>OX457149.1:9799193-10139193 GCA_949752895.1 Dendrolimus pini
ACCCCGCTCAAGACATGCTCTGCTCTCATTGGTCGTTTATTAAATTACAATATTCATAACTTTTATTAGGTTAGAACGATCTTTAAGTTATAGAAACATTTAACAAATCTAATTAAATTACATTAAGAATTTTAGAAGTAATTAAAATGTAAAGAAATGATATTGTGCATTATACATCCAAATAATAATCCATCCAACTATAACTTCCCTCCGACATATATATATATATATATATATATATATATATATATATATATATATATATATATATATATATATATATTGTTCACGTGGATAACACAAAATAGTCATAAAAACACATTAAACAATTTACGTCATATACAATGTGATATTAATACTAATGTGAAATTGATTAGTTAAAGAATAATTTATATTATTGATAAACTGGTATTCTATTAAACTACTATGAATCATAACAATATCTAAGTTCAATGTCTTATAATGAATGTAATGTAATACTTTAAAATGTATATATTGATGTGAACGTGCTGGCTGAATGGGTAAATGTAAGAAAGGGTGGCGTGGCTTTATAAAGGATTGATTTAAAATGACAATAAAGGAACTGACTAAAAGAAACAATTGAGTTTCTATGAAAGAGGAAAAGCAATGATTTGATCGGGGCCATGAAAGTCTGACCGCATACACCGCAATCTGACGCGCATATTTGAATGGGGCGTTATTAAAAAAAAACACGAAGCTCCCAAATCAACAGATTCAAAGCCTAAGACGACCATAGGACGTCGATGATTGGTCGAAAGCTGTTAAAAAACCATCACTACACGTATTTAAAGAGTTTTTACCCCATATTAACGAACCGCCAAATAAAGACCGTACAAAAAGAGATATAATTTATGTAGTTTGCGCCAAAGAAGATTTAAAAACAGTCAAAAGAAAATTAAATTGTTAATTCAGTTTGACATTATTGTTAATGATATGATTAGATCGTAAACTAACAGACATGCGGAAAAAAATATTCCGTGCGGTTGAAACAATAGTTCAATAG
Organism: Dendrolimus pini; assembly: GCA_949752895.1. Lineage (NCBI taxonomy): Eukaryota > Metazoa > Arthropoda > Insecta > Lepidoptera > Lasiocampidae > Dendrolimus > Dendrolimus pini. The sequence goes on from OX457149.1 coordinate 9,800,218, forward strand.
ACTCGAGATTAAGTAAAAGGCTGTGTAGTAACTCTGTTTCAGCTTTATCTATTGCACAACTAGCTGTAGTTAAAGAGCGAAAATAAAACAACGAATAAAAATACCTAAAGTTCTTCGTAAAACAATTATACTAGTCTACTACATTACCCACAGTACTTGTTTTTCATCTAAATTCCGACTTTATATTCCCGCCCTGCTTTGATAATTCCCCAAACAGCTAGAAATGTCACCGAGCGTACATATGTAGTAAATTCACAGCGTGGTATAGGCAACACTGACAGTGTTCATCGACGGCCCTCACGAAAAGGTCGCCGCGTTCCATATTCGTAATTTAAATAATTCGATTTTCCCGCCACGGTTTATCGTGTTTGTGACATTTGTATTATAAATGACATGTTCTAAATTTAAATTGTTTATTTATATATCAGTGTTGCTAAGTTTTATGTGAATTTTTACGGAAATTATCGGATGCAGTGATGTGAAGTCATGCTTACAACTTTCAATGGTTTTCATTTACGATTGATACATTTACAAATTGAACGACCTAATTTATTATATTCAATTTGGTTTTTTGTTATTTATTTGATTTGGAATTGTATGTAGGCGTAAATCCCTAAACATCTGTGTGAAAATTATTTATCTGGATATTAGTGTATTTGTATTCTATTAGGGTTTGTAACCATTTAGAACGACGCACTAACATACTTTTTACAAAAGGACACCCTTACATGGAAAATTTTTGATAGTTGAAGTGAAGGAAGTATAGGTACATTTAATAAATTAAACATCACACAGAAACAAACACAAAATAGTTATAGCTTATAGGAACAATAGGAACCAAAAATGGAAAATTTTGAAAGAAAGATTTTGAGATATTTTTGATTAAAATTACTTTTAAGATTCCGTAGGCAAATGATGAAACACCGTACATTTGCCACCTCTGCTGAACCCTTCATTATGGTTTTACTACACCATTATCAATTATTACTAAATATACACTTCCATGTCAAAATACACATTTATAGCAATTTCCGTGGCAATTTCCCCCGACAAAAACCCCTCTAAAGAGTAAAACAATAAAATGCACTTGTCGGTTATTTAAGCTTATTATAAGTAGCCTATATTAATATTATAAAGAGGAAATATTTGTATCTTAATGTATGTAACGAATAATCCCAAAAAAATATTTCACCATTCGAATGCTTGATAGAGGTGACAAGATATGAGATTCGAATCGGAGTATGGGATAGAGGGGACGCGATATGACATTGGAATCGGAGTATGGGATCGGGGGAAGAGGAAGTAGGCCATCGAATCTCTCATTCATCACACGAAACGCGTTTATCTCAAGGCGTCGGTTTTACGTCGTTATTCTATAAGAGAGTAGGACCACACCGGCCCACAGGGCTGTAATCCAGGTAGTGATTCCAGCAATGGCTCTATCACATCTAAAAGTGGACCTGAGAAAGTTAAACCCTTTTGTCATGTATGAAATTAAAATTCCTATGTCATAGCTAAGAACCATTTCACGCAGATCAAATTCGAACCGTATCAAAATCGGCTTATTCATATCGGACCTACAGACAAACACACGGGACACAGGACACATTTTAAACTTCCATTTATTTTAGACTAGCTGCACCCGCAACTTTGCTCGCGTTTTTTTTTTAAGAAATAAAACATTTGCTATCTCCCAGTGAAAGTCCCGTCAAAATCGGTCCAGCCATTTCAGAGTAACAAGAACATCCACACAGATAGACAAAAATTCTTATAATTGCATTTTCAGAATCGTCTGGTCCGAATTATATCCAGTGGAAAAATTCACATTTTTATTTTGTTACTAGTTGATTCCCGCCCGCTTCGTGTGCCGTAAAATTCGTTCTTACCTGACCTCTACTTGGCGTAAGGAAGGTCCATGCCAAATTTCAAGTCGTTAGGTATTAGGTTCCTGAGCTATTGTGATGAGTCACTATATAAGTAGATTTCAATCTATCTAATAATCTATATATTCCCTATTTCCCTTGGACACGCCACCACGCGTGAACGGCTGGACCGATTTCGCTAATTCTTTTTTGTTGTGTTTGTTATTATCAGGAGAAGGTTCTTATGAAAGAAAAAATTAAGAAAATTGCGCGAAAAAATTAGAAATTTTAAGAATACTTAACCACCATATAAAATTATTTCTAATCTACCCTTAGCGCTTTGGACAGTATAAACTTTTTTAATGTAACCTTATGACGTTTGACATAAAATTGACAGAATGCGTGCTGAAAAAATCGTCAAAGAGGATGTAAAAGAACTGAATATCGTTGAAAACAGATGCTTCGGTCGGAGTTATTTTATTGATAAAATACATGTAAAATAATTAATTTATCTGTAATCAGGTTCCAATATTTAGGTGAAATTATTTTTTGTGTGGGTCCCAGGATGGTTAAGATCATAGGTCTACCGGTAGGTGGCACCGCTAGTCTACCTAAACGATCGGACCTATTTTGATGATTTTTTTGTTTTTATTAAAGTATATTCGAGAATGGTTTAAATTAACTATTGGTCCCGGTAAATGTCGCTGCAACCAGGTTCTAGATTTTACAGGACAAAACAACGTCTACCGGGTACAGCTAGTTAGCTAGTAGCTAAAAATCTTCCCATAAACTCCTCTTTAATTAAATATTTTGGGTACAAACTACGTTAATCATTGAATTTTCGTTTGTAAGTGGAAAAAAGAGATATTCATTGATTAGGGTCTGATTCTGATTTTCTTACTTAAGAGATGCCTAATCGTTTCTTAACGAGATTATTATAAGTAAGGCCTATATATTACAAGCAGACAATTCAATTCTTAAAGAAGACTGCCGAAGTGACTACGGAACCACAAAAAGAAGTGTATAAATTATTTGATAGTCATCTTGTTTTGCAATGTCTCGTTGGCAAGGCCGTAGGGCATTCACTCCACATCAAGTTACTTCGTAAACATTTGATTGTCCTGTACCTTCCAACAGATCTAGATTGATTTCTCGATTCGCTGCTCAGGACGGGTCAAATGTTTAATTTGGAATGAAGTACTCGAGACACGATTGCTTAATTTAGCTTCTGGAGAACTTAAACTTGCTGCAAAGTTAACAATAGACTCCTTGGAACATCTTTTGTTTATCTTTATAGTTTCCATTCATTTCAGTTGCTCAAGCGAAGTGTATCACTTCGTTCTTGTAAGTGTTTGAGGATTGAAATACAAGTATATACATGTAAAAAAAAATATGCTGTAACAGCTAGTAAGAACATTCTTACTAGCTGTTACTTGTAGCTTTGCTCGCGTTGAAAAGGATAAGTGTGCTTGTCATAATCCTTAGAAATGTCAAATTTAATTTTTAATTCATGTAATTTTTCTTTCTTGAATGAGTGTGAATGATTCGTAGAAATCAATGACTTCAATTTAAGTACTTATTTTATAACCATTGATATACCAAAAAACGCAAGATACACAAAGTCAGCTTCTGCAAAATGTCCCCGAAAAAGAGCGCATTGTGCACTCATTTAAATTATTATCGCACCACTCGACACACCACGGAAGATGAAAACATCATTGGAGTTTTTGGCGGTAACTGAAAGGAGATGTTGTGCTGTGCAGTTTTATTTTCTAAAAATTTGTAAAATTACTCAAAATGAACAATAGTTGTAGGATATTGATAGTTTTTGAGTAGTAATTATGTGTTTTGTGAGAAATGTGAATTGTATAGTCAAATGTGGCCTTTTGAGTTGTCACAAGAACTCCGTTGAATGGCATTAGCTGATTACCTACAGTTCAGCTGTGCTACACATAGGCTTAAGAAAATGAAGAAACTATATTGTAAACTAAGAGCTGGCTTAAAGGCCTAGCTTCCAAGCCATAAACCTAAATAAATAAATGAAAACATCATTAAATGTTCGTTGATGTCTTCGATCAACAATAATATGTTGATCGAAGGTTGATGTTGTTTAAAAACTATGTGATGTATAAGACTTAATTTGTGTTCTTTAAAATTAGAAATTGTGATTTTTTCCTTATTCTTTTTTAATCTACGACGGTTTTTGAAGTGATATTTGTTAAGAACTGTGTATTTTTGGTTTTTTGAAGTGAATGTTCTATATAGACGGGGTCTTACGATTTTTCGCTCACGAAAAAGCGTCACAGTCACGTGGTCTAATTCTTACATTTTTAAACTCGTGATATCTTTCGAATGAAATGTCCGAATTGAATAATTCAAAAAGTTATATAAAGGTATTGAAGCAGTCTTGGATATGAAGTTTATTTTGATAAGGATTAATACCAAGATACAAATGAAGAGCTTTTTCTAGCGGCGGAATTTTAATAAAAAAATTAAAATAAAAGAACACATATTGTGGCATAACCGTAATAGTTAAACATATGCTGTCGCGACACTTTTTGTAGATAATGAAGTGTTCTGCAAAGTAGTAGTACATTATTTCATTCCATCATCAATAGTTTTCGCAGTGCATGCGATTTTAGGTATTTGTATATCAATGTTTTTAATTCATTTATTTATTTTAGGTCACTTTTTCTGAACTTAGGTCATTATCGACCACAACCATATTATAATAATATACAGTAGCCTACCGTCTACCTACCGTCTAAATAAGGAAGGATAAATGCATACTCCGAAAATTAGTTTAAACTAGATTATAACATCTATCATTTCCAAAAAATGTAAGGTTACCAATATAAAAGTTTCATATTAGTAATATATTTTATTAAGGTGTATATTTAAGTATTTAAAAGGGAATTTAATTGATAATAAGCCTGCATAAATGACCAGACAAAAAAATGAATATAAAATCATTTTAGAAAAAAGCAAAAATCCAACTTGTTGAGTTTGTTTAATTCGTGGATTATTCTAACAAAAAATGTGTGGCCTTTATAAGCTGTGCGTGTCAAAAGTGAATGTAGACATTTAAATATGAAATTTAAATTTTTATCAAAATTTGATTGTATCTTTTTTAGAAAAAACTTTATGATATCATGTCGTGATCAAATAGCGAATATAATCTATGTTTGTTACTTCTAAGGGACTATGGAGGGTAGAGGTAAGGAGGACCATCTAGAATGGGGGATCAGTTGAAAAAGTGTCCACCTGTGAACAGCAAATTATGGTTCGAAAACTTGTCAAAATAGCGCTAGTGTAGGAAAAGGAAATGATATGAATTTAGCAGTTGCAACGAAGTGAAGTGTGCTGGGTTGAAAAATTAAAAAATTGTAATTTGGAAAAGTATTGAGACTTTCTCGTATTGAGATGTATGTATATAAATGGAATAGTTACATTTTCATAAAATGCGCAGTGACAAAGAGGAAGTCTTTCTTTCCTGCTTGAATCTAGTATCCTACTCTAATTATTTGTGGCGCTATTTTTAAATACTTTCCACTTGCTATTATGGCGTCATCTTAATCTGCTGCCCTTCAGTGGAAACTTTTAAATATACTGAGATGGGTTTCCTTGCCTCTAGCCTCCATGTAAGGAACCCATACTTGTGCATGGACTGCCTATACTGGCCAGTTTTTTGTTTGCTTTCAGAAACAAATGTTTATAGACAATGACTGGAAGCTTTACAGATAAAAAGCAAAAATCCTAAAAAAAATTGTTTTATATTCTGTACAAACGGTGTCTCTTGTTTCATTTACACAATACTTACTTTTAATTTAGTCGTCAAACTTATCTCGGTTTCCTTAAGGCATAACTATACTTATTCGCAACCGAAACCTGCGTACAAAATGTTAAACTGAGTAGAAACTTAAAGCACTTATGATTTTAAAATAAACAATTTTAGTAAAATAAAACAATTATGTTTCACACGATGACTATTAAGAATAGGTATTTGTTAGGATATAATATGTATTACAATTTGAAATATGGTATTAAATTTAGAATTTTCAAACGGGGACCAACTTTAGAAGTATTCAAATAATTAGTTAATTATATCGTAGGTCAACTTCTCAAGAAGTAATCTTAATACATCTAGGATCGAGCTTTCATCCATCAGATCAAAGTTGTTTGTCAAGTAAATTTTATCTCGAATACATAAAAGTGAAACAATTTAGCTATCATTAATATTGTTCTAATTTTTAATTTACAAACTTGTCTATACTATAATAATATTAGAAAGAGTAAATGCAGTTTCAAAACCTGGCAAATAAATGAATGTAGTTGCCAAGTTTTGAAATTGTATCGCTGAAATGTGATCGTCAACATCTATAACCATATCTATGTAAAATTATATACGAATAAGTTTAGACAGTCTTTTACCACCCACGCTTTCTGCGACTGGAATTTATTATTTTCTGTGGCGTAGATAGGACCCTCGAAATATATTCTGTTAGCTGTGGGTATATATCGAGAGCGGTTTTATTCTGATTGCCCATTTATTTATTATCCATTGCGACTTTTTAGTTGGATGTTTGTTTTTTAAGGGAAACTTCTTTAGAATTGTAGTGATTTGAAACTCTATGAAACGAAAAAGCGACCTCCTTGTACATCATCCCCCAACTCATTCGTATTCTCCCATTCTAAAAGCTGGCAACAAGTTGTCTATGCGCCTGATGTTGCAAACGTCTATAGGCGTAGGTAACCACCAGTTTCCATGTTAGGGCTGTCTGCCTATTTGCCAGTTTTACAATAAAAAAATTAATTTTAACACTTGTTGTTTTTTTATGGAAATAATGTTAAGATTTATTGTAACATGTGCCTACACCCCTATTTTTGTTATTTTCTAGTTTTTAGTTCAAAAGTTAATTTTTACGACCTCACCTTAAGTGTATACCACGCCTTACTACAGGATAAAAGACGAGCAGTCAGTTTACTGCTAACAAACAAAATACGAACAGTACAGTGTGTACATAACCTAATAATAACTAATGCCTGTTGACTGACAAGCGTGCCAAACCTTCCCCAAAGGTTTTATATACAATTTTTATTGTGGTACTCAAATTCACAAGGCTTTGTAGCGCTATGTTTTAGTCTTCTTGTTGTAACTTATTCATGGCAAGTTATGTAAGTAATGGTAAAGTTTGGACTAAGTATGTCTTTTAGACTAGATATTTTTATGTGAAGGGTATTAAAATAGTTAGTATTAATTATTAATAGTGTTCTGCCCACCACTTCTACCACGTGCAATAGTTAAAAAGAAGTAAGTTATAAAAACCCCCCGATTTTGAACCATTCTTCATTGGTGCTCCACTCCTATTGGTCTTAGCGTAATGACTATAGCCTTCCTCGATAAATGGGCTATCTAACACCGAAATAATTTTTCAAATCAGACCAGTAGTTCCTGAAATTAGTGCGTGCAAACAAACAAACTCTTCAGCTTTATCTATTAGTATTAGATATAGAGCTGAGTATGAGCAAGACAGTTTATTATGGTATTCTTTTTCACCTTCTGTAATCATAACTTGTTTCTTAAAAGGTTTTTAAATACAAGCTTTTGAGATCCTGGATATCATGTAGCAGCAGAGTGCTACCCAAGACAAGTAAAACGAGCCCAAACACGACGGGTCTATCTTGTTTAGAACAGCAGTTCCTGTGGCCACGTTCCGACTCCATCATTAGATCAACTCCATGGTACCATATTATTGCATTGTCACGCGATATAATTATGCGTGCAAAATTTCAGCTCAATCGGAAACCGGGAAGTTGGTCAAATTTAACTTGCAAGATTCCACCCGAACTTACATACATACATAGGTACATCCATTGCAAGTTAAATATAAGCTTGCAAAAAGCAAACACCCATTTCAGTCAACTCAATATATGTACATACAAATATATCTACTCTCATGTGTTAATTAACAAAACATAAACAAGATAATAAGGAAAACAAATGCGCCTTATTAAGATGGAGAAAATTTGAAAGCGGTCTTCTCATTTTAGACCTTGACTCCCTTGGCTCGTTTTCAATGACGCGACAAATGAGCAAGATTTGTTGAACGTTGTATTACATTTTAGCCCTCACTGAAAAAAAAGTAAAATGTTTTCGTCTTGATATTATTAACGATGATGAAAAATGGAAATGAATGAATTGATATCCAAAAGGAATCTTATAGATTAGGAAGTCAATAAAAGTCGAACGGCGTCCGGTCAGCCATCTAAGATATCGCTTGAAACTTGATAGACAGAGTACAGGCTGACGTGTCTGAATTGGCGAGAATCTGCGCAGGACAGAGAAAATTAGCGTGTTCTCGTTTCGGAGGCCAATACTCACTTCGAGTCTCTGAAGCAACGGACTATGTCAAAATGTAGAGGTGCAGAATATATTCCAACATGAGACTAGACTGACGAAAACTGTCCATGTGAGTCACTTCTATGGAATCCTTTATTGCAAAGCACTTGCTTGATTACAATATCTGTTGGGTGTGGGGGCAGGAGTCGCCCTAAATGAAACACCCCTTAGCAAGTTGACTGAATTTATTTATAGGCGCTACAACAGCAACAGGTGCGATCAGCACAACTGTATCAAACGGCACGTTCAAGTTTAGCACTAGCCCCGGACGTTACACTGAACGTAGATAGCACTAATTATATCGATCAATACGAGTAGCACTAATCACAATCACTGGTGGTCCACAAGATCCACGTAGTCACGCTGAGAGTCCGTTGGCTGTAGTCTTCCGAATGCTCCTTGATCTTCCTGGTCTTCTTAGTCTTCCTTGTGTGTATATACTTTTCCTTGTGTGTATATATTCAACCGACGAAGTTGTCGTAGGCTCTCAGTTGGTCATCAACTCTACCTATGTGGGGGCAGAGCTGGTAGGGGCCTCGAGCTAATGCTCTTTGCCCCGGAATAATTTCGCAGGGGGCAACTACCCCCTGGTAACGGGGTTCGGGAGCCGCCAGACACATAGGGGTGTGTCGGCAGGCTCGCGTTGGCCAATCAGCGGCTTTCGGTGGCCATCACGGGCTTCGCGTTGGCTCCGTCTGCGGCATGGTTGGCCAGTCTGCGGCTTTCGATGGCCATCTCGGGCTTTAGGTGGCCATCTGCGGCGTCTGGTGGCCTATCAGCGGCATTGGAGATTTTCGCGTCCTCAGCATCGCCCTAATCCGGGCGGATGAGGTCACGGGGGGTCGGTAGCCATCTTGTGGTCTCGTGATCGGGAGGTCGCGCGTGGAGGGGAGCAATCCCGTGGAGGTGCGTGTGGCGGCCGTTGTCGGCGCGGTCGAATAACCGACGCGCCGACATCACCACGAATTCCTCGACACTGGGAATGCTCAGATCGCGGGCGATCACGTCGTTCCTTACGAACCGACCCGCGCCCGTGCACACCCGCAAGGCGATGTTCTGCTGCGCCTGCAGCAGCTTCTTTCTGGAAGCCGAACACAGCGCATACCACGCCGGAGCTGCGTAGGTCAGCCTCGAGCGGAGATAGGTCTTATAGACCCCGATCTTCGTCCTCAGAGGCAAGTTGGAAGAGAGCACAGGTCGGAGTAGGGCCCTGGCTGTGCGAGTCTGGTTGACCGCCTGGTCCACCTGGGGGCCCATACTCAACGACCTGTCTATGTGCACTCCGAGGTACTTGACCGAGGTCTTCCACTCGATCTCCTGACCCCGAAGCTGAAGTGGCTCAGGCATGATGCGCCGGCGGGCGACTAGTAGCGCGGCAGTCTTCCCCACGTTGACCGCCATGCGCCACTTGTCAAGCCACGCCGGTAAGATGTCCATCATGCGCTGCATTCGGCGAGCTGCTATATCTGGGCTGCGAGAGGACGCGAAAAAGGCGCTGTCGTCTGCGTACAACGCCAGCGTGACGCCCCTCTCTCCGGGGGCTAGGGAACCCTCGAGCGTTGGGACGTCATCTGTGTACAACCCGTACAACGCTGGCGACAGACAGCTGCCTTGGGGAACACCAGCAGATATGGTACGCTTTTGCGAGGTCGTCTGCTCGACCGAAACGTAGAAGTCCCGGCCACGGAGGAATGACGCCACGAGCTGCACTATCGCAGGCGGCGTCTCGGTGGAAAGGAGTTTGGCAATGAGGCCTTCGTGCCAAACCCTATCGAAAGCCTTTTCAACGTCCAGGAACACTGCGATAGTGCACCTGTCCTGGTTTGACTCGTGGGCCAGGTGATGCAGCACTCGCGTCAGCTGGAGCGTGGTGGAGTGGCTGCTGCGTAATCCGAACTGCTCCGCGCGTGGCTCGATGCGCGGAGCTAATCGTCGCAGCAGCAGACGCTCAAACAGCTTCGCTAAGTGGGACAGCAGAGTGATTGGCCGGTAACTTGCGGGCAGGCGCCGATCCTTGCCCGGTTTCGGGAGCATGACGACCTTACCTGTCTTCCAGGCGTCGGGGAAGTGGCTGGTCCTGAGGATCCCATTGAAAAGGCGCGCGAGTGCCGCGCAGCCCCTTCTCGGGAGGTGCCTCAGGGCTTCCGTAGGTATCCCGTCGCAGCCCGGTGCCTTCCGTCTGGGGAGACAGAGCACCGCCTTGCGAACCTCGGCAGGGGAGATGAAGTCCTCCCCGCCCAGAGGCTCGTGTGGGCGCGACAGGAACTCGGTGACCGTCGACACGACGCTCTGGTGGTGTTCCCTTATCTCCTGCGAGACTCCTGCTGGGATCGGGTGCGGTGTGAATTGCTCCTCCAGGTGCGCTGCGAACAACTCCGCGCGCTCCCCGGGAGCAAAGCACCGCCTCCCTTGTGCATCCAGCAGGGGGTAAGTGGGGATGGACGTCCTCTGTAGAGCTCGGTTTAGGGCAAAGAGATCCGTGGCGTGTTCGGAGGCCCGGTCTATTGCACTCTCCCAGGTCTCCCCTCGCCAGGTCTTCACTGCATCCGAAACCTGGGCTGTTAAGGCATTCAGCCTAGACTTAAGCACCGGACATCTGGTTCTGGCCCACAAGCGCCTGAGTGCGCGCTTGCGGCTGATGTCCTGGCTGATCCGGGCTGGGAGCTCTGGACGCCTGCTCCGCGGTGTGAACATCGTAGTTACTGAGGCCCGGGCGGTCTGAATCCGCTCCATGATGAGCCTGGTGGCGGCTTCCACCTCTTCAGGAGCGGAGAGCCTGCCCAGGGGAATGTTTTCCATTTGATCGGCGTACGCTGCCCAGTTGGTCCTCGCGCTCAGCGACCTTCGCGGCACGGCAACAGCCGCGAGGGCGAGCGTTACGAGGATGGGGAGGTGCTGCGTGTCGAGGTCATACAGCACCTCCATGTTGACTGGGCAGCTGATGCGTTGGTGCACTACGATGTCCAGGACGTCCGCACTGAGGCGAGGGTTTGTCGGGATATGTGTCGGCGAGTCCGGGCCGAGCACGGTGAGACCGCTGTCCTCGGCGATCTCCAGCAGTCCCCTGCCGGCCGGATTGACGACCCTTGACCCCCACGATTGGTGCTTGGCGTTAAGGTCTGCCGCCAGCAGGGTGGGGGTGGTCCCGTCGAAGATAAGGTCGAAGTCGGTGCGGACGAGTCGGGGGCCCGGCGGCCGGTATCCGGCGAATATTTTCACCTCTTTGCCGGCCGCCTTGACCAGCACCCCGATGGTGCGGAGCTCTTCAAAATTTAGCAGAGGAACTTCGTCGTGCACGATATCCCTCCTCACCAGGACTGCCGTTCCCCTATAGGGCACGCCCCGGGGAGAGATTTCGTCACGCCTGTACACGACGAAGTTCGGTATGCGGAAGATGGTAGTTGGCCGTAGCTTGGTCTCGCCCAGGAGGATGATATGCACATCCTGCGACTGGGCGAGCAGACGTAGGGGCTGCGTTTTGTCGGCCGCCCCCCCAGGATTCCAGTAAAGAATTCGTAACTGGCCCGCTTGTTGACTATCCATGTCAGACAGATTCTAGGCGGGCCAAGTTACGCATCGCGACCATCTTGAGATCTCCCCCGGTCGCGATGGTGGAGATCAGGTCCGTCAGGGCCCCACAGAATACCTCCATCCGGTCCAGACGTTGGAGGATTATCTGCAGTGGGTCCCTGGCGCTGGTCTCCTCTGCGTTGGTAGGGGCAGGGGGGGCGGGTGTACGCCTTGTCCTGCTTCTTGGTGCTCTTGGTGGCTGGGTGGTTACACTACTTCCGGGTTGTGTCCCTTTTTCCGGCTCCTGGTTGCCACAGTGGGGACATCCCTTAGTTGTTAGGATTGGTTGCGTTGGGGCAACCGTTTCTAGTGGGAGTGCAGCCGGTTTCCGAGGAATGGTAGAGTGACCGACCTGTTCTGCTTCTCTATGGTCCGGTTTGGCTCCCTTTCGATGTTTACGCCCCCCTCTGTGCGATTTCCGCTTCCTAGGGGGGGCTTTTCTGGGTATTGGGTCATTGGCAGGGGGCGCAAGCGTTGTCTGTGCCCTCACATGTGGTGCCACCCCTTGAGGTCTTGGGGTGGTTTGGGTATCACTGCCCAACGGGGCAGGACTTGGTTCTGGGGGGAGCGGGGCCTGTGCTCGCCTTCTTTCGGCCCTGGTTGGCCGTTGCGGGCGGTTTCCGGCCGGTTGGCCGCTTCTGGCAGTTGGTGGGGGAGGAGGGTGCAGTGCCCTCTTCTTCCTTTGTTCTTTTAGTAGAACAGGGCATCGTCGGAAACTAGCCGCGTGCGCTCTTCCACAATTGGCGCATTTTTGATGTTCGCGTGGGTGGGGGCAGTCGGCGACCAGGTGCTCCCCCGCGCACCTGAGGCATCTCGCCGGCCTGAAGCAGTTTTTGGATGCGTGTCCAAACTTCAGGCATCTGTGGCATTGCGCCACTATGTGTTGTCCTCTCCAGGCTTCTATGACTACGCCCGGCATGTATAACAACTGATTGGTTGCGTATAGCCGGGCGAGTTCTTCTTGGTCGAGGTGGCCAAGTGTGACATGAAAGAGGCAGCCAGGTCTGCCTCTAGTCCCAGGAATATGTCGCACATTTTGTACGTGAAAGTTGAGGGCTTCCAGGGCTCTCCCGATCTCTTCCGGATCAGTGTCCGGTGGGAGGCCTCTGACGGCCACTTTTGTGGGCTTTTCGGCGGGCGCGCTGTAGCAGTACCATTGTACCGTGGCATCTGCTTGTGTGGCTTCTATAAGGTACCTCTGAATAATGCGGTACTCTTCAGGGCTCTGGGGTATGAATCTTACCCCTTGGCCAAATGGACGGCCGTTCGGGGCGAAACCCAAGCATTCGTGTAATTTTTCGAAATGCTTGGTCCAGTTTGGTAGTTTATCCACTATCAGTGGAGGGTAGCCTTTCGCCCTGGGGGGGGCGGTGGGGGGTTGTTGCACGTCGTGGCCAGGCGTTGAAGTAGCCGTCGGTACAGGAGAGGTCCGACTCGTACGAGGCCGCGGGGTCGGACTCGTACGTGGCGATGAGGCAATTTGGGCGAATGTGACATTGGTAGGAAAAGTCCTACCTTGGGTAGCTGTTGTGGTGGCGTCGTGATGTTCGGCGGCGGTCGTGACGCCGTACGCGGCGTCCGTAACGCCATACGCGGCGTCAGCTTTTTCGGCGGTGGCGGTGTCTCGCAGGCTCTCCAGCTCCACATATGATGTGGAGCGCGAAGGTGGCGTGGAGTCCGCCGAGGCTTGTTCGCTTGAAGTGGACGAGGTGGCGGTGGAGGAGGATGCCATCTCTTCCCCGCCTCCCTCTTCTGGTACGATGGGGGATGGTGATTTTGCCGTATCCCGGCGTTTCCTGGGCTCGTTGTCTTCTTCAGAGGACGATGCCCTTCTGGCTTTCTCCCCAGCCTGGCGCGGGCCCCTTTCGCCCCCGGTCGGATAATAGTATCCGGGGGGTGCGAGCGAAGTCCCGCCTGGGGTGGGGGGAGTGGTGGTTGAGGTGGTCGGGGGGGTGGTGGTCACTATAGCCCTGAAAGCGAGCCGCGGATCGCGGCTCGAGGGCGTAGGTTTCCTAGGCTGTTCCGCCATAGGAGCACTAAGTCAAGGTTACACTAACATAACACAAACACGATAACTGAGTCCTGTCTCTATAGTTCAGTTGCCCACCAGGACCCTTCTCTATGAAGGGGTGGTGGGCGAACACACACACACTGGTCGTTGGCGGCGGAGGTCCGCACAGCCAACGACAGGATCACTCCCGAAACGCGAAAAAGAGGTCCCCCGGGAGTCTCAACGCGAACGGAGCCCTCGACCGGGGAACGATTCCGCGAATTGGAGTGCGAGAACGAGACCACGCTATACGTTTTCGCAAGGTGCGAATGAGACGGATAGATGGACTGTCGTAGGCTCGCCCCGCGCTTACTAAGGTGCTACAAAAATGCAGACGCTTAGCAGCTAACGGAGCGAGCTACGTATCTGCGGTATGCGGGGCGTGGGGTTACGAATTTACGGGGTCAGGGGGGTCAGGGGGGTCAGGGGGGTCAGGGGGGTGATTCTGTCCGCAACAATATCTATATATTAATAAGTGAAGCAAAACTTTGTATCCCTTTTTACGAAAATTGCGCGGACGGAAGAGTATTAAGTTTCGCACATTTATAGTTTATTAGAGAAGAAGCGACGAATCCCTATTATCCCTATTAATATTATAAATGCGAAAGTAACTCTGTCTGTCTGTCTGTTCCGTTTTCACGTAAAAACTACTGGACCGATTTGACTGAAACTCAGTATATATATATTTTCGATACCGAGGATGAACATAGGATACTTTTTATCCCGAAAAATGGGAGTTTCCGGGATAACATGATATTTGTCTGTTTGTTTGTTATGCTTTTACGGAAAAACTACTGGACCGATTTGGCTGAAATTCGGTACGTATGTAAATTAAATACTGAGGATGGACAAGGGATAATTTTCATTTTGGCCTTTTTGGTAATTTTGGCCTATTTGGTCATTTTGGCCTATTTGGTCATTTTGGCCTTTTTGGTCATTTTGGCCTCTTTAGTAATTTTGACCATTTTGATTATTTTGGCCTTTGTGGTCGTTTTTGCCTATTCCGTCATTTTAGCAATGTCGGTCACTGTGGTATTTTGGTCATTTAGACCATTTTGGCCTTTTTGGTCAAGTTTTGTAATTTATTTTGTTGACAGATAGACGGGGGATGGTATATATAATTAGCGATATAAAATGAAGTGAATCTTCTGTGCGCAAATACATAAAAATGTAATATAATATAACCTGTAGCACTTGCTCTATAAACAAGAGACACGCACTAGAGGTTAACCCGCGGCGCAGCCGCGGGGTAAACTCTAGTGCTGATATATATTTTTTAACTATCCATAAGAATACATTAAATCAATAAAAAAAAAAAAAAAAGAAAAAAAAAAACATTATACACACTACCATGTATTTGACACACACGCGCATATGTACTCTTTTGTTTATTATTAAAGTCAAATTAAAAGTGTAGCCTTGGCGAAATCTGTGATTATAGAAGTATAGTCTTTGACGTCAAATCGTTATGGTCGAATTTCGACCACAGCTGACCACAAGTTTATATAATTCTGAAATAGAACCAAAAATGCACTGGTTGAGACTACTAGCTTTATAAGATACTAGCGGCCCGGCGCGGTTTCACCCTCGCTCTGTCCCGGCCCCGTGGTATATAGCGTCATGTTATATAGCCTATAAACACTCCCTGTTAACGTAGCTTTCTAACAGTAAAGAATTTTTAAAACCAGTTTAGTAGATCCAGAGATTACCCCCTACAACGTCAAAAACTCACAAACTTTACTCTCTTTATAATATTATTATAGACTTGTTAATTTATAGTCGAACTTTTATAAATTTAAAAAAAACCTAAATTAAAAGTAGGTACTTGAAGCATCCGAATCAAATAAACTTAATTGTTAAATGTTTCATGTAATTATTTGTTATTGAAGCTTAATTTGCGTTTACCGCAGTCATGATGGTTTATAATTCACATAATTATCTGTACGGGATTTCCGGAATACAATGTGCCAATTTTGATAATTATGCACTGATTATAATTTGTTTATATGTATGCAAATAGAGAACCAAAAACAAATGAGCCTCTATTTATAATTTAAATTTCTATGTATAATATATACGTTATACTTATTTTACTTATGGCCATTATCACTAACGACAATTACTTTCAGTCGGGTTTTTTAAATATTCATTCATTACTCGTATTATATATTTTTATTACATGCCTGCAAACCAACCTCATAATCCGTAGATCTGTTTTTAGGCTGGCCTTATTTTTGTATGCATTAAACTCATCTAATTTATTAGATAATTTTCATTTCTCTAACATAATTGGCATAGAAATTTAGAAAGAATATTCTAGAAGTAAATCTTCATATATGGAAATTTACACAAATGATATATCAGGAAGTGCAAATAAGAAATGCATAGACTAAGATATTAATATGAAAAAACTTAAGGGCAGTGCTTAAATAGATGTGTACAGTATGGCGTCGCAGGTTAGTGCACGCTTTACTCGACTGTGTGCTTATGAAGAAACTTAAATCAGCAGTTAGGAAGTGGCGAAGAATGCGCCTCTTCCGACGAAAGGACGGTAAGTTTTGCTGGACCTACATTTTTACCTTAAACCCGCTGTGTGACCTTGTATAAACACTGGTCCAAGTTGAGACAGCTTGTTAGTCCAACGGGGGCCTGTTTCGCTCCCACCAAATGAGAATGCACCGCGTCGGAGGGCATCACTAGACCTTCGACCGCGCGTCTGGGAACCTGGGGAAGAGTTCCCCACCCACCATTAATCCCATTAAGACGAGGGCGGGACAGTGTTCCTCGCTCGCTCACCTCTCCTTCCATGGTGCGCGTTACAGACCGCCCCACGTGAAAAAGATATGAAGATGCCGGGAGCTTTGTTTTTTCGGCGGTAGAAAAGGTTTTCGAGCCACCTGCCGGGGCTTCGCTGAACGGCACGGCCATGTATCTGTGGCTCGAGCATAAGGGCGAAGGACAGAACACCGAGGGGATTTCGTGGGTATCACCGACCGCGGCGTGGCACTAGCTTTTCTTGTTTGCAGTGCTAGTGCCACCCCGCATGGCGAATCTCACACTCTTCACAATGTTTCCCTCGCGATGGGTAGACTTGAAACATATTTCCTTTCGTTAAAAAAAGCTTGTTAGGCCAACGTGCGCAAAAGTCAGCTTGTCTGCTCTACTCCTGCTGTAAAGAGCAACTGACTAGTGTCGACTCTGTATGCACACTTAGATCAATATTTATTGTGGGATTTTCTTGTTTCTAGATCTGTCAGTGTCGCGTCAGCTGTCGACCGAGCCAGTTCCATCTACATCCGGCACTCCTGCGCATCACGCGAGATCACCGCCGGCAGAGCTCTTGCAATTAGTAAGTTAAGGTGCAACCTTCAAAAGCTTTCGCTGTAATCACTCAAGTGGCGATATTTCTAGTATTCTGCTGAATTTCAAGAATGTAAAAGAGACGTTAAATATCGAGTTGTTGACAAATTAAATGGACGATTCAAAGCTCTGGGATTCACGGTTATCTTTGCAGAATTTTCACTATGTTTTTTTTTGGGAATTTACAAAAAAGACTTCTCATGTTATGATATCTCGCTCTTTAATTTTCAATCAGTCTTTATTACGATGTATTTCAAGACTCAATTAGCTAGCTGACTTTAACATTCAATTTTAAAGTCAAAAGGTACTCTTTGGGACCAGTTTTACAATAGTAGTAGTCATCAAATGTTTTACTATTTTGACAGTAAAAATATATGGACGGTAAATAGTTGGTAGCAAAATATGTCATGTTTGTTTTGCTAAAACAGCTCTGTCTTATTGAATGCAAACTCGTCTTTGATTTTAGGTCAAATAGACTGGTGCTTGTTGAACCGCGATCTATCTCTGATCTTTTTAGGTCAAGGGATTTGGGGTTTGATGTTGTATTAACGTTTCCGATACCGCATTTAGAATATTTTAAGTAGCGCCTGATAGAAATGTAGCCGCAATAAGCTACATTAATTAAATTGTATAATTTATTTATAGGCGCTTCATTTATGTCTTAATATTTGTTACTATGTATCATTTTGGGAACCTTTTTCTTAATTAGGGCGTCTAGTAAAAAAAGAGTCAAAGCATATAGTTAGACTACGCTCACCCTATATACCGGGTCCTTACTATTCATTAAATTAACGTAGAAATAAGGTTTTAGCGAGAAAAGAAATACGAATTCCCAAGTTAAGGAAGTTTTATGTAACTAACCTGAAACTAATAATGCAAATACTTTATTCTTCGTTACAGTAAGGCGCTCATGGCTTTTAATTTTAGAATGAAGCTAGTAAAATGATGCATGAATAGTAGATACTTACTATTCACACACGCACGAGAAGGATGTACGTGACCTATTTAGGCATGAGATGGTCTAACTTAGCAAGGGCGCTAATAATTCGAATCTTTCGCCCGATGTTAACACTTTTCATTTCGAATATGAGGAAAGTAAATAAAAACTGATTAGTTAAAGAAACAACTACTTCTCTAACCAAATAATTCCTTAAATCCGTAACTAAATTTGTTGAATCCATTTAATACGTCATACGTATACGACAAGAACAATTCTTACTTTGTGACATGCATGCATGCATGCATTTTTATTATTGATGATAGTAAACATTTAGCTCATATTTTAATGAAAGTAATGTATAAATATAAAATCATCCTAAAAAATTGCTGATATTTTTTAATTACAATTTTATCCCGCCATTTAACAGTGGTTGTATAAAAAGTCTGGATATAGCACGCATAGTTTTTAAATTTTTTGACAGCACGGAAAATTGTTTCCCAGGGACGAAAAGTATTGTTTTCATCCCTGTGATCAGGGAACTTCAGGCGCACTTTCCGAGTATGAGAAATGAAAGTAAATTACTAGCAAGTTGGGTTTGAAGATTGAGGGCAAGATGATAAACTGTACGACTGGGCGACAGCATCATCATCCGAGCGCTTAGTTCCGGTTGCATTCAGATTTGCTTTCCTACTTTTTCTTCTTCAAGGACACAACGATATACCTATAGTTTTTTTTTAGTGAATTATTTTATTTCACAGGAACCAGATGAAGGCCAAAGATTACGGGAACAGCAATTAAGACAGTATGCTTTCTTCCAGTTAAGGATACATTTGAAACGTGGTCAAAATTTAATAGCCATGGATAAGAATGGTAAGTTCACAGCAAGCAAAACCAACTCACACCAAACACATCTGCAATCGACACTGAAGCTCTGCAGCACCTAAAACAATATACACAAATTTGAAAACGGCTTTGAATAATTATACTAGCTGACCTTCACATACAGAATCATCGCTATTGCTAGGTTTTACATCATTGAAGTATTCGGACAGTTTTGGTAGGGCTATGTAGAAGTCTAGGTACTAGTTTTGGACTTACGGAATCTTGGACTCTCAAGGGAAAGCCGGCTAAACCATTTCGACACTAGAATAGGGTGCCAATCGCGCCACATTGCGTTAAGAGAACACAGCATTGTATTCAATCAAATTAAGAGAATTAGATTGTTAGCTATTGATAGCTAGCTGGGAGGGCATTTGCCCGACTAGCTATCACCTCTGGTCTAGATTATGCCGCCATAACAACCCTTGCTTATGTTCCGGCATCAGTGGCCAAGTTCCAGTCTCCCTTAAAAGAACAGCAGTGCGTTTATAACACTTTTGGTGTTACAAATTTCTATAGGCGATGGTAACCGCTTTCCATCAGGTGGGCCGCCAGCCTGTCAGCTGACTCCTATAATAAAAAAAAATAATCGCGGTACTGCTGTTGTAATTTAACAATTTCTGGATGTAAAATTGCAAAATGTGATGTAGCACTAGGGAGATAGGAGTTTCACTAATGTAACGAGCTTTGACAAGAACTCGGGAGGGGTCAAAAATAAAAATTCATGTGACGTAACTTGTGGATGCCCCTTAACAATATAATATATAATATAATATCAATTAATACAATCGGAGGTCGTATCGCTAATAGTGATTTCTACTAATACTAGAAGTATGCCTTCTTATACCTTAACTAATGAGCAAATTCTTAAGTATTTATGACATAAGCACACATAACATTAATTAAACCCCTAATTTATACATCCTTTGTAATTGTTTTAATTCTGATAAATAAATAAAACAGTTTTTTAAGCAATATTTTATAATGAACATCATACAAATCATACTTAAAATAACATCGTCTCAAAATGTATTTAAAATCATTCATATTAAATTAAAAGGAACCTATTCAACACATTTGTGTTTGCATTTACGAAGTTTGTATACATTGTTCGAAAGTTATAGATAACGCACCATACAAGGGAACGTGCTGAAAAATACGTACTCACACCTAAGCACCTATTTTATTACCACACATTGTGCGTATCTTTTATGGTTTCTTTGAATTTCCTTAAATATATATATAAGAATTTCACCATAAAGTTTCACATTACGAGAGTAAATAAGTCGAATAATCGAACCTCCTTGGACGTACTTTTGATCAATATATTTGTCTCACTTTAATTCTAAAGGGAAAAAGGACGAAAGATTTAATTCTAATATTCACTACGCGCACGTGGCGCCATTTGGAAATGCACGCCATTTTCATTAGAAATGTCAAAGATTGTTGCGACTTTCCGACTGATATTTATGTTTATTTCACTACCTATTGTACGGTTTTCTTGCAAATGTGTTAAAAAATATTATGACACATGTGCGATTGTTGATTTTTTCAAACGCAGACTCAGGTACGCCTCGTATTGGGCTTACAAGCGTCTACTTGTTTGTAAAAAACCAACTTAACGCACTAGTATCATAAATAATTATTACACTGAGTTTAGTCTGTGCCAAATTTTTTGATAGCTCTGCGACAACACATGGCTGCTCATTATAGACCCTTGTTCTTACAATATCAAGTGATGTATCAATCTGAGAGGTCAGAAATTTTGGCACAGGCTTTTTATGGAAGAATATTACTTCAATGGTTATCCATGAGGCTAATATTGTTCTTCCGTCCTATAATTACACGGTCTTTGCTGATTAACAGGACACAATATGCACTTGACATGTCAACACTTTCTTTTGTTATGTTATTATGTTTTTGTTGCACATTTTCTTTATTATTTCCTCTTGCAAGTGATTGTAGTGCCTCTGCTTTGCCACGAACTAATCATAAGCAGCGCGTTCCATTAGTAGCTCACAACGTCCAAACTGCTCCGTTAGCCGTTCCACAAGGCGACCGCGGTCGTTGTGGTCGTGGCATAAACGTCACTAATGACGTCATCATTTTCGATCACACAACGCTCACAACGACCCACGTCAAGAGGTGGGTCGAATACCCGTTCCACTTGGGTTTACGATTGTAACGCCGGCAAGCAAGTGGAACGGGTAAAATCGCGGTCGTGAGCGTGGTCGTTGTGAGTCTCTAATGGTACGTAGTCAAGGTAATATGACCGATGTCTTAAAAATTCAGTAATTGAAACAAAAACCCTAAGAAGCTATAATCAATACTACTCCATATCTTAACATCTGTTTAAAATATCTAAATCAAAATAATTAATTTTTAATATCTACCACCATGAGTTCTTCCTATTAAATCTCATCCATATACATCCAATTGTTTCAAAAAAAAATTTTTTGTAGTAAGCATTCGTCGGTCGCGTACAGCATTACGCCGAACGTCGCCTTCGGCTTTCATAACTATCGCCTATGGTTCCTAAATACACTCAATCTTCCTAATGTATCTATGACCCAAGCTTTCTTTGGATTTCCTTATCTTAAGTTTGGCTTCTTCCTCCTTCTAATCCGTGTTGGTTTGTGGTCTCCATAAACAGGTTTGTTGTCAGGCACAAGTGATCCGTACGTGAAATTCAAGGCTGGCGGGAGGCTCCTGCACAAATCACGCATAGTTTATAGAGATCTGAACCCAGTTTGGGATGAGTGTTTCACCGTGCCCATAGAAGACCCGTTTCAGCCAGTACAACTTAAGGTTGGTTTAAATTTATCTATTATAAGTAGAAAGCGTAAAACTCAGAAATCCTTCATGACTTGATTATGAAAAATGATTAAAAACTGACAGTATACAATACAATACAATAAGTAAGTCAATAAAAGCGTTTATTTAAAAACTGGTGTTTTCTTCCAATCCATAAGAGCGTACCCTCGCTCGCACGTAACACAATATTGGACGCTATAACGCCGATTATCTAAAGATCGAGAAAATTGAAGTATATTCTCAATTTTCGACAGCAATAAAAAGTCCGGTAGCTTGTTTCCGCCCAATCAATTTGCACGGAACATATTTATGGTGCTTAACCGCAAACAATCAGCCGTTTTATGAAATGGCCAATACTCTTAATTATACAATTAAAAATTACAATACAAATACACAAAAAACTTACTTACTAAAAGGTAGTACAGTTGGCGGCCTGGTTGCCTGGAAGAGATTGCTAAAAGCAATCTCTTCCAGGCAACCATTGGATGGACAAGATCTTATTACATAGATAGCGAAGGCGTGCGTGAAGTTGATAATACTAAAATAATTATAATACATATATTATACATAGTTATAAAATATATACGTACATAGACATTCGAAACAAACAATAAACACGTTATACAGTTAAATAGTATATTTATATATAGTATATTTCATTGTTATTCTAAGTGCTCGTTGTGACCCCCTTGAATGTCGTAAAACCTCTATAAGTGACTCGCTGGGGGTCATGAAGCCTCAGCAAAAAGGAAAAACAACAACATAGTTCAAAAAAATATTTTTCTTAAATATATGTTATTTAAACGAATAGCTTTATACAGTTCTACAAAATAATTGCGTTTCGATAGGTAATTAATGTAAAAAATTGTCTGTTTACTACTTATGCATTTTTCCCATATCTGATTAAGAAAAAAAAACACAAATATCCTTATTATATTTAATTGTAATGCCCTACTATACCTGGGCTAACGTTAGTGTCAGTGGCTGTGTCCAAAGGCTCGTTACTTATTAGCGTTAAGAAATAACGCTTATTAAATAACTTATCTCTCAATGTTTCACGTCGTTAAAAATGTAGCAGAGACACGACTTTATACTGATCGGTTATCAATATAAATAGTGCAGCATGAGATCAGCACGATTAAAAGCATGCAATTTGTTATTCTCTCTTAGATCCCAATAGCCATGATAATATAAAACATGTTAATGCATTCAATATCGTCTGAATAATGTAAGAATTTCACCCAAACTGGATTTGTAAGCAGCATTGGCATATATTACGGAATAATTTAATACTACTAAAAGCCGCCGAACGGGGAATAAAATACATATACCATTGGGATTCGAATCGAGGAAACATAGTAATGTCAGACTTAGGCTAAAATAACAAAAGTCGATGTCGTGAGCTACCTTCAATGTTCGAGCCTTTTTTTAACGAGAGAAAATCCGATTGAGGACTAAGGAGGCGAAGGTCTGTACCATTCGCCACATTGGGGTTGCACTAGTACCATTTTTGCCATCCAAGTCATAAATATACACTAAAACCCTTCGGTGTTCCGTCCTTTTCGATTCGCGAGGCTTTAGCAGGTGGGTGGCCCGACGGCCTCATCACCTGCCGGGTGACCCACGCTCCGTCAACTTACAATCTTTCTTAGCGTGGAACGCTATATGATGCGCCCCACGCGGAATACCTACGCGCCCCCATCTCAATGGCAGTAACGGTGGGTGAGAACCCTTCCCTAGATACAGCTCGTGGCGAAGGTCTAATAATGCCCTCCGACGTGGCGCCATAAAATCTTAATATATATAAATTACGTGTCACGTTGTTTCTCCGCGATGGACTCCTAAATTACTTAACCGATTTTAATCAAATTTGCACACCGTGTGCAGTTTGATCCAACTTGAAAGATAGGATACTTTTAATACCGTTGGAACCGGTAGGTGGCGCTGAGATCGGGTTCTAGAATCCTTCTAACCACCGGGAGCGATTTTGGTGATTTTGTTTTTGTGTCATGGAACAAAGTCTTTTAGGAATTCAGAAATAAAGCGGTACGAAGTTCGTCGGATCAGCTAGTTGAAAATATTCCTTTAGTGAAAGTATTTTTGAAAATCTGGATTTTTTAAACTATAACTTCTTTAAAATCGTTGTGATTTGAAACTCGATGAAACGGAAAAACGCCACTAAAAGGAGATGAACACGTTACTAGTAGATTACTTTTTTAATGAAGCCCGCAAACTTACTTTAAAGCATTATGAATAAGACTGATATTATTTAAAGATCTGTTTATACAAGGGAAGTAATATTAGAAAACTTACAGGTATTTGACTACGATTGGGGTCTTCAGGACGACTTCATGGGTTCCTGCCATTTAGAACTCACCGCACTCGAGCTCGGAAGGACTCAAGACTTGGTGCTGTGTCTGCGGGATCCAAATAAGCCGAACCAAGATCTTGGGGAGATCGTGTTGAACGTGACTCTCTGGCCGAAATCACAGGAAGACAAAGAACAGGTAAGTGAATCCTTTAGTTTTCTTACACTGAAGATATTTTTGAAGTGATAACTTCTTATAGGAGGGTAAACCGCTTCGTTACGTAACGCGTTACAGCGCCAGTTTCTCTGACTTCCCTTTCTCTCACGCATATGGCAGCGGTAGGAAAGAAAGAAAGAAAGAAATAATTCATTTGCAAGGAAAGCGATACAATGATACAAAAATATTTATATGTACATTTTTTATGACATATATATTTTACACCGCATTTCCTACAAATGAGGTAGGCAGACTAAGTTATCACTTCTGTCGGGCGTCCCGAGACGTACACTTTTTTATATATATAAGGACTAGCTGTTGCCCGCGGCTTCGTTCGTGAAGATTTAAAATAGTCATAGTTTGAGTAGTCAAAAAGTTAATACACTATAAATATCCACAGTTTATAGAAGAAAAGCCGCATGTAAAGCTCTTAGTGCGTAATATGATAAATTATGTACTTATTATCTGTTTTGGCCGCATCTGGAATACGGGTTATTATGTACATTCCGAGTACTTATTATGGCAAGCTCCAGAGACTACCCTCAAGTGCTCAGGGAAAATGGTAATAATTTCCAAGGCTTATATTACGTTTGAGGGCTGATTTGAATGTCTTTATTGAATAGGGGAGAAAGTAATTACTTTTTTTTCTTTCTCGTGTCTAATATTTAAGGTTCTGTAGCCGTTAAAAAAAATTTAACCCTCATACAACCGTCATATTACCCAAGGCGCCGTTGGGACTTTTTGGTGAGAAATTTTTTGTAGGTGAAATAAAGCAAAACCGACTGAAAATTTGAATAATATTTGTTATTAATTAGTGAGCATGGGATATAATTATTCTGTTTTATATTTATCAAAGGATTACACTTGGGACAGTAATTGTCGATTGCTTTTAACGAATTTATAAAATGCTTCACAACTCATGTTATAATTAACTTTACATTGAAGAAAAGATCGACTGTGTCGACTCCTAGGCGATTCCGTTCATTCTTCCACTGCAAAGACTTAGACATCAATGAAAATAAGCGGCAAATATACGGTATCTTCTTTCCTCTCTCGCCACAAGCTCCAAATCCCGATCCATATGTTGTCGTACTCGTCCACATTGCGCTTTGATATGGTTTGTGTTAGTTGGGTTACAGTCTTATTTGTCGCGACAAATATGCCGATATTCCCTAGATCGTCGGGACGTCGGAATACTACTGGTAATAACGGTGATATGTCTCGACATATCGGGACGACTGCCACTCCCCAGTTAGGAATACCCACGAAAACCCCTGTGTTTTTTCTTCTTCGCCTTATGCCAGGGCTACGGATATTGACTTAGCCTCTCCGCAGCCCTGGCAGGCGTAGGCCTCGCGAGGCTACATTCATTGTCTTGGGGGACATTCTTTTATTCCCCGACTTCATCAAGCTCTCTGTAGGTGGGACGGTATGTAAATAGCCCCACGGAGGGGAGAGGTGCACGCGCGCGGAACACGCCACGCCCCCATCTCGACGGCATGTGCAGGTGAGTGAGAACCCCTATGGGGCCAAGGGGCCCCACCCGCGCCGCCCGCTAACGGTTGCGGAAGGTCCTGGCTGGCCCTCTGGCGCTGAAGCGGCCTCCGTTGGCGGGAGCGGAGCAGTGATGCGCGCTCACGCTCCTCTTTCGCAAGCATAACGCGCTCGCAGAAGTAGGAGACGGCGTCCCACCCGGGATGTATCGGAACGAATGGGAACCCTAGTCATGTTAGTCAGTCCACCATATTAAAGCCATGTTTCACAATAAGTACCGGGTCTGTGTGGATAATATTTGGCACTCTAGCGAATTGTATTCGAATAAATGATTCGATACAGGTTCTTACAGGAGTATTTATTTTAATTTTATAGTAACGTATTTATAGTATTTATTAAAATTTATTTATTTCTTTTACGTATTAACGTATTATTATTAAGTATTACATAAGTAGAATTAGTTTTACTAATTATTATTTATTATTTTATTAACCAAATTGGGTCGTTTTTCGTCTTACGTCAAAGGGAGGGTTTGCACTGAAAATCAGCGTTGTGTCTATAGTTCCGGCACAGTAATATGCTGAGTGCAAACCTTGTTTGCTGAAGATGCGGCGTACAGATTTTCAAAATATGCTCTGTGTATAAAAATGTATAAGAAATGTAATTGCGTCGCCATTTTTGCAAATAAAGTTTCTTTCTTTCTTTCTTTTCTTTCAGTAAAGTATATTTTATATGTCGATAATAGTGGGTTTTTATAATTAATACATTATAAAAAAACTTTTCTCGACTTTGGACCACTTACTATACATTTCACTTTACTTTACTGAGGTAGGTAAAGAAATTATTAAGAAATATAGTTGTAGCTTTTGAAGATTTCTATGTAATAATAAAATTACGTTTTAACGGTTTGTGGCTCCGTAATTTATTTGATTTTTCTTACTTCGATATTTCGGCCATTTTCAAGTAGGCGTGATCATGGAAGACAAAGATGTCAAGTGTCAATGACTACCTATTATTAAAGTTTTATTGAGCCTGCCGTTAACTCGTGCATTTTCATTATTTAGTTTTAATTTTGTTTATGGCTATTGTTTAGTGTGTGTGAGCCTAATCTAGAATAAATAATAACCATAAACAAAATTCAAACTAAATATCTCAGTCGGTCTGCACTGTTCTGCGTAAATGGAAACTGCCAATTGGAAATATAAGTCGTGTAAAACTGTATTTATCTATCCATAGTACTATTCGCCCTACATTCATATTTATAGCGTGATTAAGGGCTATATTTCAGTTCTATCTCCGGAAATTGATGTCTATTTCTAGCAAAACTGCAAAATTCTGTCTGAGCTTACTTTAATACAGCTATTTGTAGAACATTTACTTGGTAATTTCCGGGCGTATCTCTTGATGTTACATCGAGAGGTCATAGAACGTTTATTTAGGGCGAACATAAAATATATAAGAACAATAAAAGCGGCCAAGTGCGTGTCAGTCCACAATAATGAATGATGAAAGGTGCCATACAAGTGACGAAGGTCCGATGTTTTTATTATTCGGCAACAAAACCCTAAAAACGCGGTCATGCTGTGAGAGTAAGCTGATAATTCTTAAATAAATTTTAGGCAGCTTAAGTCTTAATTATTTTTAAGTTATAAATAGTATTATACGTTTAATTAATGTAAACGAACATTACTATAAAATTACATATAATCGAATACAATGCAAGAAAACTTAACTTATTTGTATTGTATTCTACTGATAGTCCCTCAAGACTATAAGTAGAATACTGATCCGTTGGCCGAGGTAGGCACCAGCCTTCTGATCACCTGAAGAGTCAATGAGTCGTCGATATATTTTGGTAGAGGCTCATGGCCTCAGGACCCCACGGTCCAAGCGTCTCGACAGCAAACGGCACAAACATATAACTCTCATTGAGGGTTGCATATTTGCGCCGCTTGAGTGATTCCGCTTTTTCCGCCGCCGAACCGGCCGATCTAGACGTGTTTGGTAAATGGGATGCGGCCAACGTGTCTACGCAAGTCGCATCCCACACCAAAGGCTTGCCAAGGGCCAGGGAATTAGAGTCACTCCGTCAGGGCGCCTACCATCATCACGTGTAATAACGTTCGGCTCCAATAGAGCCGGCACGTTAGCGGTGGCAAGCGCCCTACGTAAGACATCATTCAGGGCGGCGTGTGTATTTTTAACCGACTTCGAAAAAAGGAGGAGGTTCTCAATTCGTCGGGATCTTTTTTTTTGTTGCTTTTTTTATGTATGTTCGCCGATAACTCCGTGATTTATGATCCGATTTACGTGATTCTTTTTTTGTTCGACGCGGAATAGCTTCCAATTGGTCCCCTAAAAATTTTACATAGTTTGGCCCAGTAGTTTTCATTTATGAACATTTTTTATAGAAATAATTTTCACTCCGTTCCATATGTACCCCGATTACTCTGAGATTTATGATTCGATTTACGTGATTCTTTTTTGTTCGACGCGGAATAGCTGCCATGTGGTCCCCTAAAAATTTCATTTTACGATCATTTTTTTGTTCCCGGTTCTTGGGACCTATAGATCCACCCATACATAGCTAGACACTAAAAAGTAACAAATAAAATTTAAAAACTTCGTTTAAAAAAACCGACTTCAAAAACGAAAAAACTAAAATGTACAAAATAACTTATTTCTTAAGCTATTATTATTGATATATATTATCTAAAACATCTTGAAGTCGGTGCAAAGTAAAACATAAAAATTACTATATTTTGAAAATTACTAAGCACCGACTTTAAGATGTTTTAGATAATATATATTAATAATAATAGCTTAAGAAATAAGTTATTTTATACATTTTAGTTTTTTCGTTTTAAATTGGCGTTTTAAGCCACTGGTAACTTATGCAACAACTTTTCAGTCAATAATGGGTCACAGAGTCATAATTTTGTTCCCACGATAATTGTACTAGATGCTATTGTTTACTGAAACATTCAGATAAATTTGGATGCTCGTATGACCTTGTTCATATTAATATTTGTATGTATAATATATCTACACAATTATGCCACATACCGACAAAGAAACACGCACGTGGCTTATTACTCCCCCCCCGCATTTGAACTTCTTTTGTTTACTTTGTGTTTAATATTTGCAATTAGACAATAGCCTATTGGTTTTGTTTTTGTTTATGGCCGTTCGCAGGAATAATTAACCAGGTTTACATATTACGGGTCCTTTGTTGTATTGTATAGTTAGTATAAAACAACGCCCGAACGGAGGGGTAAGGCAGTCAAGCGACGATTACGATACTAGCAAGACGTGTGTAGTACATTCGATAACCGATATAGTGACGATACAGTTTGTACTAGTAGTGTCTAGTTATATTTGTACCTATCTTATACGTGTTTGTATAGCTCTAATAAATTCTATAGTAATTCCAACAGCATTTTAATTCGAGTCCTGCGTAACTCGTAACAAGTATTTGAAGCATAAAAACCACCATTTACTGGGGCATTCTGTAGCAATTTTTGCAAAACAGAACTCTTGTTTATGGTCATGTTGATTAGTCCGTCTGTCGGCATTTCTCTTTCATTATTGCTCCATCTGCGATAATGTTATATTTAATGATATTTTCACACAAAGGACGCGATGGGTTTGATTTAGGAAAGCTGTCCTAATATTTAAGAGGGCATCAGCGCTTTTCTAGCATCTGTGGTGTTGCAAATGGCCATAGGCGATGGTAACCGCTTTCCATCAGGTAGACTGTCTGCCTGTCTGCAGAATTCATGCAATAAAGTATAAATAATATATATATTTTCAAAGTGAAAATGAAGCAACTACTTATTATTATGCCTAGAGGCATCATTATGTAAACAAATCATATTGTGGGAAAATATTGTTCTGTGAGCTCATAATTTAGTCACTTATGTAACGCGTTTCGTTCGTTTGAACGATTCCGGGATACCGAGGCAAAGCAAAGCAAAGCGAGGTTCGCCGACGGGGTAGTACCTAGCATCAAGGAAAAATTGCTGTTCAACACAATGACAACGTAATTTTAAGGTGTTGCTCTCATGCCTAGTTCCACGTTCCCTAGATGGGGTTACGGGTATTTCGTATTAAAAATGAGTTCTATACTCACAGCAATACTACTCTTTACTGTACAACTACTTAGAAATAGTAACACATTTTCGTGTCTTATTGCTTCGAGCAATCTCTTCCAGGGAACCTTTCGATGCACAAATACCTTATTCAAAACTAGCTTCTGCCCGCGACTTCGTCCACGTGGAATAGTTAAAAAGAAAGAAAGAAAGATAAAATGAATTTATTTGAAGAAATAGCGAAGTACTTACATTGCTAACATGTATTAAAAATAACATATATTGAGAATTTGTACCCCGCATTTTGCATATACAAGGTTTGCACTCAGCTTGTTGCTGTGCCGGCATAATATCCGACACAACGCTGATTTTCAGTGCAAACCTTCTTTTGGCTTAATACTAATAATAATACGACCCGAATAATTTAAATCTGTTTAACTTAAAAACTATTTACTTTGTATGTATGTAAGAAATAGTATAAATATTTTGTTAATATTATGATTTAAATAATAAAAAAACAAATATATATATTATATATATATATACACATATACATATATATATATATATATATATATATATATAGTATATATAGTAGTATAGTAAGTTAAAAATAAATCCCCGATTTTAAAACATTCTTCATTGGTGCTCCGATCCTGTTGGTCTTAGCGTGATGATAGCCTTCCTGGATAAATGTGCTATCTAACACTGAAATAATTTTTAAAATCAGACCAGTAGTTCCTGAGATTAGCGCGTTCATGCAAACAAACAAACAAATAAACTCTTCAGTTTTATATATTAGTATTATAAGATAATTTGTTATACTATGTTCTTAAGGAGAGCGTGTGGAACACCTGACGGCAAGTCCTCCCCCTTGTCTACAACATTTATCTGACCGCAAGCGAAGCCACGGGGAAAACTAGTTACGTAATAAAAATTTATAAACATGATGAATCCCCTGACAATCTTGTATAATTAGCTTTCTTAATGGACACTTCAAAGTTTTATTGACAGCTTGTTGATGCCAATAACACTCATCACTGAATACTAATGAAAAGCTATTCGTTGGTTGCAACTATAAATGTGGTAACAATGATTCATTTGCTTTTATTAGCATAAAAATCTTGCAAATGGTAAAGGAGAGTGTACACAACAGACATCGAGTTGTACAAGAAACTGGGCTACTGGCCCCAATTTTGATATTATTATTATTATAATAGCAAAATTAATATTTTTTCATACAAAAGCAACTGTTCAATCATTCTGACTATTGAAATAGCAGAATTCAGGAACGCCGAATCGTGAGACGCAGCCGCCTCCTGCGAGGCCGTCGTGTCCGCGAAGACCAGCCGAACGAAGAGCAGACCGCCAGGTTCCCCTCCCGCCAGAGCCGGTGGCAGCAAAGGAGGGTCTTCCATGACGGCCTCCAGCCGCCGTAGGCTACGGCCGTGCGGACAACCGGCGGGGAAACTGGACCCGCCCGCACATAAAGGCCGGAGGAGGAACGCGCCCCAACTCGCGCGCCCCCTTTCACCTCGCGGTGAGTTCGTGGAGCCGAAGAGACCCAGATCTCCGGCTAATAAATGGTTAGGCCATCCCGCAAAGGGGCCAGCCGTCGTCCATCCGGGCTGATGGTGAATGGGTGAGCGAGCCCACAGCCCGGACGAAGGACGCTCGAGGATCGGAAAGGGGTTTTAGTGGGTATCCCTAACCGCCGTGTGGCAATAGCATCTCACACGTGAGGTGCTAGTGCCACCTCGACTTGGCGAATACCTCACACGGGCCGCGACCTTTCCTCCTCGCTCGGCTCACAGTCCTCAGACGAATTTCCCCTGTATACAAAAATGGTTAACATTTTTATTTTGTATAAAATTATTGCTATTCAATTATCACAGAGAGTCGACTTGCCTACAGTCCGGGCGACTCGTGTGTTCGTTGAGTTAGGCCACGGAAAAGTGTTCTTCTTCGTCTTCTTTGGTTAAATTAAACCATTATATCCATTCTTTATGATTTTACATAAAGGTAATCAATTTAAACAATCTAGCTCTCCATACATTTTTAACAAATAAGTTTTACTTGTATCTATAAAGAAATGATGAAGAGAGTGCCAGTAACAAATTTCATCATCATACGATTTTTCCGCTCGCTGCGTTTCTACGCAATGTGCATTCTCACTTACAACGGCTACCGACCGGCAAAATTATTTAGTTGACCAACATCCTCGCGTTAGTCGGACGTATATTCGTCGAGATAAATAACCTAACTTTGATTTTAAAGTTCACTAACAATCAGTGATAGTGTTTTAAAAGTTATAATAATAATAAGTTTAATGTGAATTTGTTAAATTATGTCTAATAAACATTTCTCCACTATATTTTGCTTAATACAAGTTTCATCTCACATCTGCCATGCAGCGTGCATTTAGTTTGATATTGTGTTGTGTTTGTGATGAAACACTAAAAAGTTCGACACTTTGTAGATGTACTTTGTAGTATTTATAAAAAATCAGTCAAGTGCTTGTCAGATCATGTATAATAAACCTAGCCGTAAAATAAAAGTAGTCGAAAATATGGATAGAGTTTAGAATCAAGTAGCCTGTAATAGCGGAAGAGATAGTGTGAGGGGAGAGTTGTAGAGGAATCATCCCCTATCATATCCGGCTACCGGAGACGAGTAAATCTAAAACTGCTCAACAGGTTTTGTTCAAAGCAATTTTTGTTGAAATTATTTTTTAATTTTAACAATCACAATCTTTTGAAATGAAACTTCTTTAGAATTGTTCTGATGAGAATCTTATATAAGGCGTTTATATCGTATATAAACTTTGATTCAATGGAACAAGACCTAAAATAATATCCACAGCACACACTCAAAGACAATCATACAACACACTTAAGGGGTAAACTCCAGTCTTGGGATAGAGTTGACACAGACCTTTTTCTTTTTTCGTAAAATTTCTACACCATCACAAAGCGGCATATAGATTACACATTCCTACTGAAAAAATCTATATAGACCCAATAGTTTCCAAGAAAACGACTGTGACATACAGACAAACAGGACAACAACTTCAGGCTTTCATTTGTCAAAATGATTATGGAAACAAAAGCAAATGCGAACGAAGTCGTGTGTAACAACTAGTAAGCTAAATAAAAAACTAATGAGGTGTCTTTGGGATAACTGGTTGGAACGAAGTTCTCCTAAAATGTCTTAAAATTCTCAAAACGTCTCAAAAAGTGTTAAAAATCATCGAAAACCATCGAAGAAAAGTAACAAAAAACTATGGATAGATTTCTATACATAAACAGACGAATTATATCATAAACAGCGTAAATTCAACTATAGAATTTTAGAGCTTATTGCATTGCAATAATGTTGGAAATTGTATAATAAAACAAGAAGTGTCGGTAAAAAGCTTTAGTACACTTTTTTCTCTCGCTCCCATCCGCTTAAAGCGTGTTGTAATTCGCGATAAGGAACTTTATTCCAAAAACACAAATGCTACATATTCCATTGGAAAAGAAAAGTAGGTACAACAAAGCTTTCCGATCAAAGAACGAATTAGGTCGTCCATTTTAAGTGTTTAAAGCCAAACCTTGATTATATCTGGTATACTTTTGACCTTGTTAACGCATTCAGAAGTGTTGATGACCGTATGATTATGGTCGATACCTTCCATAATGCATGTATAGGTACCTGTACTGTATGTAATCCTTTATCCGTGTAGAAACGGAGAAAATATACAATTTCCTACGGCCGGGCGGAACGTCGTAAGAAGCGAGACAAAACAACCCACAGCCAGGTGATAAAAGTATTTATCTGTCTAGGATGGCCGTCACCCCAGGTCTAGAGTATGTCGCCATAACAACCTTGAGTTGTGTTCCGGCTTCGTGGCCAGGTTCCAGTTTCTCCTTCTCCTCTCCCAGCACCTTTGGTGTTGCAAATGTTCATAGGCGATGGTAACCAATTTCCATCAGGTGGGCCGTCTGCCTGAACTCATGGTTTAAAGGAATTATTTTTATTGTAAGTATTTATTATATAATATATTTATATTTATTATTGTCTTGTGGAAATTATCTTTAGGAAACAATTTCAAGTGTGCCTTTATCTTCTAAGAACCGGTTCTGTGACCTTATAAGTATAACGAGGTTAGTTGCATTTATTTGCCTATTTCTCTTCAAAAGTAAACACCATACTCATAGTTGTGTAATAGTAGATTGTTACACGAGAGGTGAAAGTAGACATATTTAGGCACGAAATGGTTCGAGTGCCTAAATAGGCCTTTCAAGCGAGGTTAACACTCTGCTTTCTATTTCGAATATGAGAACAAGTAATAAAAACTGATTAGTTAAACAAACAACTACTTCTCTTATAAAATTGCGTTAGTTTAGTTAGTAGTTTAGTTTATTATAAAACTTATCAGTATTTGGTGGTACGTCATCGTGTCGTGTTGTTGCTATTAGGGCTGGTCTGTGTGCTACTACCACGTGATCACAGAACGTTTAAGTAGCACATACTAAACGAGCTTCCTAATGAAATTAACAACGTTTAAATTGAATTAAGTTCTAATAACTATAGTAGTGTTTATTACATGCGAAATTCATCAACATCTACATAATGTTTCGTTATTTATGTGTAACATTTTTGGCACATAAAACAAGTAATAGCTTAGGGTAATATTATATAGATTAGGGTCGAAGGTCATTGTATGCTGCAAACTGGCCAACGAGTGCCGTTGAGAGACCACCGTTAGGAAGGCTCCAATGGCTCCAAACCCCGCTACCGACGGGTAGTTGTCCGTCGAGTAGAAGCCGGGGCAAAGAGCTTTGCCTCGAGGCCCCAACCTCCTCGCCGCCTCAGATGGCCGGAAGGAAGCAGACCACCTTGACGAGATTAGGGTGGCGCAAAAAATCTACTTTTTTTGAGTGAGTGAGTAAAGTTATGCACTAAGAAATTAAAAAATTATGAGCCACTACTTTAAACTCAAATTTTGAAGTGAAACTTTTTTTGAGCTGTCCTTTGGAGGGAGTTTTTAAAACATCAAAAACTAAAAAAATTTCACTCGAGGGTCAAAAAAGAAAAGGCGGTTTTTTACGCCAGTCTAATTTAAGTGGTACTTATCTTTTGTATTATTTTCCAATCGAGTCGTGCAATTGACAGCTTAGTCACGCACGCATATATTGATTGTTCAAAAATCTAATATTATCACTTTAGGGACTAACTACACTTATTCACCTTTTGTCCGTAGAAAATACCAGTATTTTATGAAGTACGTATGCATCCGTTCAGCTTTTCGTATCTATTCAGCTTTCACGGCAAACAAACATAAAACGAAGACAAGTGTGTTTATATCACGTGCTCGCTCACGACAGCGTTCAGCGCCTCTTCGACACGTTCAGCGCTGAATGCGGACTACGAATCCACACTTTGTCAACATGTTTCTTGAATAGGTTTAGATTTGATTTAAGAGTAATATACGCTTCTCAGTCAATCAGCCCTGTCTGTACGCGGTAGATAGAAGCGTTTCAGCGGAGACAGCACGCTACGAGAACCCTTGCAATCTTACGCTGCTGTACGCGGCTGATAGAACCGGACCTGAGTGTCGTCAGTCTCTAAGTTTAATAGTTTTCACAATTTTTTACAGATTCGGATTTAACTAAAGAGGCTCACTTACAAATTCATCTGTATAATTTTTCTGTACGTGTGTATGGCACAGAACTTCTCCTGAACTGATGGACGGATTTTGATTATTTTTTTGTGTTTGAGTAGGTCCTGTGTTGGCTTTGTTTAACGATTGGATCCGGTAGGTGGCGCTGCAACTGGGTTTTGGGATTTTGATACATTTTTGTGTTTGAAGTGGGTCCCGGGATGGTATAGATTCACAATTCGATCCGGTAGGTGACGCTGAAATCAAGTTCTAGAATGTATTCTTTTGGAGCGGGGTTCTTATATGGTTTGGATTCAGAATTGCTCCCGGTAGGTGGCAGTGCAATCGGCTTCTAAAGAAATAAGTTTTTAGGAAGAAATTACATATCCAAAAGAAAGATTTAGAACTCATTACTACATGTTATTGCAATTAAATCAACTCCGCTAGTTTTATAGTTTTAATAAATTACATTCGTTTCTTCCTTAATTTATGGCGAATTTATCAGGTTGGAACACCGGAACGATGAGTAATGTTTATTATGCTCAATGATAGTACTTTAACATTGTAAATTTGTTATGTAGGGCATTATGTTACTACTGCTTACATGAGAAATGGGAATAATACTGACAGTGGCGTAACTATAACGTTGAGGTCGGAAGAACATTTATTGAATAAACTCCTTCCTATATGTACTGACAATCGCGTAAGCATTGGTTGCGGTGAGTGAGAGTCACGCGGCTCACAGAGCCAATATCGAATAGGAACAATGTCGCTATAAAGCTCTTTCAGTATAATGTATTTATAACAATTACTTTGTTAAACCTAGTAAAATGTATAAACATAATAATGATGAAGTACAGATAAGTGGCCGGGAGTTTATTGCGCTGTTTCTTCTTTAACATTACCTAACAAAAATTGCTTTGGAAGCGGTGGTAAAGTCATGTTTTTTAATAAGTAACTAACTAACTCCGTTTGGTCAGCGACCCAAAATGTGTCTTGGCCTCCGAAACGAGAACACGCCACCTGTTCCTGTCCTGTGCGATTTCTTGCCAGTTGAAGCTTGAAGCTCACACAGGTCAGCCTCCACTCTGTCCCTCCACCAGTACTTGGGGAGACCGACCGGACGTCACCCATCCGATCGTCCCAAATAGGCCCTCTTCACGCTTCGATCCTCTCCCATCCGTTCCACGGGACCGAGCCAACGTAGGCGGTGAGATTTTATTTCTCCTAGTATGTTAAATTAGTGTGTCTCCTATAGTAGAATTATTTTCTCCGTGCAGTTTGGGTCATAAATAATCGGAGCAGTGAAGCGAGTATTTCGCTCTCTCTTCCACTCACGGGCTTTATGGGCAGGCATAGTGATACGCATTATTGTTGTCGATAAGCGTTATCGATAGTGTATTGAGTTTTGTCATTTTGTGGGTTAGTGATATAAATGAAAGAAAAAAATAGATAAAACAACGTATTTATTAAAATAAGAATAATAATGATTTAAAATAAATTATTAATTAGGTATCTATGTATTAAAAAACTATAAGTACAAAAGTTTAGAATGTAATAAGTTATATTAAAAATAAATATAAATACTTAAATCTAAGTTTAAAATTAACAGCAAAAAAGATAATAATGATTTTTATAAGAATGATAATCTTTCTTTGATAAGAATGAGTTTTTATCGTTAATGGCGTTACGTCCGCGCAACATACTCACCGCCCTAGCCGGGCCGAGGCCGAGTTTGATTTATGACCCAAACTGCACGGAGAAAATAATTCTACTATAGTATGTATAATAAGTGTTTAATAAGTAATCTGTAAGATTTTATTTAAAAATAAATGCATTCATTTTTATTTTCAATACTACTCCGTTGGCGTGTTCACTATGTGTATCCCAATCCCAACCAAGAATACATATTAAACACTCCAGTGTTCTTTCTTTTCCCTTTGCTGATCAGAGGACCGAGGTAATTGGCTCAACTAACACAGGGACATGGTAGGCGGTAGACGTCATCAGGAATCCCCCGGGGTGCAAGGCAAGATACCTGGAGGACACAAAAGCCAATCGTCTTATGCCTCTGCCTACGTACAGCATACATGATCTGCTAGCTTGGAAAAATACCTAACATCATCTCAACTCGATCACTCAAATCATAATGAATCGCCTAGTGACATTTACTGACTATTAGTGACCATAGAAGAATGGAATAGTTACGTCTTTTTGTTGTTTACAAACTTGCATGTGTAAATATAATAATATTTTTAGACGGTGAAAATTGAAGTGAAAGTTCTTTAGAATTTGTGATTTGAAACTTGATGAACTAAAAAAAGGCGACACTAAAAAGAGATAAACACATAAAACTCTTATTACTTATTTACTTCGGAATAAAACACATTTCTATTTCGTCGTTAGTATTAATTTTCGCTTTAAACAAAACTTAAAAGGTTTCAAATTAATTCTAGCTCTATCTGTATATTCTCAAGGCAGATATTCTTTGATACATGGAATTTTGAACTCTACGCTAGTGATTTAAAGTGTTATTTAGATTGAATTATTACGAATAATAGTCAAAATACCTAAGAATAAAAACGTCTATAATATAATAAAAATGCGAAAATTCTTCCAATAAATAGTCTTGCTAGTTTCCCTTCTATTACGTGTGAACTGCACGCACATATTCTTTTTAGTATATAATTGTAGTTTTCATAAAAATATTGTATAGATCATTATTATGGTTACTATATATTGAGATCTTACATCAGTAGAATCCCTATCAGTTTACTCATTGTCAACTTAAAGATAAACCGTATTTAACGCGTGTATGTTAACTTTGCTTTGCCTTGACGCTGTGTTAGGGTTAACCCAACCGTACTATAAAATATAGTATCGTACTATATTTTAGACAATTGTATTTATATACCGTAGAAAAATAATATAGTACGAATGTACCATATTTTCATCGCTAATTCATTTGTCGCGAAGAAGTAAGATTCTAATAAATATTGAAAATGATAGATCTTTGTTGCCCAAATCAAAAAGTAGTACCTAATACAAACGCATGGAAAAATTAATAATAAAGCAAATGATTGTGGCGAAGCCTTAGGTGCGTAGCGACACCTCGTACCTGACTCTGGGGGCCAAGGCAAGGCAAGCTCCAGGGGTAGACGTGATAAAAGGCATCAGGTCAAAAGTAGCATCGGTTAACCTGCAGCCCACCTCTATACACCCCTTAGCCACTCACACCCATGTTGCCCCTGTCTTCTATGGCATTTTTGGGGCTGGCGTGGGAGTGGCGAGTCACCGTCTGCCCATTTTTCCATGTTCCCCGAACATTGCGACGGGCAGACACCATAGCCCCCATATTCCCAGACCCCTAGTACCACTAGCAGTTCATCCACATAGCCCGGTACATTTTATTCTCATTTCTCACAATAGTCCTACACTGGCCGGAGTTTGTTCTTGGGTGCATTAGTATATAGTGTAGACAGGGATAATCGCCAGTCAGTGTCACGCCACATTTACATTTAATTTGTCAAGGGGCCTCTACGTGTTGGCCTCCCAATGGCCCCAGGCAAGCCCTCCAAAAGTCCATGGCATTTTTATGGCCGGTGCTCTTTAAAGCGAATTAAATATAAAATAATTAATGAAAAGTAAATGTGTACTATTTATTTCCTCTAAATTTCCCAAGTGCTATATTTTTATGGTTACAAAAATAAAAATTATATTTTCTTTCAAGAAAAGTGGTAGCCCTACGTTGTATGTATATACTTAATACCCCATAATGTAAGCATGACGTATTCATAGTATAAAGGTAAATACCTAACGTCGAATTTGTAACAAGGAATTTTGTTCAAACCAATTATCGCTGAAACTATTTAATTTTAGCCTGAAGAGTCATGCAATAGATGTTTTTTCGTATTCATTTTCAATGGTTGGTAGATCTCACAAGAAGTGCAAGGGATTTTAGGTTCAGTCCTTTGGCCCCTATTCCAGAAGGCGGCTCCGTACTGCGGACTGTAGAACATACCGTTCTACAGTCTATTTGAGCTGGTGCCTATATCGTCTAGAGCCTATCCCAGATTAACCCCCCAGTAAGGAAAACTTCTTATCTGCCAGGAATCTGGGATCTCCGCGTCGTTAGTCAACTAAGTAAGCACACGCTTAACTTATTTAGCTATAAAGGCACTGAACACAAATCTTTATAAAAGCTTATTAGCCTTTGGCTCCCACGATCTAAATGTCTCATATATATGTCTCATGTAGCACGCTTAATACAACAAAGAAATATTTCAACATTTGCGTTTTTTGGGGAGGAGAGTTTAAATTTTTTGGCCTCTTACGAGTTATTCTTTGTGTGTAATTAAATTATAAATCAAAATTGTTTCAAGTTGTTGAATGCTCTTTAACTTTAGCTTAATGTGTAAAGATTTATATTGAAGTAAAATAAATGAAGTGAATAAAGAAGAATAACCTAACCTAACATAGCCAACTGTCAAATTGTGCGAAATTTGGAGCGAATTTATTATTTACTAGCTGTGCTCGCCACTCCGTCCACGTGGATTTCTTTTGCGGGACACTAATTACGAAGGTAGCCTAAGTTACTCTTTATACCATCAGCTATTTGCCAGTGAATGTCACGTTAAAATCAGTTAAGCCGTTTCCGAGATTAGCTCGAACATGCACACAGACAAAAAAAATTAAAATTGCATTTTCGGCATCTCCTGTTCTAAATTATCCCGAACTTTGACATTACATGCAGACACTTAAATGTTATTTACCTGTACAGATGATAGGGTCTCACGTTTTGTGGTGTAATCTCGAATCTCATGATTTTTGAGTTGTTTCTTTATTTTATTAAGCGAGCGCTGGAAACTACAGAGAATTAATTGTATAAATTCTTAGTTTTATGAAATAACTAGTTTCTGCCCGCGACTTCGTCCGCGTGGAATAGTTAAAAAAAACCCGATTTTGAAACATTCTTCATTGGTGCTCCTATTGGTCTTAGCGTGATGATATATAGCCTATAGCCTTCCTCGATAAATGTGCTATCTAACACTAAAAGAACTTTTCCAATCAGACGAGTAGTTCCTGAGATTAGCGCGTTCAAGCAAACAAGCAAACTCTTCAGCTTTATATATTAGTATAAGATTACTTACAAAATTTATAGCCGACCATATTCCAAAGAAACAGTGTTTTAAGAACCAATATGTTTTCAAATGTGTAGGTATTAAAATATCCAGGAATATGCCTACTTAAAATAGATGGAAGTGAACGATTTCCCTATAATTTGAAAAACGGTGTATGGTTTATCTCATACATGTTTTGTTTAGTTTTCCGCGGTGTGCGGTTCAGTTTATCGTCGAATACCGACGAAGAAACAAGTAGAAGAAAACGTTGTTTATAAATCTAGTATTGTGTGTAATGAGATGAGTTAGGCAGTATTGTTGTAACAAAAAATTCACATTTTAATTATTATTGTTGTAATATTGTGTTGGCAGAAACAAGAGCGTAAGCGCAAATATTTTTGATTATTTAGGGTTTTTAGTGTTCTTGTACGTAATTAAACCCTACATTTTCTTGAATTATTGATTAATTTTAAACACTACCTATGCTATAATGACACCTGTATTAACTTCCTTTAAAGTGTTACTTTCCTTCGTACCGCATATCAAGAGAATATAATTGAATTACCTTTGAGGCGTTTTTACCTTTTGTAAACCAACTAACAGACAGATAAAAGTTCTAAAATAAGTATATTATGGACATAGGTTTTTTCGCTTCTATTTTGGTAGATAGATATTTTTAAATCACAGATACCCGTTCCAATTTTATTTATTACTGGCGGCCCGGCGCGGTTTCACCAGCGCTCTGTCCCGCTCCCGTGGAATATAGCGTCATGTTATACATTATACACTCCCTGTTAAGCTAGGCTAAGCCCGTAGCTTTCTAATACATACATACATAATTATAAAATAACATTTTATAATTAAAGGAAAACAAAATTCAAGTGAATAGAAACTTAATTAGTAATTTAATAACAAATTAAAATGAGAAACTACAATAAGTGAAGTGGGTCAGGTAAAGTGTTAAAGGAAACGAGTAGTAATTAGACGTACACGTAATGTCTGATAACGAAACAAAGATGGCACGCTTCAAAAACCGTTTCGCCAAAATACAAGGAAAAATACACGACAAAATGGACGATATACAAGACCATGTACATACAAAAATAGAACGATCCAAAATTAACAGATTCATCTCGCATCTATCATCAGAAGACAGAAGTTCTTTCGACGATAACTCTTTGGAAGACAACGACAAAAATTCAAAATCTAGCGAATCAACTGATAATGTTAGCAATGAAAGAGATAATAAAATACCATCGGTGGTTGTAGAGCCTATAGATATTAATCAAGATACGAAAGAAGTTTGTAGAGATTTCATAAGTTTTGAAAGAGATAATGTATTATACAAAAGAAGAAGTGTTTCGGCAACTAATCTTGCTTACGATGATGAGAGTACATACGGTTCCAGTGATTCTTGTTTTTCCTGTCTATCGTGGAGTGATGAAAGGTAGGTTAATACAAAATCAATGACTGTGTTTGCAATAGTCAAGTGATACTTTAAGATTTTGCTATCTTTTTAAAACTTAAACCAATGCGTTTTTTTATTGCATTTATCCGATTTTATGTAAGTTTTGATTGCTGTTAAAAATTTATTTAAAAAAAGAAATGGATGTATTCTGTGAAGGATGAAATGATGAATTGCGTGTGACAAAAAACGTATGTCAAAATAGAGGAGTATGGATAGAAAAAAGATATTGTGCTGATCCCAAATAATTGGGATAAGGTGAAAGAATGGAGAGATTGCCGTTTAAATTGGTTGAACATTTGCACTAATTAGCTCCATATATGTAATGTTAAATTACTGCCAATGGTAAGGCAATTGAATGGATAGTAAGAATATAGGAACCGGCCATAAGTTGTTATAAAGTATAGAATTTTGCTCTTTTAGAATTATATCTTTTTTGTATACTTATACATTTACTCCCTTATTCATATTAATATAAATGTATTTTTCAAAAGCATTCTAAACACAATTATGAGTGGCAATTTTTAACAACAACTTTATACAACTATATAATTATAGTAGTTATTCATATACTAGTGTTTATTTATACGTTTTAAGGAAATTAATGATTATTGTTTACATAATTAATTTTGACATTTTGACTTACATATTTGTATAATTTATTAACATGAATTATCAATGTCCTAATTCGGTTTTGCGCTACTAGAAAGCAGAAGTTCTATTTCAATTTTTACCTTCCCTCATAGATATGGTAAAAAATAAAATAATCTGTTTTCTTTTCCTTAAACTTTGTTTCAAAGTCAACAAGATTCGTTCTTTTGTTTATTTTCTTGAAAGCTTTTCTGTTTTTGTTAAATTTTGCTGCTATCAATACTTATCTGTATTTCTTCCAGAGTTTATAAGCACATAAAAATCACTAATTTGTGTATCTGTTAAAATTGTGATATGATTTTGTAAAAAAAATAATAATTTTGACAGCAAAAGATGAACAAGATGCTTTTTATTCGTAAAGCCTCAATTTTGCATTACCTAAGTTGTTAAGTTGCGAAACTAGTGAATAAATCTTTATAATGTAATAGCCATAAAATTGGTGTATTTAATACAGGCCAGCCGAAATTCGCCCTCGTGCAGGCAGCCTTCCTCCAGGATGCCAAGTGGATGCTCCAGCAGCAAACGCTTGCAGCGATATCTTCGAGAAGATAGGAAACCGATTCCCAAAACTCAAAAGCAAAGGAGATAGAATACATAGGGTACCCAAGCTATTAAATGCGGTGGTCGGTTTGAACGGATTCCTAATAAAATTATGTGTGGAACTAACAAATGTTTGTTTGTATTTGATGTAGCTTGTAGCCTAATGTAAGCCTAATAACTAACTATTGTAGCTTGGTGATCTTTTGCCTTAGAAATGAATTTGAATATTTAAAACGATGCCTCAAAATGACCATTTTTGGAGAATTGCATTGTAAAAATAAACATGGCGAGATACTGATAGATCTCAAGACCATCTAAGATATCTATCATACTTATTGTATGTCATAACCATATGAGTATAAGACACTTGTCATTTTCGTAATAACAATCTGCAAAAATAATTGGGTATTTTAAACTACCAGACGTAAAGTTAAATGTAA
This sequence comes from Dendrolimus pini, assembly GCA_949752895.1. NCBI lineage: Eukaryota > Metazoa > Arthropoda > Insecta > Lepidoptera > Lasiocampidae > Dendrolimus > Dendrolimus pini. The sequence continues at coordinate 9,844,066 of OX457149.1, forward strand.
ATGTCTCTCGCATAAGCCCTAAAATATAGAAATTAATACATTTTAAGAACTTGAAAATAGAGCCGTTGTCATGGAAGAACAACAGTAAGGATGATAATACTGTAGTAAAAAACTTAATCCCGAAATGTTTCTATATGGCGTTATATGATCACTAATTAGATGAAGCAATAGTTTCCAACAAGATTCTTGAGTGATCAGAGGAATAGTAAGGTTCGTTTTGTGTATTGGGCGTACCCAATGTAAAGCGTTATATCGATAATATTAGTTTTGGCCCTTTTCTCAAAAAGGACTCACAATAGTGCACAGTGAAAAAAAAGTTCGCAGGCCAAAGTTCCAGTCAAGAATGGTACCGGGGTTATATATTACAGGTCAATATATTCTCACTTTTATGATTAAAAACGTATTTGTAGATACCAAACATTCTACAGCAGTTTATTCATGATACGATGTTACTAAATTTTATTCAATAACCCCTGTAGTTCCTGAGAGAAATGACTGTGACATAGTAGATAGACGGACATAACAATTTTGTAATGGTTCTGTTTTAGTCAAAATGGCTACAGAACCCTAAAAAGAGAAGAAGAATATAATCCAAGCATTTAAATTAAGAACGATTTCTTTACTATTTTCAGTACCTGCTAAAGAACACGAGGATTAGTGACGTGAATAAACGACTGAAGGCTCAAATATGGAGTTCTGTGGTAACGATAGTCCTGGTTGAAGCCAAGAATCTTCCAGCAATGGACCTGGATACACGGTCTAGTGATCCTTATTGTAAGTTTAGGTAAGTAGCGTTTTACGACGGTGAAAATCTCTAAGTAAAAGAAGATAGAAGCATTAAAACATCTCTGTGTGCAATTTCAAAATTTAGCAACTAACTTTTTTTTTTTTATAAATGTTTCTGCATTTATCGTCTTGTTAAGATGTTTGTCGTTGTCTTGTCCGTATCAAAACATAATAACGTAAAGACTGTTTAAAAAAATAATATTGCTCCCAATAATGAATAAATTACATTGAAACAGCACATCATGTAAGTTCATAACATTTTTATGCTGTGGCGTACAATTTCTTGCTAGCTCTTGAAATTGCTCAGTTGAACTCTCGATCTTATCGCCGCTAGCAAATTTTTCCCAACAACTTTTCGTTAGAGCGGAAAAACGAAGTCGATGGTTTTGATGCCAATTTTTTTGTTATTATATAAACTCTAAAATTTTATATAATCTATGTATTTAAAACAAAGTCGTGTTAGTTACACCATTTATAACTCAAGAACGGGTAGACCAATTTTTATGATCTTTATGTTTTTGGAATTGTCTTCCTCCGGAATAGGATAATAGCTATTAGAATATGATATTCATCAATAAAAAATATGTAATTAAATTCATTTGTCCGATTTAGGTGGATTATTTTTGTGCGTGTTTAATTGGATCCTGGGATAGTTTAGATTCATGATTGGAGTCAGTAGGTGGCGCCGATGAACACCTTTTTAATGGTGGGACCGATTTCGATGATTTTTTTGCGTTTTGTCAAGTAGATAGATAGATAGATAACACTTTATATTATTACAGAAAACTTACGTACTAGTATTAATCTAACTGGGTACAAAGGGCGGTCTTATCGCTAAAAAGCGATCTCTTCCAGACAACCCGTGGCAAGAATATTTTGATTGAGAGTGGCGATGGTGGTATACATAATTATTGTATGATTACTTATATTTTAATAATAAATATATAACTATACTATATATACAAATATACACATAAGTTATATACATATACAAGATATTGTGATAATATGCAACTATTTAAACATAATTTAATTTAATGATTAGATTTAATGATTTAGAATGAGAATGGTATAGATTAACAATTGGTCCCGGTTGTTAGCGCTCCAATCGGTTTCTAGATTTTTATTTTTTAAGGGCAAGACAACAACTACCGGGTACAGCTAGTTATGTACATAAAATAGAGTGGGCGTTAAAAAACTTTTTTATCGAAGACCCTTAATATATCATTGTAAAATAATTTCAATTAGTATTTGAACGACAATAAATACGCTAAATGACTCGGTAAATATAACATCTTGTTATACCTACTCCTACGGGATCTAGGAGGTTGTGGTATTTTATAAAATGAATAAAAGTGTCTCAATTGACTTGAATATTAACTAGCCTATTTGCACTTTTAAGAAAATTGAGAGAGTAGAGAACTCTTCAAATCGATTCTCATAAAGCTGATAAATAATTCATTTCGAATTTAAATTGCTTTCAGGTTAGGCAACGAGAAATATAAAAGTAAAGTGGTATGGAAATCGCTGCATCCGTCTTGGTTGGAACAGTTCGATTTGCATTTATACGACGACCAGGAACAAGTGCTGGAGGTCACAGTTTGGGATAAGGACAAGCAGACGAAAGACGACTTCCTTGGAAAGTAAGTCGTTATTAAAATAATTTTTAATATTAACGCTTAACCTCAGAATTCGATACGAATTATGAAGCCTCGACAAGATCAGATTATATACTCAGAATGCTTATCGGATGGCACCATCCTATTAGGTATCCGAATTTGTCTCAGATGACATTTGCCACTAGACGAGTAATCCGAGTGGTGTCCAAGTCCAGTCTGATCAGTGCCCAACTTCATAACTGCTCGGTCAACTAGAAAAGACGTGTTATGAACTAGTTTGATATCTTTAACTATATACATACATAACTTCACGCCAGGTCCCTTGCGGGGTAGTCACGAACAACAGAGCGCCATTCAGGCTTATTCTTACACACCTCACTTGCTTCTTTGACATTCATAGCTCTTGTCATGCACGCTCGTCTGTTCTTAAGGCTCCTGACATCACCTTCTGCTAGCACACGATCAATTTGATCGTGGAAGGTGTTTCGTGGCCTTCCGCGACTTCTGCATCCATCCACTTTTGCATTGTATATCTGTTTAGTCATTCTTCCATCATTCATTCTTTCCACGTGCCCGAACCACCGGAGCATTCCTTTCCTTACCTTCACCCCGACACTCTCTTTCAGACCAACTCTCTTTCTTACTTTGGTATTACGAACGCGGTCCGCGAGCGTCACTCCGCAGATTTTGCGCATCTTTAACTAACACACTGTTAATAGTTTATTTTTAATACTATGGTATAATTGCAATGGCATAATTGTTACAGGTGTGCCATAGATTTATCACAATTAGAAAGGGAAAAAACTCATAGCATATGGAAGGAACTTGAAGATGGAAACGGACAAATATTTTTATTATTGACAATTAGTGGCACGACACAGTCTGAAACTATCACAGATCTCTCCAGTTATAGGGAAAATCCAAGAGATCGGGAAATAATTGAAAGAAGATACGTAAGTAGCAATTGACGTGCCTTCTTCAATAATGCTAATCTTTAGTGCTCTAATCTGGCTGTGAGTTATTTTGTCACGTCTTACGACAAGCCACCTGGCCGTTGAAATGAATATTCTTTCTCCGTTGTTGTACTGATAACAGAACGACCTAAATATTAATGTTATACCTACAATAACATATTATTCAAATTCCAGGCATGGTATAGATTAAACGAAAACTCCAGTGGTGTTGGATGGCTGTGTGTGAAAGTGTACAGCGCAAAAGGTCTAGCTGCAGCCGATTTGGGTGGTAAATCTGATCCATTCTGTGTGTTAGAACTTGGCAATGCCAGGTTGCAGACTCATACTGAGTACAAGACGTTGACACCTAATTGGATGAAGATATTTACATTGTAAGTTTAATTCAAGTTTTAGTGTAACTTAACTGATAACTACCGACTCAGTAGGCTGATGATCTGCGTAAGGTCACTGGTAGGGACTAGAATTAGAATAGAGGAGAGAGTATTTATAACTTTAATTAGTTCCAATTCTTGATATTTACAGTACCGTTAAAGATATAAGCTCAATATTAGAAATAACAGTATATGATGAAGACCACGATCATAAAGTTGAATTTCTTGGAAAGTTAGCAATACCTCTGCTTAATATAAGAAACGGAGAGAAGAGGTGGTACGCGCTTAAGGATAAAAAGATGAGAGCACGAGCCAAAGGAAACTACCCACAAATACTCCTCGAGATGTCTGTGATTTGGAATCCGGTAAGAAAATATTTGTAAAGGAGTTTCATAGACACATAAAGATAATGTATTTTGTGTAATGTTGTTCTCAAAATGGATATAAGATATATTTTTCAACGAGGACTCAAAATTTTAGGATATTGAATATTTTCAGCAAAAATATTTTATCATTATGAAATTTTTATGGTCTTATTCATATTGAGTTAGATTAAGTTTGAAGGCTTCTTTATGGCTTGTAAAGAGCCTTTAAGCTTACTCTATCCCAATAACAATAAATCCGATATAAACTAAGCAAGAATTGAGTATTTGCGTGGGGAATCTCAACTCCGTTGTTAGGCATCAGTCAAGCTCTAAAAGTTGACTAACTGTGACGGGAAGTACGTAGGAGAATTTATAAACTTCAGGTACTCGATTGATTCCTATACTCTTGTTAAGCGAATATTCATGAATTTTGATCCTGTCTAGAATTAAACAGTGCGAAGGTATATTTGAAGTAAGGGAATCCTTAAAAGTGAAGACCTGGAAAATTTTAACATACATTACAGCCAATGTGATGATGATAAAGATGTAATAAACATATTGCAGCTAAAAGGAGCCATTAGGGTGGTAAATCCGAAGGAGCCAAAGTATATGCATCAAGAAACTAAATTCAAGAGGCAAGTTTTTATTAGAAACGTTATGAGACTGAAAGCAATAATAATGTGGTTTATAGAAGTTGGGAAGATTTTACAGTAAGTAATTGACTCCGAAAATATTATAATTTTATAATATCTATGATTCCTTCGAGACGATGTCTACATGTTAATTTATTCCGGAATAGCTAATAAATAGAAAGGTCTGGCCTTAGATTATACCTATAGGTTATATAATTAATCAAAGGGCCTGGCTATGATTTCAGAATACGTGACAAAAAATTTAATTAAGTACTATTTTGGCCTAAGTATGATTATTATTCTAATCTTAACAATAGAATTGAGTTTTTATTAAAATGGCCAGTGCTAACAGAATAATAACAAATCTATATGTCTATAATAATCTATTTCCTCTTTTTTAGAGACTGTTTTGAATGGGAATCAAAGATCCGATCTTTCCTTGGTCTTTTAGTGTGGCTGGCATTCTGCTACTATTATGAAATGTGGATGATGCCATTCTTGCTCCTAATGTTTTTTGGTAGAAATTGGCTTATTTACAGATTAACTGGTAAGTGTTCTTCTTCAATCAATGCTATCTTTTGCACTTTGCACAACATAACTATAAAATTATTTTTACTATGTTTTGTTTTGTAACTTTTCTCTAAAAGATGTTTTGTTTTCATTTTGATTTTCATTATAGTTCATTTAAAACGAACGTTTACATTGTTCCGGAGCAATCCAAAGGAGTATTTCAATATGTTGTTTTTCCGTAAGTTAGGTGTTGCCTTGTCACGTTGTTTTGGTTATGTATTGTTTAAGCATGTCTTTACAGTAACAAATGTTACAATTATCAAAGGTTGTTGTAATAGTTAAAACTGCACTTCAACGGGTAATAAGCGTATTTTGAATTGCACTGTCGTTGTGATCTGTGTTATTCTACGAACACCGCTGGGGAAAAGTAGTATAAACATCAGAGTAGAAATGTAAAAGTATACTATAGACACGCTTAAAGCTGCTAAGAGGTTGTTTTAATTATATGTGACAGTAGCAAAAAGCATGGTAAATATAAAATACTAGGTACATAACGCACTTATGATACACGGGTATGGGTAGACTCTTGATACCAGGAAAGAATTGCGAGGGTATCATGCGTATTTTATTTATGGGCATGTGTTCATACAAGCTTGCCGGCCTATAGTACCATCTATCGCTGGTTAATTAAATACCTAAACTTCAACCCAATTAATAGCATGTTTATTAAATTATCTAGATACTTATATAAATTTTACTGCAAAAACGTTCTGATTTAGTACAATCATAAAATATAATATATAAAAAGAAATCCAAACCTTGAACCAAAAACAAATCATATCCGTGCAGGAACAGACAAAGGATACAATGACCTGCGGCCGGGCGGCATGTTGTAAGAAGCCACAGAAACAACCCACAACCTGGCCGTTAGAGCATTTGCCCGACTGGATGGCTATCACCACCCCTGGTCTAAAGTATGCCGCCATAACAACCTTGAGTTATGTTCCGACATTAGTGGCCATGTTTTCCAGTGTTCCTTTCTAAGGGGAGACTGAGGGAAGCCACTTTCTAGAGCAGTACCACATTGGTATCTCCTTTGATGTTACAAATGTTTGTGGGATTTAGTCCCCGTGGTAGTTATTCCCTGTGATGCTAATTGATCAGTGGGTTGCTTATCAGAAGGTGTTCTTGAGGTTGGAGAGAAATCAAACTAAGTTTTTGGTTTTAACTATTTTAAACGGTTATATTGTTCCCACACATAATGTACATATATAAAATTCTACACACGCTAACCCACAAGGTGTGTTGTACGTTGTTGATGTGTCTCTCCGATCTGTTTAATACAACGTAGTCAATAACTGTCAATATCTAATAACATGATAAAATGTTCGTTACCAAGGAAATGTATGTTCAGGCGAATTTCAACCTAATTGTATTTCACAACTAGAAAGAAAATAACCTTATGGTTGGTCATGTTTCAATTTGTTTCATTGTACATCTATATAATTCTACACATGCTAACTCACAAGGTGTGTTGTATGTTGTTGATGTGTTCCGCGAGACAAGACTGGTCTGTCGCAATATTCAGGTAAGACTGCCGAGCAAGTATTACCTATGCTGTCGAACGCATGTCGTCCGTCATTGCCCGAACGCAAAACTGCTGACAGAACGACCTGTGTCACCACATTTTCATAGGCGATGGTAACTGCTTTCCATGTAGTGGGTAATTCCGTCTGTCTGTCTGTCTGTTGAACTCGTGCAATTAAAAATATAAAAAATCATCTACTTTTCACTTAACAATAAATTAACTTATTCTAGGTGGCAATCAGTTGCTTGTACCTGTAGATGATGAAGATTTATTAGCTGAAGAGGATGATGACGAGGAAGCTGATAAGGTACGTGTTTATAATAAATAAAATTCGTTCGGACGTTTCAAAAACATTTTCAAAATTAATACAATAACTTTATTTCAATATTGAATACCTGACGTTTTCAGGAAGAGAAGAAATCACTAAAAGAAAGGCTACAAGCAATACAAGAAGTAACACAAACGGTCCAAAACGCCATAGGTTATGTCGCTTCTCTAGGAGAAGCGGTAAAAAAGTAAGTTATTTAATAAACCGGCAATAAACATCGTAGATAGATATATTTTTGTACACCAAAGTATACAAAAGAAAAAAAACCACAAGTACAATGGGCGACCTTATCGCTAAAATAGCTAAAAATCGATTCTAGACAACTCTAGATTAGGATTGATAGGTTCCAAATATTGACGGCAGTGGTGCTAATTGTATTTCATATCTGGGACGGAATTGTAAGCATAGAGCAGATTTATGGAGACTAGCAGGTTCCCTAACAGGGTATTTTAATTAATGTGGAGCGGAAATATGACTGACGAAAGGGCAACAGAACTGTCTCCGGGGTTTGACAAGTGTCCACCAGGGGGCTTAGAATGACAAATTTTAGAAATTTGCATTGTAAAATTGATATGACTTAATAACAGTTGAAAAATAACAGAACTGTCTCCGGGGTTTGACAAGTGTCCACCAGGGGGCTTAGAATGACAATTTTTAGAAATTTGCATTGTAAAATTGATATGACTTAATAACAGTTGAAAAACATGGCGTAAGATTCCACGGTATTTTAACTTGTCATATTCGTAATACGAATCCACAAAAGTGAGTATTTCAAATAACAAGTCATCGATTGAGTGGATCCATTATCTCGTTTACAGAGCATCTCTTCTCGTCTCTGCTTTTCTCCGTTTTGATTAAAACCGAGCCTCATGCTCGCCTTTATACATCACAACTACTGAATAGTTTATCTCCTTCTCTTTTGTGTAGAATAATCAGTAAGAGATAATGAAATATTGTTTAATGTTATTTTCCAGCTTAATGAACTTTACGGTGCCATACTTGAGTTATTTAGCGATAATAATGTTGTTTGGAGCGATGTTGGTGTTATACGTGATACCCTTAAGATACTTGCTAATGGCATGGGGTAAGTTTTTCCGCATAATGTTGTTTTTTTGGAAAGAAATTATTTTACGCGGCTTACAGTAGAGTGCAATTTTGTTCTCAGACAATCTTGTGACACCCTTATTAGGGCGCTGTAGCGGCGCATGTCCCCTTTTTTATATAATTTACTATTTTATAGTATTTTAGATGTCTAGAGTATGCAGTTATAACAATCTCAAGTTGTGTTCCAGCATTAGGACCAGATACCAGTCTCCCTTAAGAGAGCAGCAGCGCATTTGTAGCACCTTTGGTGTTGCAAATATCAATAGGCGATGGTAACCGCTTTTCATCAAGTGGGCCGTCTGCCTGTCTACTGAAACCCTGCAAAATAATAATAACACTTCTAGGCTAGTAAGAACGTTCGCCAGCGAAACAACACAGCTCTAGACATATCTTAGAAGGTTTTACCGATTTTCGCCGATATATGTCAACCATCGTGTGCTATTGGAAAAAGTATTTTATTAACATAGTTATATTATCTAATTGCAAATTATTATTTTAATTTTAGGAATAAACAAATTCACAAGAAAAATTCTTAGACCACATACAATACCTAACAATGAAGTTTTAGACTTGCTGTCTAGAGTACCTGATGACGAAACATTAGTAAGTACCATCATTCATCTTGACGTAAATTAAAGCAACCCCAAATTAGTATGCTGCTGGGGCCCTCTAGCATCTAGGGAGCAGAGGAGTCTTTAGTCCAGTCATTTAAGCTTAAATTAGGTAAGAATCTCGGAATTCGAGATACCCAGCTGTAAGTTTGTAAATACTTGTATATTGACACCCTAAAGGTTGTCTCAAAACCTACATATGGTAGGGTGTACGCAACTATTAAATTTCAAGGTCAAAGGTCACAAAAATCGGACTGACTATAGACTGCCAATAAGGTTTGAGTTCCACTCTCTAATAATCTCTGGGCCGAAAAAATTTACAAATATTTATAATCATTGATTTATCGATAGTTCATCAACTATATATGGCGCGTTTTCGACCGGAGGCACCGGTTGACCTGAAGTGATGCTGTGACCGCGCGCTCTCCGCCCTCTATCTCGAAAACGGTTCACCATAAATAAAAAAAACACAATTTGTAGAGAATTTAGTATTCTACAATATTGATAATAAATACAAATAGCAAAAAACCAATAGGAAATGAGATATTTACAAAAAAAGCGCAAAAAACCGATTTTTGTGACCTTTGACCTTGAAATTTAATAGTTGCGTACACCCTACCATATGTAGGTTTTGAGACAACCTTTAGGGTGTCAAAATACAAGTATTTACAAAGTTACAGCTGGGTATCTCGAATTCCGAGGTGAACTTACTATAATGACTGGACTACTTCACCCCTGTTGACGAAGTGAGTTTGCTTTTCCCGGGGCGTTCTCAAGCACTGATGCGGTAGGATCAGCGTGGGCGTAACCACGTTCTAAGTCTCACGCTCTTCCTGCCATAAGCGCGGGGCACATGAGAGGAGGGTGGTTTCAGTGGAGTATTGGGTTTTCGAGTCTCCACACAAGCCAGCGATTTGACTCTGGTGGTAGCTTTGATCTAATCCTTAGTAAAGGACCCGGTAATGTGCGAAATGAATTTTATCCCCCGACTCAAAAAAACCCAAATTAGTATGACGTACAAGGCCAGACCCCGTATATAAGAGGCATTAGTGCTAAACGAATAGAATGACATAATAATTAGCGTAACAATATGTCATTCCCATATACTTTCTATTCTATTCGTTTAACACTAATACCACTGGTCTACATGATCCTAACTAAGAATAGTTAGCAAGCAATATTCTGTCATTCCCGCTTGCGATAACATTACATATAGTTTACTAGCGATCCCGGCAGATGTTGTCCTAACCTGGATTAATAAAAATCTAGAACCCGATTCCAGCGCCACCTACCGGGCCTAATTGTGAATCTAAACCATCCCGGGACCCACTCACACACACATAAAATTTCATCAAAATCGTAGAACTCGATTCCAGCGCCAAGTATTTTGTTTATACTGATATTTTTAAATTCGTAATATCTTTTGTATGGAATGTCTGATTTGAATGATTCAAGAAGGAATCTAGAGGTATTGAAACAGTCTGGATTTTAATGTCTGAAGCTATGGATAACATGGTCTGATTTTGGTCGGCATTTCTGTCAACTTTTATAATGCAGCACATGCGATGAAAGACATTGTATAATTAATTGTTTTACACCTTGGGATACATTATAGTAGTTTTAGTAGAGATCCCAAATTTTTTCTACTAATAAATATAGTTTATATTACTCAAGGATAATGAAGCATTCTAATAGTGCAAGAATTTTTGAAATCGGTCCAGTAATTTTGTAATTTATTCGTTACAAAAATACAAATCTTGCCTCTTTATCATATTAGTATAGATTAACATTTCGGAAATCGGTCGCACTTTCCATCGCGAAAGATTTCCGACTGGAATTATAAGTTCTGCAATACTGTAGAGGTTCAGGATTCATTAATCGGATTATGAAGCCATCTTTAATTCAGAATATTGACACAATTTTATATTTGCAGTTGGACTGCAGAGAATTGAAGCCTCATCCACCAAGTGAGCGACGAGATGCAAGAAAGAAGAAAGCTTCTTAACGAATTTTAATGAAGATCCGCCGAAGGATCAGACGCTTCTTAGAGAAAGTAAATAACAATCGAAAAAGAATTAATGATAATATATTTCTTAACAACAGTGACTCTCTCTTGTAAATGATACCAAAAATGTCTACGTAAGAAGAATGCTAGATTTTCATTATTAACTTATTATTTAATTTAACATAGTACAGTCGAAACCGAATATAACGACATCGTTTATAGCGACAGATCGGTTATAACAACCGAATGGCGAGGTCTCTGTCGAATCTCTATATAAACTAATAAGTACACATACCGCCTACAGCGACATATCGCTTAAAACGACGAAACTATCGGTATTCATCGGCTATAACGATCAACCGTTTACCTATTTTAGCAAAACAAAACATTCCGAACAATTTTTCCTTTATACTAATGAACTATGAAGTAATATTTTGCTATAGGCTTATTATTAAGCCCAAGAAGGATTATTATTCTCTTACCTTATCCGAACCTCTTTCCCGCTCTTTGCCATTTGACTTTGCATGCAGTGTGACCAGATTTTATTTGACGAATCTACTGCTTATAGAAGTTAAAAACTACTGAATTCTACCAAAAGAGAACAAGAAAATACTAAAAATCTACTAGATTTTTTTGCTGTCGTGTTACAACGTAAAACATGATTTTTTTCTTGATTTATCGATAAAATAATAAAAATAACAATTAAATCTTTTGAAAATCTCATCAGTAACTAGTGTAACTGCTTAATTACAATGCGTAACTTCATATTTTTTTTACATTTCTAACAAAAATCAGCAATTACAACTTTATTTTGATTGAAATCACTTTACAAACTAAACAAAAACGGTCTTATTAATAGATAAACGCCAAAAAATCGGCATTATCAAATCACTACGTATTGCTTTCGAAAAAACGCGGCGAAATTAAACCGAAGTTCGGCTGTTTTTTTTTATTTTAACCGAATGTTTGGCCGAAGCTTGTATTCGGTCCAAATCACATTCGGCCCATCCCTATAAATAACATAACAATGACAAGTAAGCACAGTGATATCATTTAGAAAAATAAATTGAAATTTTAAAAAAATATATATCATTCACTTATTAATAGAAATTAAGATGTAAAAGTATATTCACAATTTGATTCATTTACAAAATTTAATCTGTACGTGAGTCCCAAATCTATGAATAGCCTTGAGTTTTATTGGTATCAAAATATTAATTTCGTAAATGATCTTGGTATTTGTAAATGAAGAAACATTATTTCAAAATTCATGATCGATATATGTAGATAGGTATCTGTGATTTTGAAAGATCTGTGTGTTAAAATATAGTCTGCCAAGAAATTGTAGAATATACCTAATAGTGGTGCTAAATTTGCCGAATATTTTGTATAGAATTCCAGATTCATCAAAGAACAAATAAACATTTTTTTGTGTTTGTTGGCTCACTGTGTACTGTGTAGTATTTTTTGCTCGTGAAAATAACACATTCTGTGTGTTGTTCCCTGTTTTGTCATGTCTGGAGTCATGTTTATGATCTAAGGTCGCCATTTGGCAACCCGCTCTTCTAATTTTGATAGAGTATTATGTTGGGTACTCCAGAGGACAGTTTTTATTGTAAGTGGGTATTATTTATTTTGTTTGATTTTGTTAGAAAACTTATATCATAACTTATATGATATCCATTTATAGGTTTTTTTTATTCAAATAGCCAATTGAATACTTCTGAGTTGAAATCTAGTAAGTGTATCGTTGTTACAAGCCATACTACCATTGTCTGATTTCTTAAAAAATTACCTTTACGTACCTAGAATTTCATCGCAGACTATAAATAAATATGACTTTGTCGATGGTTTTGCTTCTATAGACCATAAACGAAGCTGTTGCATTGTATTGTCGTTAATTATTGTATTATTGTAAGTTTTTTAAATGTCGTAATTACAAGAACATAATAATATGACACCAAATTAGTTAGGAAAGTGGTCCAATAACTACCTAGTATTGACCGTATTTGTGTAATATTATGAAAAATATTATATATTAAAATACTTTCTTCCAGTGTTTTCCACGATTATTACAGATTTATGCTAGTTGAATCAAATTTAAATCATTTGTAGCTTGTGATATGTTAGCATTTAATAGACTGCGGTTTACTGTTAATAGGGTTGCGAAGGATCACATTGCCGCACTCATAGAGCTTAAAAGACTTACTTAAAGAGAAATTAAGATCTGTGTGTGCTAGACAGGATTGGATTGTATGGTTTTTTAAGCAGACAGTCTTTAGATAACACTAGTCGTAATTTGTATGTTAAGAATGTATTGTGGTAATAAATAAGGGGCGTCCATTAATTACGTGAAGCATTTAAGAGGGGGAAGGGGTCGAGTTGAATCTCATCTAAACTTACTTTGGGGAGAGGGAAGGTCTCTCCGAATATCACGTCACTTTCTCCGTAAGTAAATGTGTCAAATTGCTAAGAAATTGAATTAAATTAGATAAAACATTTGCATCACTAAAATATTACTTTATGAATTTTAGTCATTGTGACTCTAACTTACGTTCTACGCAATTTTATTATATAGTTTAAGAAAATTAGATTGTTTAGAATAAATCCAATGCATTTACACTAGAAACAAACACACTTTATGGCAAAGCTCACGGGGTTAGAGGTTGGGCCAAATCTCACGATATCTCACCAGGGGGAGGGATTCGGAATATCACTAAAAACACCTCAAGTAATTAATGGACGTTCCCTAAAAATATTTACTCGCCTGCCCTATTACAGTGCACAGAAAGTCCTAGGATATAAGCCCAAAAATATTTTAATTATAGTAAATAATCTTGTGAGACTATGCAATAATTAAGTGTGAGTATTTAACGATGTCCTCAAATTTTTCCAAGAAAAAAGTTGTAATACTTTTAATTACTGAAATATAATAATTATAGATAAATTGTATAAAAACCAATATATCATGTAACACGTAGATAGGATTTTTAATACCGCCATTTTTGTAAGAAAACGTTACCACATTTGTTGTTTGTTACATATATGTAATAATATGTTAGTTTCAATAATAGTATAATTCAAATAGGATAATAAAAACCACCGCGATCATTATATTATTGAATAAGTATTTGATTAAAATGGAAACGAATATTCAAATCAAACCAAAGGAACCATTATATCTTTATTTTATTATAAATTTATGGCTTGGCAACTAGGCTTTTAAGCCAGAACCATTATATCATCTTTTTTCACTAAGATAATTCATAATAAAAAAATGTCTATGTATTTATGTACATTCCGCTAAATCTATTCTTTAAAATTGACATTTTTCAATTTAAAGTAAAAAATTTAAAGAACATAATTTATTATTTCTTTTTCTAGTCGCTCGATTTTAAAGTGTTCCTGTAAGTAGTTCTAAGACGAGTATTTTCGGTTAAACACTGCGTGCACCATTTTCTAACTTTTGCACAATTGCACAAATCGTTATGTAAATTATTGAAATATTTACACAGGTAGACTTATTAATGGTTTAAAATTTTGCCGCCAAACGATGGTTATACTGTTCAATGTTGCTAGTATAATATTGCCAATTTGTACTGTTAGTTTTATAATATTTAAAAACATAAATGTATATAAAATTAATAAGATAAGTTTTGGTGCTAATAAAAATTTAATTGAGATTTGTCCTAATCATGATTTAATCAATCAATACACACAAAATGGTGAAAAATTATGAGTTATTGTTATATCAAAAAAATGTTAAATGATTCAAATCGCACAAAACCATGTTATTGCTTTCATATTTTAAAATTAAACAAATGTGCAATGATTTTGAGTTTTATTTATTCTTTTTTGACTATTAAGGTGATATTAGACGGTTCATTTCTGTCTTTTAAGCTACCACCATACAAAATTTCATTTGAATCGGTCCTGTCGTTTCGGAGATTAGCCGGTACAAACAGACAAACAAAAAATTGAAAAACTAAATTAGTTCTATTTCTATTCTTACATCCCCCTGATTCGGTTTTTAGCATTTTTCTTCATTGTACAGAAATTCAAACTACAGATTTATTATATGTATAGATTTAGCTGATCCATCTAAATTCTAATTTAAGCATTAGAGGATACATTCCACAATGAAATGATTATAATCCGCGTTGTTTCTTTTACTTGGCGTGATGAAATGACTCGGTATATATCTGTACATTACATTTTTTTAAAGAATTTATTGTGTCAATCCAATTTAGTGATTATTTCTTAAATAAAGATCATATTAAATTATAATATATATTATAGTAAATTAAATTAAAAATCAATTATATTAAAAATTAATCAATTATATTAAAAATTAATCAATTATATTAAAAATTAATATAATTTAAAATTGCTATCCGTTATATAGAAACCTTTCCAACGCGCGTGATAAATTTATAAAAGAAATATTAATATTAAGATTGGTTTAAAAAGCTTTGTATCCAAAACAGTACAATAATAAAAAATACTAGCTGACATTTTTCGGGTCTATGGTTGGTTCGGTCGGTTGTCAATTTAGACATTTTCATTTCGATTCGCCGTTATCAAGTTAACATCAAGGGTGCCGTGGTCTTAATTTTGCATTATTAAATTCTGAAAAAACCTGCACGACCTTTATTACCATGGCTGCTAAATTTCAAGAGTATAGAGACAACCTTGAACGTATCCTGAACGACAAAAGCCAACCATGGACCAAGTATCTCGAGAAGGCAGAACAAAAAACCGGCGTCAACCGGGTCTACCTATTCATGGGTGAGCATTGAATATCGTTTTTTAATTCGCGTTTATTTATATCTTTACTTTTGGATTGACGTTTTATTCCGTTTGTGCAGGGTTCGTGGCGTTTACGGGTTTATATTTAGTGTTCGGATTCGGCGCTGAGCTTATATGCAACCTAATTGGATTCGTGTATCCTGCTTACGCATCGATGAAGGCTTTGGAGTCACCTCAGAAGGACGATGACACTAAATGGCTGACCTATTGGGTTGTCTTCGCCTGTTTCTCTCTGTGCGAATACTTCTCGGACTTCATAGTCGGCTGGTTCCCACTCTACTGGCTAATTAAGGTTAGTATGATCTCCATATGTTTCAAATTAAAAAACTATTATGTAGTAAGTATTCTTTGTAATATATTATTTCACTTATTTAAAGATTTGCTAATGACCATGTTCAATGGCAAAGTAGTGATTGAGATGATAATTGCTAAAATATAAATGTCACATGGCCTCTGGGAATCTTTTAACTATTTTTTTAAATATAGATATATTGTCATCTTAAGTTTCGTTTTGGGAGTTTTTTCTTGAAAACAGACATTATATAGATTGCATTTGTAACACATATTTCATACCTTACTAAAAATATATTGTACACAATGGAAGAAAGTGTATAATCTAAGGATGTGCTATAGTGAAAATTGTAATTATAATATGAAATTGAATCAATTCAACTTAGATAAGTATTTTTATTAACATAATTGTGTAGTGTAATGATCTTTTTATGCTTTTGTGAAAAAATAGTATACAAAAAGTTACATTAACTAAATTAGGCTTGTTATCCGAGTGTTGAATCCCGGAAGCATTCGGAGTATTCTCTTTGTTGCCCAGGGTCAACTTTCCTCCATTTCCTATGTTAGACCAAGTAGACATTAATATTTATATTAGCATCTGAAAACTGAACTAAACAAATAAATCTTGTTTCTGTGCATCCCCTAATTATTTCCAAATACTTTGCCTACCTATCAACTATGACATGCCTACCAATGGCCTGCGATGTGTGTCTTTGATGTGTAAATAAAACAAACGTGTTTACGCCTTAGCGGCTGGCTTTATTCTGAATTGTTATACAATATGAACTTATGAACTAAAAATGCTTAGTCTACACACTACAGGCCTGAAAATGGTGGATGCAGACGACAGTGCATAATGGAGTCTACTCAGTACAGTAGGAAACCAGACACTGGGAATTGGAGTAAACGCTCCAAACACAACTGGCATTTAACACTCAGATGATTATGATGACTTGACCCACCTAAAAGTATTTCACAAAATATTGTACATTATTATATACAATAGTAAAAATGATTACAATCAGCATAGATAATTTGTAGAGGCTGAATTTGGGCACGAGTTATAAAAGACTTAATTCCATGTAGACTTCATAAATGAAACTCCTTTTCCTATCTCTGTAGGAAACTTCAAGGATTTATTTAATTATTTAGCTTGCTATTTATCCTTAGTAGTACTTAAGGTTATTAAATTTTGTAATGTTGTGCTAATAAAAGGTAGGTATATATTTTGTAGAGCCACTATTAGCTTAGTGGTTAATAGATCCATGTTCAAAACTCAGTCCCAGATTTGAATCCATAGCATGCACTATTTATTGTTAGACAGCTTTCTGAACTAATGTGTATATCGTTATAATTAGATGGTAAAGGAAAACATTGTGATAAAACCAGCACAATGTGATAACCAAAATCTCAAACCTGTCAATGTGCCTTGGACAAATGTGGCGGATGTAATTAATATCAGTTCCCTTATAAATTGGAGGCTCAAACCCAGCTGTGGGACTTTTATGGGCTGTTATTATTATAGATTTTTCTCTACTAATGTAGTTGTATCTATTTAGCACTGATTTTTCAATGATCAATGACTGACTAAATTCAAAATTGAGACAATTCAACGGCCTTATTCTTCCAACTGTCATTTAACAAAATTGGGTCCTTTGGTCTTAGACAAAACGAAGGTTTGCACTGAAAATCAGTGTTATGTCGAATATAATTCTGGCACAGCAATATGCTGAGTGGAAACCTTATTTGCTGATAATGTGGTGTACAAATTCTCAAAAATGCTCTGTGTATAAGGAATGCAATTATGTCACTATTTCTTCAAAATATTTTTTTACAAAATAATTAATTATTTACACATTACTTTATTAGACCTAATGAAGATAAAGTTTACACTTTAGAATTTGGAAATTAAACATCTTTATAGCTCATTTTGAATTATTGCTTCTTATATATAGTATATCAGTCAGAAGGCCGAGCTTGCCATACACAACGCGGTGCTGGTACCTACGCTCACATATGGAAGCGAGAGTTGGGTATGGAATAGAGAGCATGAAAGTAGAGTTGAGATGCGAGCGCTGCGCAAAATCTGCAGAGTGATGCTCACGAACCGTGTTCGTAATACCGAAGTAAGAAAGAGAGTTGGTCTGAAAGAGAGTGTCGGGGTGAAGGTAAGGAAAGGA
Organism: Dendrolimus pini; assembly: GCA_949752895.1. Taxonomy (NCBI): domain Eukaryota; kingdom Metazoa; phylum Arthropoda; class Insecta; order Lepidoptera; family Lasiocampidae; genus Dendrolimus; species Dendrolimus pini. The sequence continues at coordinate 9,862,239 of OX457149.1, forward strand.
ATGCTCCGGTGGTTCAGGCATGTGGAAAGAATGAATGATGAAAGAATGACTAAACAGATATACAATGCAAAAGTGGATGGATGCAGAAGTCGCGGAAGGCCACGACACACCTTCCATGATCAAAGTGATCGTGTACTAGCAGAAGGTGATGTCAGGAGCCTTAAGAACAGACGTGCGTGCATGACAGCGTCAAGTATCCACCAATATATGAATGAAAGAATGAATGATGAAAGAATGACTAAACAGATATACAATGCAAAAGTGGATGGATGCAGAAGTCGCGGAAGGCCACGACACACCTTCCATGATCAAAGTGATCGTGTACTAGCAGAAGGTGATGTCAGGAGCCTTAAGAACAGACGTGCGTGCATGACAGCGTCAAGTATCCACCAATATATGAATGAATATATTGGTGGATACTTAGATACATACTACCTATGAATGTCAAAGAAGCAAGTGAGGTGTGTAAGAATAAGCCTGAATGGCGCTCTGTTATTCGTGCCTACCCCGCAAGGGACCTGGCGTGAAGTTATGTATGTATGTATGTATATATATAGTATGGTCTGATCATTTCCAATTATAAATATGAGTTTGAGAAAGTAAGTTACCATACATCTGGTTTCTATATCTGACTACTGGTTAAGCTTGAATGTAAACTTCATACAAGTATTGTTAATTTTCTGTCAGTGTCAAGGCAAGCAAATTGATGTTAGGATAGAAATCTGTCAAAACTGGTCTATGATATTGAAATAGGAGTTTTTGTAAAGAACTTGAAGAGTCATCTTTCAAAAAATGATAGAGGGACATCCAGACATTATCCTGAAATTAAAAATATCCTAAAACTCAATTTGAGTACCATGTGAGTGCCAGTGAGTAGTCCAAATTTGCAGTTATGCAATGAGATATTGCCCATGTTGAAATGTTGGGTAAGGTTGGGCTCCCTCTGGGATAATGTTAAAGATTTAGGCTGTATCATATAGATATAGAGGTGGGTTTCAGGCGTTATTTCTAATGCCATTAAATATTGACAGATAATATATGTATATACACCAATGTAGCTATGTGTCAACGGTGTTTTTTTTAACCCACTTCGAAAAAAGGAGGAGGTTCTCAATTCGTCGGGATCTTTGTTTTTTTTTTTGCTTTTTTTTATGTATGTTCGCCGATTACTCCGTGATTTATGATTCGATTTACGTGATTCTTTTTTTGTTCGACGCGGAATAGCTGCCATGTGGTCTCCTAAAAATTTGACATAGTTTGGCCCAGTAGTTTTCATTTTACGAACATTTTTTTGTTCCCAGTTCTTGGGACCTATATTTTTTAAGAAGCGCGGCACCATTCGTAGGTCCACCCATACATAGCTAGACACTAAAAAGTAACAAATAAAAAATAAAAACTTCGTTTAAAAAAACCGACTTCTAAAACTAAAAAACTAAAATGTATAAAATAACTTATTTCTAAAGCTATTATTATTAATATATATTATCTAAAACATCTTGAAGTCGGTGCAAAGCAAAACATAAAAATTACTATATTTTGAAAATTACTAAGCACCGACTTTAAGATGTTTTAGATAATATATATTAATAATAATAGCTTTAGAAATAAGTTATTTTATACATTTTAGTTTTTGAAGTCGGTTTTTATGACCTTAGTTCAAATTGTATGAAATTGAATAAATGTCAAAAATTTATATTTATGTTCAAAATCTCAACTGATTAGTTTGAGAATTGTGCGTTTTTAAACTGTTAAAAGAACCATAGTGTTATTTAACAACTAAGATTTGAGTATGACGTTTGCTAAAAGATTTGCTAGAAGATGGAAGGGACTAACACCTAAAAAACAGGCTCGGCTTAGTTTAGGCGTTAGTTAACGATATAACTTATTATCAATAGACACGATAGTATACATTTTTTATCTTAATGTAAAACTATGTATCTATATTTGGTGTCAATAAAACATTATTATTATTCTTCTTTTAAAAATTGAATATTGGTGGATACTTGACGCTGTTATAGAAAATTAATGAAGATATTGATGATGTCTTCCTAACCTATTTCGGTTACGGCGATCGCTTCAGCTAAACGGAAGCGGTCAAGTACGCAGGACATATTTAGGCGCACAAGCATTTGCGCGAACACAGGTGCACACAGTCGTCCTCACCCTCCTGGGTCCAATGGAGCGGGAACCACTACGACTGGAGGAGGGTTTGGATGCGAAAGGAGGGATACTTAGGGCGTGAAGAGGATATAATAAGGAAGGAAGGGAATAAAGAGGAAAGGAAACTGGAAACAAGGAGAGGTGGGACACCACTGTCACGGAACAAAGGTAGTGTGACAGTAGGGCTGGGGCCCCGGGTTCGCTTACCCGAATGCACTGCTAGACGGACAACTGTCTAACAGGAGGCACCCTCTGGGGAATTAAGATATAGAAACACTGCAAATCGGTGACTTAAAACTGTATTATATTTTTTCAAAGTATACGTACAAAATCCATTATCTTATCAGGGGCAGCCATATCTCAATGAGTTGTTAGTCATCACCGTTGTTAACCACAATGTTTGCTATGATATAATTAATGATGTATATAACTACTTACAACACAATATACCAACTAGTATGAGATAAATGTTATCTCATTAGTGTGGTCGCGCGGGCTAAGTAAGCCTTTGCCAGCTTACCTTACTGCCAGCGCAGAGGCTCCGGGTTCGAATCTGCTATGGTAAATTTCGGGATAGAATTTTCTCCATTATTTACTATGGTCTGTGTGTGTGGGATCGGCCCCAGAGTAATCCGTTGTATATACAATATGTGTGTTTGTCTGCCAATTATAATTATTTTTATTTATGTATACATACATGTGGTGTCTGGAACGGTAATAGGATAGTTTATTCTTTATTGCACAGGAGAAAACAATACACATGAGTTAATAGAATGATTTAACTAGTACAATCGGTAGATTATTTTGCATTTCTAATAGTAGGTCGGTAATAATATTGTATCCACTGGAATACCACCTTTTCACTATTCACCTGTTCACGGTAACTTGACGAGTAGGGTTACCAACAATCAAAAATATTAACACCTTGAACTAGAGTGAAAAACACCTAAAATCGCGATAATTCAACAATTCATTAATTTAATTCAATCAACTCAATTCAAAACAACATTCCAACAAAAATTAAGAATAATTTATAAAGGAAAAAAACAGGTTTATTTCTAGGACGAACAATACATAGGTAAATTAAGCATGTCTAAAGTAACAAAAAAAATACGATTATAAAGACATTTAAAAATGATATCAAGCTCAGCATTATTGTTGGTCTGTTTGGACTAATGCTGATCTTCCGCTTGAGCCTATCCTATCTATCCTTAGTAGTAGGTACAGTACGAGCAAAACTTAAATACGTCCTTGAAGTTTGTACTGAGATAGTGCACTGCGTTGTTTTACTACAAGAACTCATAAATTGACATAATCTGTACTAATATTATAAAGAGGTTACCTTTGTGAGTTTGTATAAAGTAATCTCTTGAACCACTGAACCGATTGTGTTTTTTTTGCTACACTACAATGACAAAGGCTATTAGATTGCGATTAACCTTTTAGACGTAACCACCACAAATTTGTTGCCGAACTGTCACACACGGCTAATTGGGAAGCACCACTTTGTGGTCAAATACAGATAATTGAAAAGAACGTTGAATTTATGTTTTCTCCCTCTAACAACTAACTACATAGAATTTGTATTAGAATAAAAGAGACGATATAATTCTCTGATATTGGCGCGGCAATTTTGATGGCAGCTGGCAGATTATGGATAAAAATAATATTAAATTTCGCCCTGTTTAAGGGCCAATAATATTTTTTAATATGCCCAGCGAAGTGTAGGCACCGGCAGCAAGTATAACCGACGATTTTTAACTCGGAAGTTAACTTTAGGATCACAACTCTAAAAACTAAACTGACAGTTTTCCTGCTTATAAGAATGCAGAATCTAAAGAAAGTTCTAGTTGTGTAGTTTTTGATAATACAGCAAACTTAATATAAAAATATCACCAATAAAACATTCTTATCTGCCTACAATAAATGTTTTTAAAGAGACGTTTACTGATAATACATGAATCTAAGTCACAATTCCTTTACAATAAAGTAGTGAAATAGATAATTTAAATACAGTTTTTCTTATTTTTGGAACGAAGGTCCTTATCGCACGTTACTCGGCGGATGAGGGCTGGACAAAGCAAAGAAAAAATGCTGACCGCTGTATGTTATTATACAATTTCGAACTTTAAAACTATAAAATTCTAAACATGCCGTATCTCTACATTGAAGTAATTAAAAAAAAAACAACTGTAATAGACTATATTAACGATGGAGAACACGATGCATTTTTTTTTATTTCTTGTTCTTGTTAGTCTGTTTGTGTGGAATTGACGTAAAAACTACGGGGCCGATTTTGATGAGGTTTTCGCTGATCGACAGCCAATATTTATAATACTTACACTTAAATTCTGCACTACGTTTCATCCCAGAATCCCGCGCAAATTTTTCTGGGAATAATTTAAAATGTCCAGATTGAAAAAAATAATCGAATTCTAATGCGGTTTTTCACTGTTCGATAGCAAATGTTATTTAATAAAATGTGTGATATTTTTATCCCGGGAATCCCACGGAATTTTTCCTGGGAGCGGTTTGAACTTGTTCGGGTGCATAAATATTAGCTTATTCCGACAGTTTCCACTAAAACGATAGCTGACATTCTTTTTAAATGCTGCGGCGCTTTGTTTCCTGGGAATCCCTCGGGTATTTTAAGTCAAGTGCGGACGAAGTCGCGTGCATATCCTATAGTAGAATTATTTTCTCCGTGCAGTTTGGGGTTTGGGTCATAAATCAAACTCGGCCTCAGCCCGGCTAGGGCGGTGAGCATGTTGCGCGGAAGCAACGCCATTAACGATAGAAACTCATTCTTATCAAAGAAAGATTATCATTCTTATAAAAATCATTATTATCTTTTTTGCTGTTAATTTTAAACTTAAATATAAGTATTTATATTTATTTTTAATATAACTGTTACATTCTAAACTTTTTAACCGACTTCGAAAAAAGGAGGAGGTTCTCAATTCGTCGGGATCTTTGTTTATTTTTTATTTTTTTTGCTTTTTTTATGTATGTTCGCCGATTACTCCGTGATTTATGATCCGATTTACGTGATTCTTTTTTTGTTCGACGCGGAATAGCTTCGAATTGGTCCCCTAAATTTTTTACATAGATTGGCCCAGTCGTTTTCATTTTATAAAAAATTTTCATGAAAATAATTTTCACTCCGTTCCATATGTTCACCGATTACTCTGAGATTTATGATTCGATTTACGTGATTCTTTTTTGTTCGACGCGGAATAGCTTCTAATTGGTCCCCTAAATTTTTTACATAGTTTGGCCCAGTCGTTTTCATTTAATAAAAAAATTTCATGAAAATAATTTTCACTCTGTTCCATATGTACACCGATTACTCTGAGATTTATGATTCGATTTACGTGATTCTTTTTTTGTTCGACGCGGAATAGCTGCCATGTGGTCCCCTAAAAATTTGACATAGTTTGGCCCAGTAGTTTTCATTTTACGATCATTTTTTTGTTTCCGGTTCGTGGGACCTATATTTTTTAAGAAGCGCGGCACCATTCGTAGGTCCACCCAAACATATCTAGACACTACAAAGTAACAAATAAAAAATAAAAACTTCGTTTAAAAAAACCGACTTCAGAAACTAAAAAACTAAAATGTATAAAATAACATATTTCTAAAGCTATTATTATTAATATATATTATCTAAAACATCTTGAAGTCAAGCCCAAATCAAGCCAGTTAATCCTTACAGCCATCATTGATCTTGAATGACCTAGATAATTAATAAAGTACAACAAAAATAATATAAATGCATTCCCTTTGTTCTGTATTAATTAGAACACTCAATTTACATACTGCGTGTATGTTCTATGCTAATTTACTTTGCACAACTACGTGATGATAAGGATATGATCGAGAAAATATAAATAAAATTTCATAAAATGAAAACTACTGGGCGAAACTATGTCAAATTTTTAGGGGACCACATGGCAGCTATTAAGCGTCAAACAAAAAAAGAATCACGTAAATCGAATCATAAATCTCAGAGTAATCGGTGTACATATGGAACGGAGTGAAAATTATTTTCATGAAAAATGTTCATAAAATGAAAACTACTGGGCCAAACGATGTAAAATTTTTAGGGGACCGATTGGAAGCTATTCCGCGTCGACCAAAAAAAGAATCACGTAAATTCGGATCATAAATGACGGAGTAATCGGCGAACATACATTAAAAAAAGCAAAAAAAAAAAGATCCCGACGATTTGAGAACCTCCTCCTTTTTTCGAAGTCGGTTAAAAACACATGGCAATGAATTGTACGGCGATATATACCAAAAAGTCTCGCGATGACACTAAATACGTGCAGTTCAGCATGTGCCAGGCAACACATGCCTGACGCTGGTTTTCAACTGCACCTAGGACGGACGCATGTTATATATATATATATATATATATATATATATATATATATATATATATATATAATCGAGGCCTTCATAACAAATGGGCGTACAGACAAAAGTGCAGTTATACACAAGGGACAAAACTAGTTGGTTGTGTAAGACTGAAATTTGGATTACCCTTCTATTTAGGTACACTTGCATACTGGTAAGACTTTCTAAATTGTAACATATATAGATTTTAGTAAACAACAAAAAAATGGCATTTTTGCGTATACGCCCATTTGTTATGAAGCCCTCGATATGTATATAGACGAGCATTAGCACCTTACAAGACGCCATAGTGTGTATTCTTCTTATATATAAAAATCGCAAAATGTGTTGGTAACTTGAGAACGACTTTAACGATTTTGATGAAATTTTGTGTGTGTGTTTGAGTGGGTCCCGGGATGGTTTATTTCCACAATTAGAGCCGGTAGGTGGCGTTGAGATCGGGTTCTAGAATCCTAAACACCGGGAGCGATTTTGGTGATTTTGTTTTTGTGTGTTTGAGTGGGTACCCGGATGGTTTAGATTCGCAATTAGAAGCGGTAGGTGGCGCTGAGATCGAGTTCTAGAATCCTCCTAATCACCGGGAGCGATTTTGGTGATTTTGTTTTTGTGTGTTTGAGTGGGTTCCCGGATGGTTTAGATTCGCAATTAGAACCGATAGGTGGCGTTGAGATCGGGTTCTATAATCCTCCTAATCACCGGGACCGATTATAATGATTTGGTTCTTGTGTCATGAAACAATCTTTTAGGAATTCAGAAAATATGGTGGTACGAAGTTCGCCGGGACAGCTAGTATATATATATATATATATATATATATATATATATATATACACACACACACTATGGCGTTTTGTAAGGTGCTAAAGCTCGTCTACCTCTAGGGAACCCCTCAACGTGCGTTGTCCGACACGCTCTTGACCTATTTTCACTTAGCGACCGTCATTATCTTCAATCTACATATTTCAATGATACTTATTATAAAAAGCCAATATGAATGTACCACAACAATCGTTTTAACTATATGATGATACATTATTTTAAGGTCAGTAAGCATGAAAGTGCAACTTTTGGTCAGACGTCATGCAATCGCAAGAAATAAAGAACTTGTAGTATGAAGTAATTGTAAATTGACAGTTTATTAAACTATTAGGAAATTAATAGCGATGTTACGATATTTTGACAGTTAAATATTTCAAATATGAAAGTTTCATTTACTACAGTTAATTATATTTTAGCGTGGAAACCTAAAAGGTATTTTGTCGAAAATGCCCCATTTCAAAATTGGAATAAAATATTTTTGACACGCCTGTTATACATGTTGAAGTGATAACTTCTTATGGGAGGGTTGACCGCTTCGTTACGTAACGCGTTACGGCGCTAGTCTGTCTTACTTTCCTTTCTCTCACGCAAGTTATCACTTCTGTCGGGCGTCTCGAGACGCACACGTTTTTTAGTTAAACAAGTGTCCCGAAAGCTATTTTATAAAATAGTTTGTGTGACTATGTAAATAGGACTGCAGTAAAAATAATTTACAATTATGTACAAGCATCAAAAAAGGTTATGATGGCCTTTTCCAAAAATTTGCAATTATAAATAATACTAAAACTACCACGTTGATTTTTTCCCGAATTTTGTATGCCATAAATTAAAAGTTGGTAGAGTAAATGAAGAATGACTTAATTTAATTATTACTAACATGATTGTATGTTTGTCAAGACCACGGGCCGTAATAGACTTTTGGAGGGCTTGCGTGGGGCCATGGGAAGGCCAACACGTAGAGGCCCCTTGACAAATTTAATGTAAATGTGGCGTGACACTGACCGGCGATTATCCCTGTCTACACTATATACTAATGCAACCAAGAAAAAACTCCGGCCAGTGTAGGACTATTGTGAGAAATGAGAACAAAATGTACCGGGCTATGTGGATGAACTGCTAGTGGTACTAGGGGTCTGGGAATATAGGGACTATGGCGTCGGCCCGTCGTAATTTTCGGGGAACATGGAAAAATGGGCTTACTAACATTATTGTTCTTATTCGAAATTAATTTAATATTAATGCTAAATAGACAAAAAAATAATAGGCACAACTTTTTGCACGCCCTAGAGACAAAAACATGTTTGTGAACTTTGGAATAATCCTACCTTTTTTTAAGTATCATGTTTTATGCAATAAATGCTGATACGATTTGATTTGAAAAAAATATGGCTTTGGATAAAAGTATTGCATAACTAGTTGTTTTACTTGGTCATTGTATACACTACCCCTTCCTCTCAAATTTCATCCATATAATTATAACCAGAAGTTTTTGAGAATGATGACAATATAAAAGAGCGACAAAACAACCCACAGCCAGGTCTGAGGGTATAACACGTTTGGTTTTAAGAATTTCTATAGGCGATGGTAACCGCTTTCCATCAGGCGGGCCATCTGCCTGTCTGCTGAATTCTGCAATAAAAAAAAATGTAAACAGAAGCAAGGATGGACATGATCATTTTGTATGGGTTCCATTTTCGCTACGAAACCCTAAAAATCTGTGACCGTTTGTCTCCACTACAGAACCTGATATAGCGTGGAACGACACAAACTTGTCCGATTTTCGTAACAATATTATCAGTCATCCATCTAAATGCGAGTTTAATAATTCAAAAACAATTTTACTAATTACTCTAATTTACGCAAAAAAACATTGACCTTTCTATTTCTATTACAGCAACGTATTCAAAAGTGTACCATATCAACATAATTATAAAGATACTTTTACTTTGAAAACTGGCTCAAGCCTACTTGAAATATTTTATGCAATATTGTACTTTTTGCTTGCCGACGCGACGTTTGCTCTAATTACCGGTGGGTGGGTACAATTGCACGTAATGTTCGTTGGCAACGAACAATAGTGAATTATGAGGTAATACATTGAGTAGAATGTCGCTTGCTTTGTCTTCTTTTTAGATTTTAAATGAAACTGTGTAAGCCGGTGTAACAATCCCCATTCTATTAAAATTGTATTAAAACGGTCAAATAATGATGGTGTCATTAATAATAATAGTAATCGGCAAACAAACGCATATTGTATATCCCCAAATTAAGCAAGTTCGCTTGTGTTATGGATATTTTTTTTATTTTTTTGTTTTCGCTAACAGCTACCATTAATAATAGCTAAAAATAATATAAATTTAGAGAAACTATTAATAAGCCTCCACAGATAACAGTAAAAATGAAAAGAGAAAAAAAATATACAAAGAAACAATAATAAGAATGTGCATAGATAGAAATTTGACCAACTTTGCGCTAAACAATGCTTACACTATTAGTAAATAAGTCTAAGTCTATATTTTCCCACTTATTTAACTTATTAAATTCGTTTGCTGTTCTGATACAGAACGAATTACGTCGGTAAGCTGTGCGCGTCAATGGTGTGTAATAATTTCCTAGGGCGAACATTAGTAGGCGTAATATGCAACGGACTACTCTGGGACCGATCCTAGGCACCCAGACTATTGTAAATAACGAAGGCAGTACGTTTCCGAAATTTACTATACCGGGAATGGAACCCGAAGTCTTGCGTTGCAATGAGGCAGGTCGAAATTAAAGAAAAATTGAAAACAAACTTACTGGGGCTTGAAATTTATGACAGACCAGCTGTGCATTCGACTTGCCCGCTTTGGTTATTTATCGCGGCGCCCTAAAAAAGTGACTACTTTTTTGGGGTTCCGCGATGTTGTAAGGAATAACTTAGACTTAAGTTATTCCTCATAACATCAGCTATCTACCAGTGAAAGTCCAGTCAAAATCGATCCCGCCGTATCAGAGATTAGCCGAAACATCCAGACATTTAAAAAAATATAAGTACCGTATATACTTATATTAAAAAAAGTCTGGATGTTTCGCATATGCATGTGGTTAAAAAAATATTTTGACATTAAAATATACACTTGAATTTTATTGATCTGTATAGACTTGGTGTAAAAGTAAATTTTAAATAATCATTATATTAATACGTGAAGCAAAAACTTTGTACCGCTTTTTACGAAAATTGCGCGGACGCAGGATGAAATATCGCACACTTAGAGTGTATATAGAGGACTGCAGAAAACTAATAGTTTTTAAAAATTATGCATAAAAAATACATTAAATCAATAAAAAAACATTACACACACTGCCATGTTGACACACGAATATATACTCTTTTGTTTATTGTTAAAGTCAAATTAACCGTGTAGTCTTGGCGAAATCTGTGATTATACTTCTATAATCACAGACTTCGCCAAGGATTATAGCCCTTGACAACAGAACCTTAATAATGTTAAACTTATAATTTAAATTATAAGTAAGTATTAAAAACAAACATTACAGGAAAACTAAATAAAAAACACCAAATTGATAAAATAATTAAAGATGGCAAGATTTATGAATGTCCCAAATCTATTGCAGAACAATTTAACGATTTTTTTATTGAATTGAATGAACAAAAATTAAACGTAAATCACTATAAAAAAGCTAACCTAAATATCTCAAATTCTACTCAAAGCATGTTTATATCACCAACAGACCCTGAAGAAGTACATAAATTGATATTAGGATTAAATAATAGTCGGGCTGTTGGATATGATAATATTAGTACAAGAATTATTAAAGTAATTGCAGCAAACATCTGCACAGTACTTAGTTATATTATTAACTTAACATTTGAACAGGGATATTTCCCAGACAAATTGAAATACTCTATAGTTAAACCGATACACAAAAAAGATGATGTAACAAAAATGAACAATTATAGACCAATCACTTTAATTCCAATACTCTCTAAGATATTTGAAAGGACAATGTATAACAGAATTTTTAACTATATAACGTCCCAGAAAATGTTAATACCAGAACAATATGGATTTCGAAAAGGAAGTTCGACATCACTAGCATGCTTCAATCTAATAAAAGATATTACTGAGTCTCTTAATAACAAGCACGTAATTGCATCAATATTCCTGGATATGAGCAAAGCATTCGACTTAGTAAATCATCAAAAACTACTGAATAAACTTGAATGCTATGGAATAAGAGGAACAGCCAACAGCTGGATCTCTAACTATCTACTAAATCGTAATCAGTGTACTGAAATTTCCAAATTTTGTAACGATGAAATCATTGTTTCTAGATCGGACTATAGGTTATGTAGATCTGGTGTCCCACAGGGCAGCATCCTCGGTCCCTTGCTATTCTTGTTATACGTAAATGATCTCCCAAATTCAACGCCACAGAAATGTATATTATATGCTGATGACACTACAGTTACCGTAAGATGTAAAGATAAAAATTTACTTGAAGATAAGGTTAATGATACAATTAGTGACATAACAAAGTGGTTACATAATAATGATTTAGAATTAAATATTGACAAAACAAAAATTATACAATTTAATACTTATAATGCTAAAGACATACCATTGAATGTAAGACTAAATAACAAACATATACAACAAACGGAATCAATCAATTTTTTAGGTATCTTCATTGATAAGCATATAAACTGGAAAAATCACATAAATCACATATGCGGAAAATTAAATAGATTTGTATATGTGTTAAGACGATTAAGACAAATAGTCTCTAAAGAAACGTCTTTATGCGCGTACAATGGATATGTGTCGTCTGTTCTTAGCTATGGAATTATTCTATGGGGGAATTCAGTTCAGGTAAATAGAGCATTTATTGTACAAAAGAAATGTATCAGAGCAATTACAGGTATCCATTTTTTAGATAGCTGTAAACCCTCATTTAAGTCTTTAGCTTTATTACCTCTACCATGTTTATATATTAAGGAAATATGTGTATTTGTAAAGAAACAGTGATAATTTTGAATTAAATGACAGTAAACAAACACGAAGCATAAGGAATAAAGGAAAGCTTGTTTTACCAAATATTAGACTGTCGTTATACAAAAATAATGTTTACTGCATGGCAATCTTAATATATAATAAGCTGCCCTCACACCTAAGGGAAATTAAGAGCATACCATTATTTAAAAGAAAGCTCTCAGAATGGTTGATTAACAGGTGCTTTTACTCTCTTGCAGAATATTTTAATTAATTAAATTATTATTATTGACATAAAGCCATTGATATATAAAAAATTATATATCAATGCATTAAGCATTTCTATAGGCAAAAATTAGTATTGTATTGATTATATAATTTTAAATTGACATGTATAATATTAAAGTAGTTTTAAGCCTATGTACAATTTGCATGCCTGATCGGCAAAAACATGTGAACCCTAAAAGTAACATACTAAGATCCATGTATACACCATGTTTTTGAGCAAATAAATGATTGATTGATTGATTGATAAATTAATTATGTTCGAAATTTGACCAACGGGCGACCAGTAGTAAAACGTTGAAAAGTAAAAGAAGAGTAGAGTAGCCTTTGGCTGCCTTCTAATCATGTAATATTTTGGAGCCTGTCAGAGTCAAGTTTATTAATGGGTACTACTACTAGGTAAGACATTCAAATTACGGAATTTATCATCAAGATTACTTTTATGCTGGACTATATCAAAATAAAAGAATAACTCGTAAATTCCTTCTCTGAACATGTCTTGGCTTTACGCCAGACCAGCCACTGGCTTATAAGTATGTCTTTGTTCAGGATTTCCAAGGATGTAGGGAATGAAAATAAACATAGTTCGTGTCTCATTATAGACAAAGGCAAACCGAATTTATGCGTCGTCTCTAAAAACTTTTAATGAAGGCTTCCACAAAACACCACATACTACGGTCGCCCTCTTTACTAGTCCTGATACTGCAAACCTTGCGCACTTCATCACTACAATCAATGTGTCGTGGACTTTTTTTTTCCCCGGGGTAAATCCGATTGAGGACTAAGCCGCGACCAGGGCAGAATCTTGGGGGGATAATTCGCGACCTAGTGTGGGATTCACCAGATCGGGAGTGTGCACTAGCATGCCCAGTCAGAACTGGTGCCATGCTATTGCCACTCCCCAGTTAGGGATACCCACTAAAACCCCTGGGTGTGTTACGGGACTAGCCTCTCGGCAGGCGTGGGCCTTGCAAGGCCACTTCCACTGTTGGGGGACTTTCTTTTAATCCCTTGGCATCATCAAGCTCTACGTGCGTGGGGCGGTTTGTAATTCGCCCCACGGGAGAGGTGTCATCGACTACGTCAACCGAGAAGCGATCTCCGCTCTAGGACTCGTTCGTACTAAGGGCAACATTCCTGCGACAGATACGATCGCCTCCGACTCACTGCCTCTTCAACTTAACAATTTGTTACGTCTATTACTTTAGTTCTCTCACTGATATCTACATTTCTTACTTTATTCCCTAAAAAACACCTAAAATAATTTGGCTATCTATATCTATATACTAATAAATAAAATTAATGTGAGTATCACTGTGATTTCTAAGTATGTTAGGCCAAAAAAGATGATTGATGTAAATATTTATTACTATTACCGCATTCTAGAGGCCATATAAGATATTACTACCATCTAGCGAGTATTATCGTCAACATACAGCGCAAGATGGCGAGAGTAGAAGATTTTCGGGGATAGCAGTTTAATTCTATTTAAAATATTTACTATTGATAAACATTACACTCTCCTAACAGCATCGGAGCCGATTCTTAAAGAAAAAATATTGTAGTCACCCAAATTCTAGATGATATTATTCAAATAAGTTGTTTCTATTTTCCAGTGCATCTTCGTAATGTGGTGCTACATGCCCATCGAGTACAACGGCTCGCTGGTCATCTACCACCGCATTATTCGTCCATATTATCAAAAACATCACGGACGTATCGATGATATTGCTAACTCTGGTATGTATAAATTTTCACTACTGTATTTAGATTTTAATTTAAATAAGTACCCTTATAAAAATAAAGACATATCACAGAATAAAGACTTCCATACTAGTCAGTAGTGATATTGTTTTCTACGGCTCGTAGAAGTAAAGTTTCTGTTGGCTTGCATTTCCCGAAACCGTGCCGACTAGTGTGGGGACTCTCATGGTTTCGTAACAAAGTTCTTATAGGCGAGGTGATTATAATTACAATGGACGTACGAATTACTGTTTTTTTAAACACTAATGGCCCTACTTATAATAATCTCGTTAAGAAACGATTAGGCGTCTCTTAAGTAAGTGAATCAAAATCAGTCCATAATCAATGAATATCTTTTTTTTTCACTTATAAACGTGAATTACGTAACAATATTAAAATGATAAACGTAGATTGTACCCAAAATATTCGACTAAAGAGGAGTTTATGGGTAAGAATCAGTTGCTGAGCAGTTTCTTTCAATTTAAGAAACGATTATAAGTAAGGCCCTGATTGTATATGCATATTCTAAAACTAATTAAATTTAGATAGAAACGTTTCTTTTGAACATCAATAGATGAATATTTTCTAATTTTAGATGACAAACTCAAAGACATAGTAAAGAATTTGAATAAGAACATTGATAAGACAATGGATGCTTTTAGTAAAAGACTCAAGGAGCTGTAAATCAGCATTTGTTTCAAGGTATATTAAGTTGATAATCGCTAAGCAAGCTTTGCATGGCGAAGGGTCTGCATCGACTATATTCTTGGCAATCAATATCACGAATGTTAAACATAGGTGTATATTATCCTAGTGAAATGCTTAACGTGCTGTTATTATTTAAATTTCACTTTTAAATATTTATGTTTTGATAATTATCTACAATGGTTTGTTTTGTGTGAGGTATCGGGAATTTTGTTTCGTCTGTTTATCCATTTTGTGTAATCATTTAGATTCAATTGTAATAATGCTAATAATGATACTAACCTAGGGGTATTAATGTTCATTTGATACCTAGTTTCTTGTCACATTCACAATTTGGTCCACTTTGTTATATTCTATAGGAATAAGATCCAATCCTTATTTCAATTCAATCCAATTTCTAAACTGATCTATACAGTACTATGTAAATACCATATGCCCTTGTTTGAACGTTGTCTTAAGTTGGTATCTGGGCTACGAAATTGTTTGTGACTTAAGTGTATAGGGACTTGGGAACTTAATACTAGTACAATCTTATAATTACAGATAATATCATGTAAAGGCTTACATTGTATTGACTAAAAGATATGTCTAAAATAAAATATAATGACAAACGTAACAAATTAAATAGAAAATTAATGAAAAGAAAAACATTTATTTGAAGAATTAGCGACGTAATTACATTCTTTATACTTTACACAGATTATACCTATATTTTGATAATTCGTACCGCCGTATTTTCCGCAAACAGGTTTGCACTCAGCATATTGATGTGCCGGAATTATATCCCACACAACGCTGTTTTTAAGTGCAAACCTTCCTTTTGGCGTAAGACCGAAACGACCCAGTTTTATTGAATAATGAATAATAATTAATAAAACGAATTCTACTTATGTAATATTTAATAATAATAATTTTAAACCCATTGTCCGTTATATACACTTATTCTCTTTACAATAATATACCTGATGGGCTTCTACATATATGTATGTAGATAAATTAATTACTATATTTATTTTTATAATTTGCTTTTCTGTGTCTATTGGTATACAAAATACGATTACTCTAAATACGTTGTATGCATTATCAATACACATTTCAATGCTAATTAAACATAGATTCAAGTATGTCTTGAGGAGCATGAAGGAAGAATGTCGTAAATCTGTAATTATGATGAGAAATAAACTAAAAAACGTTTTTAGTAATATTAGATAATATTAGACTTGTCTTAAAAAACATATATATCGATTTAAAAAAAATATTCTTGCACAACAACAAATTACAATAATCAGAAATCTATTCAACTAAAAATAGATCACTAGTATTAATATTACTATTAATTTACTTATATCTAAATGTTATAATTGTTTTATTCTAGATTATTTTGAAATGTGCATAATTGTATTGAGGATATTTTTTGAATTTTACAACATTAGTTTAACTTGCATCCAAATGATTCAATATTTTTGTTGTCTATGCACGTCATGTCTAGTGAAGGATATTCCCCACAACAATCTGCATCTATCGGTTCCGACTTGTCCGTACTGGATACTTATGTCTTCGTCTTTATCCTTTTTTATTATTGTAAAGAAATTAAACACAATTCAACATTTACAAATGAGTCAGCTTTTGTTTTTTTTACAAAAGCGCCAGAGAACGTCCAGCAGTTGGTGAGAGATGCTAACGCCAGGATAGAGCGGTCAATGAACAAATTGAGCCAATGATATTTCATGATGAAAATAGAATTAGTGCCTTTCGCTGTGGTGTGTTAACATTTTTTTTAAAATATATATTATGTATATTCAATGGTATAATTTGCTTTCATGTCGCTGTAGTGGAAATTATAATTTTTTTGGTTGTGTAGAATTTTCTATAGTTTGTATCACCACGGTTAGCTAGTCAAATAGATAATAATATTTCATGTATTATGTTTCATCCGGTTTACTATTATTACTTCTTAGGTGGTGGTCACTATCGTGGTCTGTCACAGATGTTGAAAGCGGCGTCTAGAAACTATCTACGTTAGACGCCACTCTGGAAACGTCTAGACGCGCGTCAATTTTGAATAAATTTGTTTAAGAGATTAATTGAGGTCTTTACGCTGGAAAGCTCCATAAAGACGCGGACGTCGCGCATGGCGTTTGTGTGCCGCGTCACTCGTCTGAGAGAGAGTACTTAGTAAAGGAGACGGTAAAGATAGACCTCCATCTGATTACCAGATGAACATTGGAACGAAGTTCCTTATCGCGCGTTGCGAAAGGGGGCTAGACGGAAAAAATTAAGACCAAAAGTTGTAACGACACTTTTTGCTATAGTTGTAAGCCGTGCGGCGTGCGCGTGTTTCTCTGTCTGTCTCTCTCTCTCATAGAAATCAAGCCAGTTATTTTCGTTTCGTCTTTCTATTTCGCATTGAACAGTGTGGTGTAAAAAAAATATTATTATAACTTTAAAAAAATAAAATTTTATTCAAATTCCTTATATATATCCCTATAATAATAGTAAGTAATACAATACTGTTACGAGTTACAGGACTCGAATTAAAATGCCGTTGGAATTACTTTAGAATTTATTAGAACTATACAAACACGCATAACACAGCTACAAATATAACTGGACGCAACCAGTACAAACGTGATGCACGACTCAATAACACGCGCAAAGTCCGCCACTATATAGCTTATCGAATGTATCCACGTCTTGCTCGTATCGTAATCGTCGGTTGACTGCCACATCCCTCCATTCGGGCTTTGTTTTATACTAAACTATACAATATGTCTTGACACAATGCTCGACCGCATAACAATATAATCTAAAAATCACACCTGGTTAATGACTATCATAAACGATTGCAATACACAATAGGATGTTTTTCTAATTACAATTTTTAAACACAAAGTAAACAAAAGAATTCCAAATGCCGAAAGGTAATAAACTTCAGGTGTGCATTTACTCTTGTCGGCGTGTAACAATACAATAATAGTAAGTAGTCATCGGCAAGCAAACCTGCGGCTTACAACAGTAGTGCATTATCATAACATGCAGCCATAAGTCGCATATAGCGTCACGCGATACGCAGACACACTTTGTCGTGACAACAGATAATCGTGTAGTTTTAAGTGTCGTGGCTTATATGTTTAATTGGAGGTGTTCACATATAGAACGACACGATTTACTGTCGTCTACGATATTTTTTGCAGTGACGACAGATTGTCATGACAGTGGGAACGGCTAGCACGACAATCGTCAAACGACAAAAAATCGTTACGACTAAATCGTGACGGCAAATCTATCGTAGCCACGATAAAAATATCGTCTCGACGTTTACACGTGTTTTCCCTTCCCCCTCGCTAATGATGTGTAAACTACAAAGCGACTGCCGTGAAACGATGAAAATCGTCACGATCCAATGGGAACAGCTAGATAAGATAGTCGCTAAACGATAAAAAATGTTGACAACAAACAATCGTTATAATGGGAACAGCTAGAAACGACAGTCGTCCAACGATAAATTGATCGTTACGACATAGTGGGAACGCACCCTTAGTATTCATTCTCTGATGCCTTCTTAGTTGACTTTATAATACTTGCCTTATAAGTTCTTACTGTTGAGACCTGAGGTTTTATGCGAGATATAATTATTTATGCAACCTTGAGTATTGGATTACATTACATACATGCATGAAGCATACAATACCTGGCTTAGAATATGTCTGACAGTCTTGTATTGAAAACTTGCACAACACCTTACAATTCACGTGTTGAATCTTTCGCTAAATATTAAATAGTGCAACTGTTTGCAACAAATAATTGTTTGATCGAGAATTGTTAATATGCAAAGGTTATGTCTCTTTATGTTTGACTTCAAAAATATATGAAAATATTCGTTTAATCTTTCCCCCACTTCTTTAATATCTTTTCCTCCTTTTAACATAACCTCAATTATTATAGGTAAACGAGATTAGAGACGTAATTCGTTTTTCCCAACATTGGTGAGTACAAGCTTTTGGATGTTGGTTGAGATGAATGATGAATAACAAACATGCTTTCTGTACTACATTTATCTGGCAGAAAATAAGCGCTTTCATTATAAACATTAATCCCTTTATTCATAATAGTTATACGAGGTTTACAGCCTTATTAAAAATCCTATAAATCCTCCTATATCCTATAAAGTTCTTATATCTATTATGATAGAAATAAATAACGGTATTTAAAACAATAAAATTCTTAAGTCTTAATTAAAACCTGCAATGTCAGCGAGATAAGCGTCCGTGTTGTGAACTTTTTAGCAACCCACATGTAGCGTGCTCTTTGTTGGGCAATGGTAAAGTCCTGAATTTGGCCACTGGTTTTGTTTCCTGTGAAATAGAATGACAAGAGAGGTGAGATGAGGTGGTTTGGCACACGAGCGTAGCGAAGTAGCTACTTATAATAGTTCGAGTCACAGTTTGATATGTATGGGTAAAATCAATTTAAAAATAAATAGAATAAATATTTTTAGCTTTCTTTTGCTAACATATAAAAATACCTGCAGTAAATTTGTTTACGATATAGATATTATCGCCATCTACTAGTGAAAACAAAATACAAAACTGTCTTTTTATCAATATTTTAAATTTATTTTGACAATATATTAAAAACTAAACTACTCAACATATCTTGTTCAAATTCTTTTGACTTCAAACTTTGGTCCAAAATTACACGTGGCGTATCCACAACACTAATTATTAAATTTATTAGTCTTATGATAATTATTAAAACTACGTTTTAACGGTTTTATGCGCGGCATTTATTTGATTTTTATTTCGACACTGCGCCCACTTCAGTGGCCACGACACTTGAAAAGTGACCGGAATGGCGAAATAAAAATCTAATAAATGCCGCGCTTAAAACCGTTCTTAAATGTAGTTTTAATTATCACTGACTATAATAAATTTAATAACTAGTGTTGTGGATACACCACATGTAATCCACTACTACAATGTACATTAGTTTGAAGTCATTATACTCGTAGTTACATGTTAATTCGATGTTGTTAGTCCATTAGATGGTAGTAAATCGAGTAGTATATTGATCGATAATAATAGTTTTATGTTATGGATGGAGCATTGTAACTGAAACTATTGCTGAATCTAATATAAAAGATTCGGAAAGGTCTAAAATTTTAAATAATTTAGACTCTAAATCATCCTTTCCCAAAGTGGGCGATAACGCCCCCTTGTGGACACTGCAGGTCTAAAGGGGGGCGGTAAGAGACCCAAAAAAAATATGGGGGCGATTTGTAATTTCATCTAGCTAGGAGGACTCTTAACACCGACTGAACTCTCGACTCTCAACTACAACTGGTGAACATCAACTAATATTCATTAAGAGATTGCTCAAACTTGGTTCGATATTCGGATTTCGCCAAGGCTACCCTGTTAATTTGACTTTAACAATAAACAAAAGAGTATATTATATGCGTGTGTGTCAAATACATGGTACAGTGTGTAATGTTTTTATGTTATATTCAGATCTGAACTTTCATATCCATAACATCTCTACTATGTATGAACTAACATTAGCTCAATTTTCGGCCAGACCTCAATAAACCAGACTGCTCTAACCAAACCACTATCTGACCAGCTTTGTTGCACTATTAACAAAATTACTAAACTACTGTTTAAGCCCATATATTATTGGATAAAAATTCTTACATCACACATTTTACTATTATAACTCAAACTCGTAAAGTTTTGTACTTCAGTAATTATGGCTTCTTATTATATTATTAATTATTTAGATTTCAGTTACCACATGACGTACCTACAATTGATCCACAATAGGATACTTGTCAAAAAACGCTCCACTTAAAAAAAATTAAAAAGTATTTTTGACTTGATGAAAAACTCGAGATAAAAAATATTTAAGTTTAATTTTATTTTTAGAAATCGGCTTTTCATCCGGGAATTGCAACAAAAATGCTTTCATGCATTTTGCTCCCCAAGTGTTGGTAAAAAAATCGCTATGAGTTAAATTGTAATTTTACTATTGAAAAAAAAACGGAAAGAGTTTTTCAAAAAAACTTGATAAATACTAAGATAAAAAGTTGAAAATTTGGCTGAATTATTTTTATTTGATAATTAAACGACCCCCATAGTAAAGAAGAAAACGCCGCGGGGGCAGTTTTACTTAGAAACCGTGCTATACCCTTTATCTTAATTATCTATGCGTCGGTTACATGAAATAAAAAAAATCTTTTATTATTATTCAGGGGTGCCAACAATAATATAATATAATAAATACTCTATAATAGGAACAAGTTCTATGCAATATTGTTTACAAATATGAATGCATTATTTTTCTGTTACAGCATCCCGTCTGGTAGCAGACGCTGTCAGGAAGAACAACTAAATGTCGCTTTGGATTTCTTTAAACAAAACTTTTTATTTCATGTGTTTAAGTACAAAACTTTGTTTCTGTGCACGCTTCTACGTCACGAAAGCTTTGCAGCACCGTCATTGAAGTTTTTTTTATATATACATGGCGTAAAATTAACGACATGTTTTGATTCCAGTCTTCAGTGACACGTGCTTTTGTCTTTGTTTGACGTTTGATGGCAACTGTCAAAATTTTTGGGTAATTGTTCTTATTTACATATGATTTTAAGAAAAAATAATACTGTTGTGAATTTATTCTACATAGGTTAATAATAATTAACGTAATTGACCTTATTGAAATGTTGCTGTCCTGTCAAACAGAAGATTACGTATGTCAGTAATAAACATATGTAATGGACGTTCATTGCATTTATGTTATTGACTTTGGAAATAGTTATTTTGATTCCTTAAATAATACTACCTATATCCGGTAATAGTAGCAAAAATAAATATATTATTCAATTAAATTTACTCAATAATTGTCGTCAAATAACTAGTTTAAATCAAACAAATTAAAATTAGCATCTATATTTTTTAATATTTTTATTACTACGATTTCTTCGAAACTTCCAACTTTTCTTTTCCTTGTATCTTTGATTTTCCTAAAATGAAATTTTAAAAACTTAAATATCTTCATATTTCCTTTGTAATAGAATGATATGCAACCAATAAGCACTCAGTATTTTTCGTCATGAGTGATATTAAAAAAATAAGCACAACTACTGGTCATTAAGTAAAAAGGCGACTGTATCAAAAATGACAGATGTCACTTATAGATTTTAATTTAAGTCTTCGCATTGTTTTGGTCAATATACCAATATATTTACATGCTACTAAATATTACAAGATATAGGGAGTATGTAATTTGGATATTTCAAAAACAAATTTACATGCTGACCCGGTAAAGGGCATTGATTTAAAAATATATATTTTAAACATGAACAAATTAGCCATTGCAATTTTATCTTTAAAAATGTTGCCATGAAAAAATTGTAAAATCCTACATAAAATCCTAAACGAAACAATGCAATAAATAAAGGCGTTTTTTATTTAATAAATGTATTACTAATTTAAGTGGGTTTTATATAATCGTGACACATTTTAAAAATTTTAGTTTAATGTATTTTAAGATCTTAATGGGATTAGATTTTAGAAAATTAAGTGATTTTGTGTTGGTAGTTTTACTTTGCGTTTGTAGGTTTCCCTGTTTTAATTAAGATCTCTATATCAATGAATTTCTTCGTTTTTTTCTCTTTATTGTATTATAATTGCTCAAGTTTAGTGATTTATTATTTCCGTTAAGTTTTTATTTTTAAATCTTTAGCTTAATGATACTATATTGAACGCAACTCTGTTTGACATAATTTTCATAGTGTCAGATTTGAAATTTCTGTATGTGTAGCATAATATATTTCAATATTAATTCATAACGATTAGACGCGAGCGCAGCAAAGAATACTTTCTAAAAACTATACTGCGCTTGCGTTTGATAATTTGCTGTAGTTTGAAAATGTGTTAAAGTGAGAGTATCATTAAGGCAAAAGTAATGTTAATTCTATGTATTGCCAGCCTTAATAATTATGAGATGTTGCCATGTTTATTCGAAAAGTGCCGTTTGAAAATCGTGAAGTTAGATATTTTTGTATACAATAAATTAAGAACCCCATGTTTTTGCAATTAAAATCATGTTTGTGAGTTTTTCACGCTTGTGATGTGAATCCGTTATACGTGCCTTTCAAATTTGGCTATTGACATTATTGTAATCACAAAGAATTGTTAATATTTGTCATTTTTCACGTAAATTAAAAGGAATTCATTGGAAATATGAGTTTTATTTATCTAGTTTTGAGAAACAAATTAGGTTCACCGAGCTCTCAGCTCTCAGAGTGTTTTCATTCATTATTACAAAATTAATAAAGCTATTTGAAGTTCTTTGCAACGCGTCTGACCCGTGATATAAAACTAAATTGGTGCATATTTTGTCAGTGAAAAACAAATATAAACAGTAAGCAAGGTATTAATATATTCGACAGCAAATTAAGTCCCGAATTATATTCTAGACAACTACTGAAGACTGGCGTCTAGGGGGTTGTACGCCAAAACGACCACAGTACTATGATAATACATACATACATAACTTCACGCCAGGTCCCTTGCGGGGTAGCGCCATACACGCTTATTCTTACACACCTCACTTGCTTCTTTGACATGAAGTTTATTATCACTATGATAATAAACACAGATTTACATGTCAGCTACTACACACTGATAGATTGGACACGACAGTGAAATTCAATCACACTAAGGTCTCTGCAGACATACTTCGTTAAACCTCTAAAGACGATAAGTTATTATTGACAAGAATTTGTAGTATGCCAGGAATTTGAAATTTTTGAGTGTCGAGTGGTAACATTTTCTACCCTATTGACGCTAAGCTAGTGTTAAAAAATATAGGTCTCAAGAAACGCGAACGGAAAAAAAATCAAAATGGAAACTACTGGGCTAAACTATATCAAATTTTTAAGGGACCAAATGGCAACTATTCCGCATCAAACCAAAGAATCACTTAAATCGGATCATAAATCTCAGTGTAATCGGTGTACATATGCAACGGAATGGTTTTTTTTATCATAAAAATGTTCATAAAATGAAAACTACTGGGCCAAAGTATATTAAATTTTTAGGAGACCAAATGGCAGCTATTCTGCGTCGAACAAAAAAAGGAATGAAGTAAATCGGATCATAAATCTCGGAGTAATCGGTGTACATACATAAAAAAATAATACCGACCAAGTTGAGAACCTTCTCCTTTTGGAAGTCGGTTAAAAATAAGAAAGAATGCGACGGCGCCAATGGCCTTCAGACTTCAGAGAGCCTTGGCGTCCCTCTGCTTCTTCTAACGCCTGCACAACGGGGAGTGTTCAGTTCTCTAGAGTACAACATTTATTCCGCGTACAAGAATGATCTGGAGGTAAGTTCCCGCCTCGGTTTTCCCTTTGCACTATGACATGAGATTTTTAAGAAAGGCGTTTAAAATTCTTAGAAGTCGGCAACGCGTTTGCGACACCCTTGGTGTTGCAAACGTAGATAGGCGATGGTAACCGTTTTCCATCAGGTAGGCCATGAACCTGCTTCAGGCAATAATAAAATCTCATTCGTAAGTCGACTGTTGCGAGTCTCGCAACTCGCCAACTGAATGCTTGTTGAATTAAAGCTTAGAAGAATTTTGGTCCATATAGCCAATATTAATAATAAGTCTTCGTATTGCTCAGCTGAATTGTAGGTCTACAAGTGACGCCACCCAAAGAAATTCTTGTGAAAACTCGAAAGGAAATATTTGACTATACAGATCACATTTCTCACAAAAACATAACTACTACTCAAAAACTATCAATATCCTAACCATTATTCATTTTAAAGTAATTTTACACATTAAAAAAAACAATCTACACAATATTCAGTTCCCGCCAAAAATTCCCCTGACAGAGTAATTATTTGCTAGTCCATAAACCGATGTAGATTATTCGGTAGTAGACAATTTTTGAGAAAGAGGGTTATTTTGAGCCTTATGGTGGTCTATTTTAGCCAAAATATTAATATTTCAGCAAAGCAACAACATTAACATATTTAATTTATTTAACTTCTTGTGTTTTGCACACTATGACGTCACGCGCTCTGATTGCCGTTCATTATCACGCCTATATATATGGCTAATGGCTGCAATATAACAATTTTATTTCTCAATAATATCAATTAATATTTTAGTTAAAACAATTTATTTTTGTCATATTTAGATCGTAATCTACGATATATATTAAAATCAGCCTATATTTTTCATACTGTCAACTACCGAATTACTGAATAATAAATAAAATATTCCATCTAAATTATATCAACTAACTGTCACTTTTAGTTCCTTTATTTGCCGTGGGACTTCTTTCGTGGCGCGGACTCTATCAATAAAACTACACAGATTATTAAAAAAAAAATTTTACTATGACCTATAAAATACACTCTATATATAAATCTTTACGCAGCAGTTTCTGATTTTTCGGCTAATTCTAATTGCTTGGCCATATTTTCTCTATCAATTCTTCTATTTCTCCAGGCAGTCATATAAGATCGTGGATGGATAGGAAAGAAGCCTGAGAGCCCTGAAAAAAGATATTATTGGTATTAGTATTTTCTAACTTTATACATAAAACTTTAAATTCTATAATAATGACATAGTTGTCATGGTAACACGAAGTTTGGCTGCAATTGCTTGTCTCCCGGGCAGTGGATGTGGCCTTTGAGGCCCCCGCCTGCCAGGGCTCATGGTGTTGGTTGAGCTTCCGTTTTCTCATTGTCCTGGCATAAGGCGCAGGACGGAAGACCCAGGGGTTTTAGTGGTTATCGTTAACTGGAGAGTGGCAATGGCATCTTTAGTTATGCCTAGTGGTGCTAGTACCACCACCGATTAATTAATCACTCACACAGGCTGGAGCTATCCCTGAAGATATCGATTTCTTCTGGCTAAAAGAAAGGGACTTTTAGTTTGTATATAAATATTTGGATAAACACTTAATATTTAGACACTATGTTTAGTAGTTGTAAGTGTGGTAATTTCTTTGATTTTTATTATTCCAATGTTTCAGCCACTTTTAAGTAGCCCATGATCATGGTCCATGGATCCATGATGTAAACTAGTCGCTATCCTTAAGGATGATGAAAGAAGGATATCTGAATGCTACATTATTTCTGGTTAACATAGGTTATATAAAAATTGGAGATGCCTACTAAAACTCCAAAAATGTAATCCATCAATGTAAACAAAATCCTTGGCACTGGAATCGGTTTCTAAGATTTTGATGAAATTTATGTTTTTGAGTGGGTCCCGGGATGATAATAACTATAATAGTCAGCAGACAAACACATACTGTATATCCCCAAATCAAGCAAGTTACGCTTGTATTATGGGTAATATACAACATACTACTCTGGGGCCGATCCCAGACACCCAGACCATAGCAAATAACGGAGAAAATATATTTCCGAAATTTACTATACCAGGAATCAAACCCAGAACCTCTGCATTGCAGTGAGGTAGGCTGGCAAAGGCTTAGCCTGCTCAATCACCGAAGCCAGGATGGTTTAGATTCAGAATTAGACCTGGCATATGGCCCTGGAATAGTCTAATATGGAATAAAAGGCAATATTACCAAGCAATTCACCGACTGGATTGGTAACATGCGCTCCTTGACCCAGCCAATATTTTAACCTCTCAAGATTGAGTGCAACCAGTTTCTCATTGTTGATGTTCGGCATTGGGTCATATGAGCCTAGTTGTTCAATAACTGGCTGACTGTTTAGCCTTCTTCTCTGTAAATCAATCAAATATGTATTATCATATGTGTTGTATTGTCCTTCGTGACTTCACTTGCTGGTCCCAGGCGGAAGAACATCGCTGGTCTTAATTAGTCAGCATATGCTGAGACTGGGCTTATTTTAGGACTTATTGTGTTCCTGTTTTACTGTTTGATAAAAGTGAACTCTGTATTGTTTTTGTCCTAAATAATATATGTCTTTCTTACTGTCAAATAAAAAAATTCAAGTAATAATTTATATATAGTGGCTGAGAAATTGTATCATTTGGCTATGAAGTGTAATTTAATGCTAGCTGATAGTAAGTCAATTCGTCACATACATTGTAGCAGGTATACTGACTCTCTACAGATTATGAAAATGGTGGAGATGATGAGAAAATGATGAATGGACTATGATAAAATTTGGCATCATACCAAAGGCGAATATTGCAGAGTGGGATATGATCACACTATATTTTAAAGGTGGTGACAATACTTCTTATCTTTATCTTACATAAATAAGAGTTTGAACTTACATGAGTAACGGAAATATGATAGAAAGGGCGATTAGTACATCCCTGTCGTATAAGACGTATACATTTTGCGGCTTTAGCAAAGAACTTGCCAGTGCCACTAGCTGGAGGTAACGGCATAGTTATTTGCAATAATATTTCTTGTTATAATATTTTATTTATTTTATGAAATTCTCAGATAAAGAGGTTATGTTATTCGATCGGAAATTTTAGATTTGACACATACAAATTGACATTGATGACACTAATAATGATATCGGCAGGCAAAGGATCTAGTCGATAAAGCATCTTTGTAACCTGCGTATACACAGGCCCAACGAAAGCTAACAAACCAGTTTAGTTAGTTTTATATGTGTTTTCGTTGAATGAACAAATCGGTCAATTCTTTAAATACCGTCTCTCTGTGAACTATCCCCAGAATTGATCTGAGGAATCATCGGAATGAAAATAAAACAAATTATGTACACCTGCATTTGTATCTTATTTATCATCACATATTTTATTTATTCTACAGCGCACATAACAGTTTTAATTACATTTTGTTAGGAGATTATGCCCTGTATAATTAAAAACCTGCACATTTTTAACTTTTTCAAAATTTCCACCCAAAATCTATCAGTAACGTCTCTGTTTCGACCATTATTATATATATATATATATATATATATATATATTGTGGCGACCGAGGGTGGAACTGCCCTGCAGCGTAAATCAGTTTTAGAACTTTTAGAAAGAACTAGAAATTTCTAGAAGGAAAAGACAAAGACGGATATATTTAGAAAGAGATAGACGATAAACGAAATAGAGATAGATAGAAAAAAAGCTTTTAATTCAAAACTGGTGTTTTCTTCCAATCCATAAGTGCGTACCCCCGCTCGTACGTAACTACGTACTATATATATATATATTCTATCTCTATTATGTATCTATGTATATATCTATAATGTATGTATGTGTCTAAGCGTCTCTGCAACAGGGGGTTGCAAATTTCATACTACAAGACTGTAGAATATAGAACTACTAATTCACTACCAATGGGGCTGGACACTTGCTTAATAACTTTGCCAAGAAGAAGAAATTGCTACACTACATACATTTTAATGGAAAATCTTCCTTTCCTATGCATCTTTCATTCCTATGCAATTAAACTAAGGGGTTTCGACTGAACTCAATTAAACAATATAACAGTGGCGCCACTTAACGAGCGAGTCGCAATCTTGTATTTTTTTTTACTAGCGCATACTGTTCGCAATTCTCCGCTTTTCATTCATCGCACAACCCAGTTGTTATAAGGAAGGGGTAATTATGAAATAATCGATAAAAATATTAATATTTAAGTACTTAAGTAGATATATAGAAATAACAAATTAAGTTTATAATGGCTTCAGTAGCCAAGCAGCCGCGTATTATTTATATATACCTATAAATTTCAACTTTTTGACTATAATTTCAAAATAAATTCAGCAATATGTGTAAAAAGTACTACTCATTTATTGTAAATTCACAAGAAGTATGTAGTGACAAGAGTTGAAAAAGGAATGTATGGGTTTGTAGAAAGAATGGATAAAAGCACAGTTTTGCTGGGCAGTTATGTAGACTATATGGATATAGTTTGATTTTCAACTTAATTACTTTTTGCATGCCTGAAAGGGTAAAAGCATGTGAAACAAAATAATATATTGTCATTTTTACTGACCATGTTTTTAGGCAAATAAATGATTTGATTTCATTAGTTTATTTGTTATTATATAATATAGTGAAATTAAAAAGAAACAGTAAATTATGTTTTTACATAATCTATGTTACCATAGAACCAGTATTTTTCACGCAGCATAGGTGCGGATAAAACGTTTATTATAAATAAAACATGGACAATTTCCGTATAATAAGTGAATAGAAATGGTAAAAGAATTGCTTACTGTCAAAATCATAATTTCAAGATATATAGTTTAAAAATATCTACAATGTAGCAAGATTTATTTGTAAATTACGTTACACCAAAAACCGAGTCATTACACTCGTAACTACGCGTAGTTCGATGTATGTAGTAACAAATTAGAAACCTTGTCATATCTTTCACCTTTTCCCAATCAACTGGATGGAGAATCAAAAATGACAAATAATGATTTACAGCGTAGTGCAGTGGTATTTCATTGTCGTTAAACAATTTATCCTGGAAATTAATCCGTAAAGCTAGAACTTCATTAGGCATACGTCGGTCACGTACGCCAATCTGGGCACGTCAGAGCCCATACACTTTATATACTGGCTAGTTATTTAGAGCTATATTAATCCACGCGCATAATGACGATCTAGACCCCAGATTTATTGGATGTCGGAGTGTTTGTCGGATGGTGGAGGCACAGGTGTTCACCTGTGCCTCCACCATCCGACAATCTACTATGATGGAGGCGTGTCCTACGCGTGGATGAGATGTGCACACCAATCTTCGACACAGCTAACAGTCTTCTCTACGCGTATTTCGATCTAGATGGAAATACGCGTAGCTTTAGCACTTTAGACTCTAGTACTCTATAGTACTAGAGTCTAAAGTGGCACACTCTCTATTTTCTATTTTTCCATTCATTTTACACTAGTTAATAAGTATAAAAGTATTGAGATGTACTGAGACGTTTATTTGTCGTCATTCACAAGACAGGTTAAAGTGACCATTTGAAAGGCTAATTAGTAATGAATAATCTAGTAAAGTATTAGTAGTCCGGTAGTTGTAATAAATTTCCTTAGAATTATATTAGAACTAGAGTAAAATACAAATGTTGAATCTTTTATTTGTAATTTCTCAGACAAGTATGAATATTGTATAATTTTATCCCGGGAACGCGATAATTTTCGATCAATGCAAAAAAATAATAGAATAGAATGTTCTCCAGGAATATATTATGCATATAATTTAAAAGATAATTTGATTTTGACTAGGTATCGATATCTTTAGAATAGACGACACTTCACTAAATTTTCCGATCGCTACCAACTTCTGTGACCGACATAAGCCGACCTTACGATAGAAAAAGACAGCACTATACATTACGTCAGAGTAAAAAGAAGATAGTGAATGTAAGTAGGTCACGGGATGAGAACATCTTGGCGCTGGCAGCGCTTTTTAAGCGATTCAATCGCTGTATTACGTCGGCAGCGAAATGGGCGGTCCGAAGTAATTCTATAAATAGATGCCAAGCTTTTTTCGCAGATAGAAGTCATATTTTATGCCATCCATTATTGGCCTTATAAGAATACTGTTCTATTGTATAAATTTTTAAATTTGCAATACAGAAATAGAGGTGTAGATTCGTTTTTGCTTAAAAAAGAAATGAACATATTTTTGAAGTGAAACATCTTTCTGAATCTTTGTGATTTGAAAATCGATGAAACGAAAAAGCGACCCTAAATAGAGATAAACACATAAAATGCCACCTTATTTAATTCGAAATAAAACACATTTCTCTTTACCCGTTAGTATTATATTCAATTTAAATAAAACTTAAAAGAATTCAAATTCATTTAAACTCTATCTGTATATATTTAAGGCAGATATTTTAAATTACTCTAAAACGAACAATAGTTGTAGGATATTGATAGTTTTTGAGTAGTAGTTATGTGTTTTGTGAGAAATGTGAACTGTAGGTATAGTCAAATGTGGCCTTTTGAGTTGTCACAAGAACTCCGTTGAATGGCATTAGCTGATTACCTACAGTTGAGCTGTGCTACACATAGGCTTAAGAAAATGAAGAAACTATATTATAAAGTAAGATCTGGCTGAACGGCCTAGCTGCCAAGCCATAAAACTAAATAAATAACACATTTTTTTTTAAAATTTTGGAACAAACATGAGTCGTGGATAGAATTAAGTTTATAACTGGCTTTCGTTGCTTCTTCGTTCGCGCGGGATTTGAACTTCATACTCATAACTTCTCAATCTTGCAATATACCAAGACTAGCTGCGCCGGCGGTTTCACCCATGTGGTGATGGAACATCGTTATATTTTGAATAATTCACACTATATCTTTATAAATTATAGTTTATGTGTTATTCTGACGTGTAAGTAGTTTTTGCGTGAAAGAGTAACAACCATAAATATATACATACATTCTTACAAACTTTCGCATCTATAATATTTATAGAGATAGAGATAAAACATATACACAAATGGAAGAAAAATCATGGGTATATTTCTAAATGTTTATTGAAATCCTTTGAGCCGTTTCACATTCTATTCGATACGAATTTTCAAAGTGACCATCATACAAAAATCCTAAAAACAGTAATTTATGAATAAATATAGAATAAAGAGCCCTGTACACACGGCTTGTTTTTATAATCACTCTTTTACCGTCCAGGTTATGCGTCTCTTGACTTCTGGGTGCTGTTGACTATTGACTTCTATAGGTTTAACTTTTAATTTGGTTTTAGTCTTGGACTTGTGCATCAGCGAATTGATGTCATCGGTGAGTCACGGAGCTGGCAGATGTTTGATTTTTATACGGCGTAAAGATGCATATTAGTCATAAAGCCTCAGTAAAGCAGTATTAAACACATGGAACTTTCATCAACGGTTGCTGTCTTAGTCAACTCAGAACTGTTTAATTCCCGAGCATCCTTAAGAAGTACACCACACCATCATAGCACCAGTTTTTTGCTGCAGTATAATTTTGAGTTTGACTTAATAATATGTCCACCGAATAAATACTACTAAAGTTAGTACTTTAGTGTTTTTAGTTAATTTTTATTTTTTTTATTGCAGGAGTTCAGCAGACAGGCAGATGACCCACTTGGTGGAAAGCGGTTACCATCGCCTATGACATTTGCAACACCAAAGGTGCTACAAATGCGCTGCTGCTCTCTTAAGGGAGACTGGAACCTGGTCACTAATGCCGGAACACAACTCAAGGTTGTTATGGCGACATCCTTTAGACCAGGGGTGGTAGCCATCCAGTCGGGCAAATGCCCTACCACCTGGCTGTGGGTTGTTTCGTCGCCTCTTACGACAGGCCGCCCGGCGCAGGAAATTGTATTCTTTCTCCGTTCCCGCACGGATAAAGGGTTAAGGGATAAGGGTTAAGTTAATACTAAATGGAAAGAAAAGAAAGGAAAATTGAAGAATACTTAAATGACAAAAATAATTTACAACATTTACAGCTCGTTCCAACCTCTTATACTATATTTTGTATAACGTTTTTATCTTGCCAAGATTGTAAGGAATTTATGGAGATATATTGCTGCTTAACATTTTAGTAGGTCATGTCATTATTATAACTATAATAATATTTTTATTTTCTTTTATTGTGTCCTGGTCTTATTGAGTATTCACTGTTTACTCCATTAATTCTTCAAAAAGCAATTCTATAACATACTTCTGTATAAAACTTATAAAAAAATAGAACTTGAGATATAAATAGAATAAGAAATAAAGAATATATAAAAAAGTGTGTAGATGCGTTCGAAGTTATACTTATTTAACCGACCGTATTGAAAAATACAATCAAGAACTGAGGTTAACTCTAAATAACTTAGAAAAATAAATACCACAATCACATTAGAAAAAGCGATATAATTACTTACTTTTTTTAGAAATTCACTGGAATTAGAATTAAAATAAATCCTTTGATTTTGCTGATCACTTTAATATATATATTTGTAGGATACTAAATAAATAATTTATAAATCATCGAACTCGTATAGTAATTAAACACAATAAAGTAAAGAAATATTACAATGCTCGTCTCAAAAATTCACAATCCATCTATCAACAACTCGTTGCTACGCAACCACCACACTACACTCGGCCATCCTGAAAAACTAAAATGTTGACTATAGCTAACTTCAGGGTGTCGGTTGACTATAGCTAACTTCATGGTGTAGCTTTTTCGTGTGACTGTGTAGGAGCGCATCGTAAAAATTTACTCTCATACGCGCCTAAAGAAGTATAACTTCAATATAACTTCAAAAACAGCATTTAGTTAGACGTGTTGATGGGGAGTTTCTTGCCGCTTCTTCTCCTTAACAGCAATAACACGTTGCGAAGCGGTGTACATAGAATAGGAAGAAAAAATAAATTTTAACTTATATATATGACCTTCAAAAAATATTCTCTAGTGGAACATATTTTGACTAAAACTTTTGAATTTGAAGGGCAAAGAGAAAGGTGTTTCATTTCGAACTAAATAAGGTTGTATTTTATGTGTTTATCTCTTTCTAGTGTCAGTTTTCGCTTCAAAAAGACGGAGAAATCGCGTAACATACATACGAATTAAAAACATCTACCTTCTGGAAGTCGGTTAAACCTTGATACCCCATTACTGCTCTTAGAGATAAAATTTGTGTTCCATTATCAAAAGAAAATTGTTGGTGAAAAATTAGAATAAAATGAATGAACTAACTTTTGAGATTTAGGTATTGAACTGCTTAAATGTTTTTTGTAACATAAAAATGACTAGGTATATTTTGAAAATTACTAAGCACCGACTTTAAGATGTTTTACATAATATATATTAAATATAAGATATTATAATTAAAAATAGCTTTAGAAAAAGTTATTTTATACTTTTTAGTTTTTGAAGTCGGTTTTTTGCCTTTAACAATAAACAAAAGCAGTATATCGACACCTGCTAGGAACAACATTGTAACTCAGTTTTTGGCAATTTTGAGTTACAATCATATTTACGCTGAGAAAAAAATCATCTATTTTTAGTTCTTACCCTTGTATCTGAATTCCTGCGCATTTCAGATTTAGAACGTGGAAAAACATTGTAACTAAGGGTCTATTAATGGGAATAAAAAGCTATCTTTAGTTACGCAGAACTCTTTAGGTCAGCTACAACTAATTGAACATTAAAATAATTGCAATTCAATATACATTTTTATTCTTGGACATAGTATTTTTTTTATTGTAAAACATTTTCATTGTATCTGTGTCTACAATTTTTTCATTCTTGAATAACAATCCAGAAAGTCAGACAAAAGATTGTAACTCTAATTGCAATTATTTTCTCCGTAATAAGTCCTCAGGTTTGGTTGACTAACTCATTTGTTATCATTGACTTACCATGAGTTGATTCTGAACCTACCTCCGTCTTTCGAATACTATTTGCTCACAGGTGAAGATGTGACAATGATACCACAATAAGACAATGTTCTTAAACACCCTTTCGTTAACCACATGTGGCTACTTTTAAAAAAAATAGATAAGTCTGCTACAGGACACTTCTCTTATGATAAGAGAGGTTGTCACACGCGAGAAAATGTTGTTCCTGAGCAAGTGAAACAATCCGTTCGCGACCATTTTTCTCAAATACCATTAGATTTATATTATACGTTAGAAAACGATCATCAAAACTTTACCTGTTGAACAGCTGAACTTACCAAAACTGCACAAACTTTATTTGGAATGGATGAAAGAAAACTATTCTGATCACCTAGTTGCAACTTTAAGACAGTATAGAGAGATCTTTTGCACAGAATATAATATAGACTTTAATAAACCCAAAAAGGACCAATGCCCACGATGTGACTTATTCAGAAATGCAACAACTGCTGACAAAATTAATCTAGAATACGAACAAGCTTTACATATTGCTAATAAAAATGTAGTCAGAGCTTTAAAAGACATTGACAAACAACGAGCCGAGCACTCTGATTCTGTTGTTACAGCTTGTTACGATTTACAAAAAATATTGAATACTCCGCAGTCAAAAGCATTTTATTACAAAAGAAAACTTGCTACTTATAATTTCACGATATATGGCATTGGTAAACATAAAGGGTACTGCTACTTGTGGGACGAGATCACAGGACGCAAAGGATCTAACGACATCAGTAGTTTTGTGTTCGACTTTATTAAAACCAAGGTTCAAGAGAGGTATAAAGACTTTTATGTTGATACTGTTCTATTTTGATTCTGACCCGGTGGTCAGAACAGTATTCGCAATGTATGCATATGTGTACGTGTGACGTACCAAACACAATCAAGTTTCAATACGAATCTTTGAGCGACAGTGAGATGACAATTGATCTACCTTATCGGAGACCAGTTAATCTTCGAGCATTTACGCGTCGTACCAATAGATCCGATCAGATCAGATCAGAAACTCAGATCGAAAAAGAGATTCCGTACTACATTTCAAAAGCGAATAAAGCACCTTTGCCTTTATCGTTAGCAAAGTACAAAGATTTAATGACTTTGTGTAAAAGTCGAGCCATTCCAGCAGCCTATCACGATTATTTTACTAATTTACCCCATCTCAATTGTACTCAGTCAAAAAATAACTCTGATTGTGAGTAATAATATTAACTATTTCATTTCATGTCGATTTAAAATTATACTACACTCTTTATTTTTTAAAGCATAATTATCTATTTTGAGTTCTATTCTAAAATATTCAATTGCATTTATTTGTTGATTTCTTTAGGATAAATTAATAATGTTATAAAAAATTTCTAATGTAAGAATCTCTATGTTTATTCATTATTAGGACTGTTAATTTTTTTATACCTGTTCATTCTAAGTGTTTATTAAATAAAGTATTAAAAGTAATTGATTTAGTAAATAATAATTAAAAAGTAAGTCATAAAGTAAGTAATAAAGATTAATATTATTTTGTTACCAAAGAGGTGTTTTTTTTTCAGTAGGTAATTGATAAAGCGTTTTTGTTGCAGTCAATTCTATAGTCTTGTCTTTGTTCTGTTTTATTAAGAAAATTAAAACGCATATACTTTATACGTTTATATTAAATAACCAGTCTTTTATTTGGATCATAACTCAAATATGATTACAGTCATAATATAAATGTACTCTATCTCAGATATACAATACTTTTTTTATATGGTGTTAACAAATTACTCACATAATAGGATTGTAAGTCTAAGTTACAATGTAATTTTTTTAAATATATGTTGTGAAATTTAATTGTAAGTCACAAAAAGACACAAAAGAGACCTATTAATGACTAAATAAGTAGACGATAATAAAGATTTATCTATATTGATTCAAATTTTAAAGATATTTCTTTATAAAAACGTTACAGAAGTCATCAAAAGTTACTGAAAATGATTTACGATGTTCTTCCGATACACGATTACGAGGAGGTATATATGCGTGTGTTGCGTTGAATACATGGTAGTGTGTGTAATGTTTTTTTATCGATTTAATATATTTATTCTGCATAATTTTTGAAAAAATAGCAATCTGCACTGCTTTTCTATATAAACTATAAGTGTGCGAAATTTCATACTCCTCCGTCCGGGCAATTCTAGTAAAAAGTTTTTGCTTATTATGCGTGTTAATATAATGATATTATATATATTTATTATAAAAATGTAAGTGATCATACAATAATTATCTATACCATCATAGCAATATTCTTGCAAAGAGTTGTCTGGAAGATATCGCTTTTCAGCAATAAGACCGCCCTTTGTACACAATTAGAATATTACTAGTTCGTAAGTTTTCTGTAATGGTGTACAATAAAGTATCACCTATCTATCAATTTATACCAAACGGTTAGGGAACTCTGAAAACAGAAGTTTCAGTGTCGCTCAATAGTTCTAGTGGATAACCAACCTCTGTAGTAATATTTGGTAAACTCCTATTCAAGGCAGGCAATTTAATAATTCAATGAGTCAATCATTTTGATTGACGGTGTTCGAATTGTTCCCCGCCATATTGAATTGGATTTCAAGTTATATCGATTATAATATATAAACTGCTTTATTATGGGTATTTGTTATGACAATATCGGTAGAGATATGATCGTATTTAGTCTATAATTATGGTCAATTAAACCATATCTTACTTCCATTGTGAATGCGAAAGTTGATGGATTTTTGTGATGGTTCTGAGGACTTACTACTCTCAAACTTCTTTTCACTTAATGACATAATCCGTCGGGCTCTTGTCACCATCGGGGTACCTGCATTTCTAGAACCGAGCCGCTTGTACCGCGGCGATGCAGAAGACCCGATGTAATGTCTTTGGTGCCCTGAGAGATGGGTCGCCCTTTAGTGTGGGACGCGTCTTGAGTCGATACTCTGGCGGCGTCTTAACTTCCAGCCACTAGCATGTTAGCCGGCACAGCTGTTGCGCAACAGGAGGCCTACGGTTCCTAGCTGGATCGCCATACTGAACCGTTGCCCGAGGTAAGCACCAGCCTTCTGATCGTTACCGTTTGACTCCAATAGAGCCGGCACGTTAGCGGTGGCAAGCGCCCTCCATAAGACATCATTCAGGGCGGCGTGGGATGACCATCTGCCGGCACTGCGGCGGCAAGAAAGGCCGTGGCATCCCGGGTCGATTACCTCTATTCCACAAACATGTGTGTGGTGCACATATGCGAGAACCTAAGCGCAGATTTATAGCCAAAGAAAAGGAAGTATTATCCATCAATGTACCTATGTTTGGGGAGGGGATAGCTTGGAGCCAGCAGTCACATTCTTTTATAAATTCTGCTATACTTTTTGTTCCGGGAATCAGTCGTGAATCGTGACGAAGACACGGGCATATTTTTGAATAAGAAATTAAATTTGACATTTCCAAGGGGTCCTAACGTCTGGTCCTCCGTCCACGCTTTCTTCAAAATTTAGATTAACGTGAGTTACCTCTTGGGCAATTATTAGACACATGTAACAGTCTAAAAATTTATTAAGTGCTTGGCAATGTGCGCTCATCGAAAAGTTCCGTAGAGGTGAGAAACGTTCTTTGTTTTTGGTTATTTTGCTGCGGAACCATGAAAAGCAATAAACTGAAACTGCCCAATATCACAAGAACTACTTAACTTAACTACTGCTTAGCGCATATTCTTTAAAATAAGTTTCGTTTAAAGTATTAGCTAAGCTCTACCATGTTGATAGCTTACAGAATTATCCACTTCTGGTGTAGGTAAATGTTATAGGTTCTCCCAAATTTCACGCCTTGGTAGCTATTATTGCGTCTATCCTATTTTTGTACTTATTTAACTTCGTTAAAAATCTACGAGTGGTCACCCGTGGTCGAAATTCGACCATAATAGTTAATTTAAATTATAAGTTTGAGCATTATTAAGGTTCTGTTGTCGAAGACTATTCTTCTATAATTACATTTCGCCAAGGCTATACTATTTGTTTGACTTTAACAATAAACAAAGGAGTATGTGTGTGTCAAATATATGGTAGTGTGTGCAATGTCTTTTTTTATTGATTTAATGTATTTTTATGCATAATTTAAAAAAATTAGCATTCTGCACTCCTCTATATAAACTAGGTGTGCGAATTTCATACTCCTCCGTCTGCGCAATTTTCGTAAAAAGAGGTACAAAATTTTTGCTTCAAGTATTAATATATAGATAGGTACTAATTTATTTTGTATTGTATTTTTGTAGGCTTTTAACGAATAAACTCAATAACTGCTGGATCATTTCAATCAATCAATTCTTTCACCATCGAATGCTACATTATCCCTGATTAATGTAGGCAACATAAAAATTAGGCATCCCTATCAAAACTTCAATAATGTAACACATCAATTGATTTTCATGAAATTTCATGGGTGTTTTAGTGGGTCCCGGGGTGGTTTCGATTCACAATTAGATCCGGTAGGTGGCGCTGGAGTTGGGTCCTAGATTTTTAATTTTTCAGGGTTCCAACCTCTGCCGGCACCGTCATTAATAAATTTGTCAACCCCCAAGCCCTTATGGCGGCCACCCTCATCTTTGCTTTTTCCTCGATTTTACATAGCTTTGTAGCGCTAAATACAGCTATACATACTTCCGTCACATTTTCTCCATGAACCATGACCTGGCGCTGACAGGTAGTTTCCGAGAAAAATTATTACTGCAGAACATACAGACAGATTATATATGATTCCGTTCCATACAAACATAAAACATGGTAAATTTATTTACACAATTATATTATACTACTAGGATATGCACGTGTTAGCTAAATAAATAATAATTATCTAAAATATTAAGATCAAAAGTTTATTACACTAGACTTATTACAATATTAATACAGCATAATAATACACAGAAATATTAAGACAACTCCAAGAGTTGTCTCCACGCTTGTCAGGTGTCGAGCATCAATCTGCTCTTAAAGAATATTGCCATTATCGAACAGTAATTATCGACCACAATCAATATACTATGGGCCTCTTGCCCAACAGAGCTTTCGCTCTGTTCTACAGTCGTGGTAGGTTGCTGGTTGAAGACTAGTCGTGGACTAACTCCCCTCTGCCCGAACACCGAGTATTTATAATATCCTCGTATTGCGTCTGCAGTGACCACCCTGTAATACTTTGGCGCCACTTTACTTCCGTCATAACACCAACATCCGCCATCCGTATAACTTCCAACTTCCGGCTACTCCATTTTCGATATCCGTTGGCTTGATAATCAATGCTTCTACGTTGACATCCGGTTATACTACTTCCGATTACTACATTAATGAATACTCTTTCCGGTTATTGACTACTTCCGTCATATGGTTACTTTACAATAACAAATACGATTCTAATACACGCGACCTCGGCCACGCTTGACTTGAAATCCCCGCGGGTTCTCGGGACACAAACTACCGAACATATCATTTTAGTAATAACTATGTTGGAATTAGCTAATTTGTATGCACCCGAACTACTGAATACCGCTTCTGGAAAATTTAAAAGTAGAATTTCTTGTCGATCATCGTAAGCCGCATCGAAATTGGTCCAGCAGTTTTTATATAAATCCCGAACAAACAGACACGCTGACAACTAGACGAGAAATGTAAAAAAAGAGTGAGTGTAACGTTCACACGCGATTGAAGTAAAACTTTTTTACTATTTTTTTTTCTCAAAAATTTTACCAAATTTTATTGATTGATTTGTTTATAAACTATCTATTGACAAAAAAATATTTGAAAACCGGATGGTACGCCATATTGCGACGCCATATTGCCGTAACGGACTTCCGTTGCATTGTCGTCCAGTTACCTTCTAGTCGCGCCTAAAGAAGTTTTACTTCAAAAGATGCATCGTCTGCTCCGTCGTTTATATAGTCCATCCCAGTGGGTTTTATTTAAATAACTTCAACACAACACGGCATGTTTAGAATTTTATAATATCACTAGCTGTACCCGGCAGATGTTGTCCTGCCTTAAAAAAATAAAAATCTAGATCCCGACTCGAGCGTCATCTACCGGGACCAAATGTTAATCTAAACTATTCTCAAATCCACTTGAACAAACAAAAAAAATCATCAAAGTCAGGCCCAGCGTTTAGGAGGAGTATCGCGACGCCACCTACTTGGTCCAATCGTTTATTTAAACCATTCCGGGACAAACTTCAACACATACAACAACAAAAAGAATACCTAAATTCTGGTACCCGATTGCAGCGCCATCTACCTGCTTAGAAAATTATAAAATACTAATATTGCTATTGAAAAATAGGGGTTGATCGTAGAGAGTTGAAAATTTAGGATTGTATGTATTTTTTAATGCTGTATCATAAAAAAAAAAAATATTTGGGTTGGACACCCCTTATCACTTAGAGGTTTGAAAAATAGATACTAGCCGATTCTCAGACTTACTGAATATGCATAAAAAATTTCATGAGAATCGGTCAAGCCGTTTCGGAGGAGTATGGGAACGAACATTGTGACAGGAGAATTTTATATATGAGATAGATTAGTACTGGTAGTATAAATGAGTACGAGTATGGCGTGAGATCATATATTACTTCTTTAAAATTATAAATATGAACTAGTTTTCATGAAATTTAACATGTTCATACTTTAATTATCTAAGACATTGAAACTAAAATATATTATGTAGCAGATCACTGCCAACGGGGAGCGTGAAATACATGAAATTAACATGTATATTTAATTAAGCATAATATCAATGTATCAGTTGTTGGCAAACTTAATAAATTAAAAAAAAAAAAAAAAAATTGTTACCATGTCATGTAGAATCTTAAAGATGAATACAAGATCAATTGTATTAAATAAATAACTGTGCCTGCGAAGTCGTCCGTGTGGAATTTGTTTTCAACCCCCCGATTTTGAAACATTCTTCATTGGTTCTCCGCTCCTCCTCATCACGCTAAGACCAATTTCTTAGCGTGATGATATATAGCTTATAGCCCTCCTCAATAAATGGGTTATCTAACAGTGAAAGAATTTTTCAAATCAGACCAGTAGTTCCTGATATTAGCGCGTTCAATCAAAC
Source organism: Dendrolimus pini (assembly GCA_949752895.1). Taxonomy (NCBI): domain Eukaryota; kingdom Metazoa; phylum Arthropoda; class Insecta; order Lepidoptera; family Lasiocampidae; genus Dendrolimus; species Dendrolimus pini. The sequence goes on from OX457149.1 coordinate 9,903,855, forward strand.
AAATAAACAAACAAACTCTTCAGCTTTATATATTAATATAAGACGTTTAGTATTAAAATCACAGATCCAGAGAGAGGCGGCTTTTCTTTTCCGCCTCCCTTCTCACTCTAACATCACACTCTAAGCAGATACGCCCATATCTGAACACGAGCTATCCAAATATTTAACGGTCTTTGTGGCGAAACTATTGTCAAAATGTATATAGCTGTGAATATTCAAACATTCATCAATTGTAATTCAAAAGCATGTTACAGGCCATTAGTTCTCAAAAGATCTATTGTCCACCAAAGGCTGGTGAAACCATCATGTTTAATGGGTCAAGATTCGTAGATGTAAGTTATGGTCTTAACGTAAACGCTGAGCCAGACCGTGATTAATAAACGATAATGAAGAATGTTTATGACGTGACAAAAGAAATAATTGGACAATAAAAGGTTGACCCATAAATATCGCCTCGCATTATTAGGAGCCCACACGGCGCGGCGCTCCACGTTGCGCGACAAACACGCGCCTGGAGTAAGAAGGAGTGGAAGCGCAGCGGGGAATCAATTGAATCGTATAGCGCTCAAGCGGCTTAGTTGTACGGGATCCGGGGCGCATGCGCAAGCCGATATGTGCGATCGATGCGGCGGCGGCGGCGGGCGTTCCGCTCAGTGGCATCAGTGGTCGCGTACCCGCCGCGCAGTCCAGTGCACAATGCGATCCCAGTGAGGCGGGAAACGAGCCAAGCTGTATCTCCGCGAGTACGCCGCGGAGGAGGAGCGGCCGCCGTGCCGGGAGGAGTGGCGCCGGCAGGAGTGGGCCGGCGGCGCGCGCGGGCGCCTGCCGCAGGTGGACCGCAGCCCGTCGCGGCGCAGCCCCTACCTCGCGCGAGATGACGAGCCGTCGCCGGCGCCCGACGAGCGCGGCCGGTCGGCCTCCGCCGGCGCGCACCACCGCGCGAGGCCGAGGCCCCTGCGCTACCAGTCCCTCGAACGCGACTATGACCGCGCGTACGCCCCGCCCCCGCCCCCCGAGGAGGACTACTATCGCCGCGAACCACCCCCCCTCTTCCTCGGAGAGCTGCAATCGCAGAATTCCGATCTGCAACGGGAGCTCGGGAATCTTAAGAAGGAGCTCGAACTGACCAACCAGAAGCTCGGCTCCAGTATGCACAGCATCAAGACCTTTTGGAGCCCTGAGCTCAAGAAGGAGCGGGCGCTGCGCAAGGAGGAGAGCGCCAAATACAGCCTTATTAATGACCAACTTAAATTGCTCAACCAAGAGAATCAGGTAAGTCTTAGGATGAATAAGATATGCTGGTACTGCTAGATACCTTCTCATAGTAACATACACTTCCATTGGCTCTCATAATTGGACTAAGTAACTGTAAAAGACAGTTTAACTATGATGCCCGTTTCTATGAGAGAACCGCATATTCGCCCTATTACGATCACTACATCTCAAGAATAAGCAAACATTTATAAACCTTCCTTGTTCATAACATTACTGTGAAGTTTCGTTTTAATCAGCTTTCGAACTCTTCTTTCTCTTTCATCGCAATACAAAGAAAAGAGTAGATCATAACTCAGCTTAGGAAATTAAAATATTAACTATAAACATTATACGTACATCAACCCATCAAACCCAACCAAACTATCCTGAAACAATACCGTATAAAACACGGTCACCAATGAATTAGGAGAAACACCATTTCTCATCTATCACAAAATGAAAAGACTCTTGCAAAGAGTCATTTCATGTTGAATACGGTTTTGGTTTTATCATTCGAACCTGAAATAGAAAAGCATCAAGTAGGTGTAAATTGGACAATGAATAACCATACTGATGTCAAATTGGATTGATAAGGTTTTGCACTCGAATTAGTTTTGAAAGATGATTTGCGTGGAATAGATTTCCTGGAGTTCTAAATGTTTTAGTTCTACTGTCTCATATTTTTTCATACTCTCTCCTTGATATTCTTTGTAACATTTAAACTATCTTAGTTGACATTTGTCTATACTTTGCCTCTGTCACATATTTCCAATAATTGAATGAGGTGTTGGCAACTTTACTTTATCAGCTGAAGCCCTAAGCTAGCGCAGATATGGGATCTTAGGAAGAAGTTACATATTAATACCGTTCGGAGTAGAAACATTAGACGTATGAGGTCGTATAAGTAGCGAAGAAATTCTTTAAATATATCGTTTTAAAACTCAGATCAGAGGGCTGATTCACAGCAGTCTTCGCACATCCCATCAGCATGGTAATGCAAGAAACCTTCTAGGCACACTTCCTTATAGGAGCGATCTGGCATCTAACGTATAATTCGATTATTAACAATTTGTAACTTTATCATGAAATTTTGTGTGCGTATTGGGTAGGTCTGAGAATCGGACAACATCTATTTTTCATCCCCCTAAATGTTAAGGGTAGTCCACCCGTAAATAATTTTTTATTGTAATTTTAAGATAAAAAATATTTTTTTTATTTTTTTATGATATAACATTAAAAAATACATACAACCCTAAATTTTCAACCCTCTACAATCAACCCCTATTTTTTATTTGTTAATTTTAATCTTTAATGCTGTCGGCATATCGATTGAAGCTTTTCCGGGCAGGACGACGTCTACCGGGACAGCTAGTAATGACATCAATTTTACTATGATGCTGAAACTAATAAAACAGATATATTATAAAGATTCTGTATATGTGTTTAATAATTATGGTTTTTTCAAGTGGACCTCTATGAAGAAATCCGAAACTTGAGATACTCGTATAAAGAAAAATACCCAAAGGAAAACTCCGAGGACGACTTTGATGTAACTAAAGCGGTATCATTATATTTTTGGAAAATACACAAACTATTTAAAAAAATATCTCATAACAGAAAAACAAAATATACGGATTATAATCATTATGAAACTACGTTATGGTTCAATCACTCGACAAATTATTTTCGAAGCAGACAGACAATTCTTACACACAACAGATGATGCGTCACACGCGCATATGCCTCGGGAATTCATTGATGTCGCGGGTCAATGGATAGCGTAAAAATACAAAGACGACCTATTAAAGCAAAGTAGTATGAGATAATAGCTAATGGATTCTTCAAGAAGCTCGATCAAAGAAAAATCGAATTTGTGACGGAAGGTTGCTTCACAGTAGTGATTACTGGGAGACAATATTCTGCTCTAAAAAAATAAAATCTAGAACCCGACTGCAGCGCCACCTACCGGGTCCAATTGTATTTCTACACAGTCAAGAACCTACTAAAAACAAGCAAAAACTTCATCAAATTCCTGAAACCCGATTTCAGCGTCTCCTACCGGGTCCAGTTGTGAATCTAAATTCTAAACTTTTCCGTTACCGACTAACTTCAAACAAATTTCATCAAAATCGGTCTAACGGCCTAGGAGTACTTCATTGATATACACACGTACAGAAGAATTATATACATATATGCAGGGTTTTTTTGTGGTGACTCGTGGGGCACACGGTGCCCTTAAAGGAAATTAAATTGGCAGCTTCTATAAAATATCGTTTACTAGAATCGAGCGATAAACATATTGTGCGCAGCTCGTCGCACATATAATACATATTGTTACGAGCTACAGGACTCGAATTAAAATTAATGCCATTGGAATTACTATAGAGTTTATTAGAACTGTACAATCACGAATAAAACGTATAAAGTACAAATAAAACTGGATGCAACCAGTTCACAGTGCATGATTCAATGCAATTCAACACGCGCACAGTCCGTCACTATATCGCTAATCGAAAGTAATACAAACGTCTTACTCACCCCTTTATACTCAGCTTATGACCGTGTAAACAATGATTTCCACGAATCACACCTGCGCCTCTGTCGGCACAATTCCCAGAAAAACATAATTCTGCCCACCTGCATAATTATGCCTGCGAATGGCCATAAACAAGTACAATAAAAATAGGCTATTGGCTAATTGCAATTCTTAAACACGAAGTAAACAAAAAGAACTTCAAATGCGGAGGGTAATAAAACCCTGCTTTATGGCAGGCCGGTGTGCTTCGTGGAATTTTGGATGGTGGTGGGCCTAGGATACCCAGGTCGATATAAGTGTCGAAGTTAAAACACTGTTAGTTGGTGAAAACTATATAAATCACATAGCATAGAAGAAGCACAAAATGCAACGACAATGTTGCCACTTTAAAAAAAAAATATTTTATGTTGGTTTTGCCAACAGATATCGTTCAAGCTGGCGATGTTCTCATACCCGAAAAATGATAAAATGAAGGTGAAAAAAACATTACGTTTGGAGAAAAAGAGATTCGTACGTTCAAAAAGAAGTTCCTTTTGAATGAACGAAATATTATCCGGGAAATTCGCGATTATTTAGTAGACAAAAAGGTGCCAAAAAATTTAACTCCGCTCATCAATACTGTAATGTTTTTAAATAAATAAAAATTTACTTCGATTTCTTCGTCAAAACAAAGTGGTAAGTAAGGGGGGGGGGGGGGGGGCAATGGATAAGTTTAGTGGAAAAATGAATCGCAACGCACAAGTGGAAAATCTTCAACTGACAAGTGACAAAATTAATAGCAACAAAATTTTAACTTTAAGTGTTACGGGCAGATTGTTAATGTACTTGTCCAATTTGCAAAACCTGCCCAAACTCGTAAGTTTAAAAATGTAAGTATTAGAACACGCTGCCGTGACGCTTTTTCGTCAGCGAAAAATAGTAAGACCCCCTCTATATAGAAGTTTCACTTCAAAACGCCTGCATATATGTATATAAAGATGTGTATAAAATACGTTGCCTAACTGTAAGATAAATACACTTTGATAGAATGGACAGTATTTGAACAGCCGATACTCAAATTGGCTTTACACTTTATGCCCGTTTTTATGGTCGCAGCATTACCATACTGCGAAAGTCGATAAAAGGCTGTTGATTGGGCATAAAAATGGCTTACTTGATCTATATGAAATATACCTAATGTAGTTGAGTCCTTAAGAATTAATATTCATATAATTTTACTAGCGGCCCCGGCAGACGTTGTCCTGCTCTGAAAAATAAAATCTAGGACCCGATCCTAGCGCCACCTACCGGTTCCAATTATGGATTTTAATCATTCGGGGACCCACTCAAACACAGAAAAACAAAATCACTAAAATCGCTCCCGGTGGTTAGGAGGATTCCAGAACCTGATCTCAGCGCCAGCTACCGGTTCCAACGGTATAAAAAGTATCCTACCTTTCAAGTTGGATCAAACTGCACACCGTGTGCAAATTTGATTAAAATCAGTTAAGTAGTTTAGGAGTCCATCGCGGACAAACAACGTGACTCGTAATTTATATATATTAAGATAAGATGAAGAGTGCAATGTTTGAGCGTTTAATCAAAAGTGTTACTTTTTTTACTTTTAAACCACCACTGTATTAGAGCGAACAAAAAAATAAAAATGTTACCGAGACTAACGATCAGAAATTTATTTGGCCGCATTCGACCGGTGTCCCCGCGCATTTGCACATGTTTTTTAATATTTAAAAAGTAAACTTCAGCCGTTCGTCGGAGCTGACACACAAGTTTTTGTTTTAAACTAGCTGACCCGGCAAACTTCGTACCGCCTCAGAATCAATAAATAAAAAACTTTGATTTCTGAACGACGGGACGAACCTCAAACGTTCGATATTCCAAATCATTTTTTTTAACAAAACTTCACTTTTAAATTTTATTTGATTTCTGAACGACTTTTAAAGTCGTTGTTTGAAAGTCAATTAAAATTGACTTTCAAACAACGGCACAAACATAAAATGTATGACAGGTAGGAATAGTTTCTAAGTGAAAGCGAAATTGTTGTTTTTAACCGACTTCGAAAAAAGGAGGAGGTTCTCAATTCGTCGGGATCTTTTTTTTTTTTGCTTTTTTTATGTATGTTCGCCGTTTACTCCGTGATTTATGATCCGATTTACGTGGTTCTTTTTTTGTTCGACGCGGTATAGCTTCCAATTAGTCCCCTAAAAAATTTACATAGTTTGTCCCAGTAGTTTTCATTTTATGAACATTTTTTATGAAGAAAATTTCCTTTTCGTTCCATATGTACACCGATTACTCTGAGATTTATGATTCGATTTACGTGATTCTTTTTTTGTTCGACGCGGAATAGCTGCCATGTGGTCCCCTAAAAATTTGACATAGTTTGGCCCAGTAGTTTTTATTTTACGAACTTTTTTGTTCTCGTTTCTTGGGACCTATATTTTTTAAGAAGCGCGGCACCATTCGTAAGTCCACCCATACATAGCTAGACACTAAAAAGTAACAAATTAAAAATAAAAACTTCGTTTAAAAAAACCGACTTCAGAAACTAAAAAACTAAAATGTACAAAATAACTTATTTCTAAAGCTATTATTATTAATATATATTATCTAAAACATCTTGAAGTCGGTGCAAAGTAAATCATAACAATTACTATAATATTTTGAAAATTACTAAGCACCGACTTTAAGATGTTTTAGATAATATATATTAATAATGATAGCTTTAGAAGTAAGTTATTTTATACATTTTAGTTTTTGAAGTCGGTTTTTTTTACTACATTCTAATAATTTTTTTTCATATTTACTCACCTTTTAAACCTTCCCTGGACTTCCACAAATAATTCAAAACCAAAATTACTCTAATAAGTCCAGCCGTTCTCGAGTTTCAGCGAGACTAGAACAGCAATTGAATTTTATATATATAGATTGTTGTCTAAAAATAACAAACAGAAGTACAAGTAACAGAACGTGAAAGACAGAAATGTACACGTCTAATTTCACTAAGATTCACTCGTCATGCCTCATTTCGTATGGACTGAACTCACTGTACTTTTGTCAGCTATGAGTCAGAACGAATGAAGCGTATTCAAACTTTAATTGTCGTAATAGCCCTCTTGAGAATGCTCCTAACGATGTACGAAACACTAAAATTAAAACTGTAATTGGGTCTGACTTAATTGTTTTTAATCGTGAGATTTATTTAAAGACTACCTGACCCGGCAAACTTGGTACCGCCTCAGAATCAATAAATAAAAAACTTTGATTTCTGAACGACAGGACGAACGTCAAACTTTTACATACATAACTTTACGCCAGGTCCCTTGCGGGGTAGGCACGAACAACAGAGCGCCATTTAGGCTTATTCTTACACACCTCACTTGCTTCTTTGACATTCATAGCTCTTGTCATGCACGCTCGTCTGTTCTTAAGGCTCCTGACATCACCTTCTGCTAGCACACGATCAATTTGATCATGGAAGGCACAATATTTTCTGATCATCATTTTAAATATTGGTAGCGATTTTCCTTGTCTGATAGTACTACCCCATTATAATATATATTACATTCTGGTCCTTAATTTACTATACCTCGTGAAGTTATTAGATAATGTACCAGATTTCTCTCCAGTCTTGGCGACGGCCCTTGGGTCGTTGGCTCTTTTGGCCAACGATGTTAAGTTACGTCATGGAGTAATGAATTTATAGGCAACCCAGTATTCCAGCCAACAGTCTAGTCTGTTGTCTAGACTACAAGTCTACGAGTTTTGGCAAAACAACTCATAGTTCAAGACGAATATGATCGTTATATTTTATCTGTTTTCGGGGTCTGTAACCGTTGGGGTTAAAATGTAATCTTTATCATATTTTCTTAAGTTTTCGTGACTAGTATACATAATAAAAACACGTTTTAACGGTTTTAAGCGCGGTAATTTAGTTGATTTTTAAGTAAAACTTCTTGAGAATCATTATTTAAAACTCGATGAAACGAAAAAGCGACTCTAATGAGTTTTTTTAAAAAGGGTTTTAAATACAATCTTTTGAGATCCAGGATATCTTGTAGCAGCAGAGTGCTAGCCAAGACAAGTAAAACGAGCCCAAACACGATGGGTCTATCTGTTTAGTACAGGACCTATGGCCACCTTCCGACTCCATCATCAGATCAGCTCCATGGTACCATATTATTGCATTGTCACGTGATATACAAATGTGTGCAAAATTTCAGCTCAATCGAGAACCGGGAAGTTGGTCAAATTTAACTTGCAAGATTCCACCCGAACTTATATAATTACTAGCGGCCCCAGCAGACGTTGTCCTGCTTTGAAAAAATAGAAATATATGACCCGATCCCAGCGCTACCTACCGGTTCCAATTGTGGATTTAAACCATCCGGGGACCCACTCAAATACACAAAAACAAAATCACCAAAATCGCTCCCGGTGATTAGGAGGATTCTAGAACCCGATCCCAGCGCCATCTACCGGTTCCAATTGCGGATTTAAACCATCCGGGGACACCTACTCAAACACACAAAAACAAAATCGCTCCCCGTTGTTAAGAGGATTCTAGAACCCGATCTCAGCGCCACTTACCGGTTCCAACGGTATAAAAACTATCCTATCTTTTAAGTTGGATCAAACTGCACACGGTGTGCAAATTTGATTAAAATCGGTTGAGTAGTTTAGGAGTCCATTGCGGACAAACATCGTGACAGGAGATTTATATATATTAAGATATACATCCATTGCAAGTTAAATAAAAGCTTGTAAAAAGAGATAAACACATAAATGTATAGGAATCCGGCTGGAGAATGTGATACAAGTTTTACATTGTGCAGCACAGATTAGAGAGTCAATAAGACCGGTGATTAAATATAGGTCTTTAGCAAAATGGAACAAACAATGGACATTTGACACTTCTACGAAATCCTTATTATTTTTACAGCTGGAGTACAGCGAACAAGCTAACGGCCTACAAGATGGAAAACGTCTACCGTCGTCTATGGCCATTACAACACAAGATATGTCACTCGAAGGAATTTTATGACACCCTTATTAAAAAATTCCATGTCGTGACGCCGTGGGACAATTTCAGTTGGTTGTTCATACTACTTACATCTACCGTGTGCGCAAGAAAAACGTTCTTGAGAAACGTTGCTTTAATGAGCGTAGCGGCTGAAGCGAGTGGTGCCATGGTAGAAACAAGACGATGACCATTCTTAACAGTTCCTAGTAATACTCCAGGAATACAAGCGTTAGAATGCGCAGAGACGCGAAGTCTGTCCGAAGGTCAAGCGTATCTAAGCCGTCTGCGAGTATGGGGTCGTCGATAATGCGAACGGCACGTTGTATACTGTCCTACGGATTTAGCTGACATTTGGCATGTGTGAGCAGTACTCCATATACGTCCTTACCTGGATTTTTAACCGACTTCGAAAAAAGGAGGAGGTTCTCAATTCGTCGGGATCTTTTTTTTTATTTTTGCTTTTTTTTATGTATGTTTGCCGATTACTTCGTGATTTATGATCCGATTTACGTGATTCTTTTTTTATTCGACGCGGATTAGCTTCTAATTGGTCCCCTAAAAAATTTACATAGTTTGGCCCAGTAGTTTTCATTTTATGAATATTTTTCATGAAAATAATTTTCACTCCGTTCCATATGTACACCGATTACTCTGAGATTTATGATTCGATTTACGTGATTCTTTTTTTTTCGACGCGGAATAGCTTCTAATTGGTCCCCTAAAAATTTTACATAGTTTGGCCCAGTAGTTTTATTTTATGAACATTTTTCATGAAAACAATTTTCACTCCGTTCCATATGTACACCGATTACTCCGTGATTTATGATCCGATTTACGTGATTCTTTTTTTTTCGACGCGGAATAGCTTCTAATTGGTTCCCTAAAAATTTTACATAGTTTGGCCCAGTAGTTTTATTTTATGAACATTTTTCATGAAAATAATTTTCACTCCGTTCCATATGTACACCGATTACTCTGAGATTTATGATTCGATTTACGTGATTCTTTTTTTGTTCGACGCGGAATAGCTGCCATGTGGTCCCCTAAAAATTTGACATAGTTTGGCCCAGTAGTTTTCATTTTACGATCATTTTTTTGTTCTCAGTTCTTGGGACCTATATTTTTTAAGAAGCGCGGCACCATTATACATATCTAGACACTAAAAAGTAACAAATAAAAAATAAAAACTTCGTTTAAAAAAACCGACTTCAAAAACTAAAAACATCTTGAAGTCAGTGCAAAGCAAAACATAAAAATTACTATATTTTGAAAATGACTAAGCACCGACTTAAGATGTTTTAGATAATATATATTAACAATAATAGCAGCTTTAGAAATAAGTTATTTTATACATTTTAGTTTTTTAGTTTTTGAAGTCGGTTTTTTTAAACGAAGTTTTTATTTTTTATATAATGGACAAGATCTCGCCTCGAAGTGAAGTACTTCTTGGATTGCTTTAGCACTAGAATAGAATACTACACTATCAAATTCTATATCGTTTGTAATGCCTATATCCCGAAGTACTCCTTATTACACAGGCTATGTTCCATTAGAGACTCACAATGACCACGTTCACGACCGCGATTTTCCCGTTCCACTTGTTTGCCGGCGTCACAGTCGTAAACTGAAGTGGAACAGTTATTCTACCCATCTCTTGATATAGGTGGTTGTGAGCGCTGCGTGAGCGAAAATCATGACGTCATAAGTGACGTTTTCGCCACGACCATAACGACCGTTGTCGCCTAGTGGAACGGCAGACGGAGCATTTTGCGAGTTGTGTGATACTAAAGGAACGCACCCACAGTAGGTAGAATATGCAGATCAATAATTGATGAAAAATATATAAATTGCCATAGATAGATATAGGTATATATATATATATATATATATACCTATATATATCTATGACAATTTCTATATTTTTGTAGATATATATTTGTATGTTATGTATATTAAGCTGACCCATGCCCACTTCGCTGGGCATCAGAAAAAATTTTAAAAATGCTATTTTCCTATTTGTAGTTTTTATCTATTATAAATTAAGTTGTATGTATGTGTATATTTAGAATAGGTAAATTATGTAACATAAATTCATGTACAGTTAAAAAGAAACGAATTAAAAAAAAAACTTATTATTTATCACAATCAAATTATCCCTATGTCACTCAAGAATAATGTAGCTTTCCACTGGTAAAAGAATTTTCAAAATCGGTTTAGTAGATCCAGAGATTACCCCAGCCCGCCCGCCCCCCCCCTACAACGTCACAAACTTTACCTCTTTATAATATTAGTAGAGAGATTAATGTATATAATTGTAACATTTTATTTCATACTTACTGATTTTTAGTGTTGTATAAAAATGGAAATTAAAAAACTATAGCCGAAATAATTCCAAAACAATTCACAGTTTTATTAATTGTTGAGATACAATTATTCGAAGCCATTATAATATCCAGGGTAAAAAAGCTACTGTTAATCAGTGAACTAGCCAATATGATTTCAGATAAGATTTTTCAAAAAATCTAATAATAACTTTAAAACCGGTCCCAAGACTCCTTTGAGTGGTTTTCGCTATTTCGTATAGTTTAGAATAGAGTCCTGGAGACCAACTTCAAAAATTAATTTTGTATGGAATATTAATCACATCATCAACAAATAAATTTATTTAAATATTTTTTGTATGCACGTATATATATATATATATAACTATTATATTGATGTATGTATTCAATATATAAATTATTGTAAGTATGTATAATTGAATTGTACAAGTTCCTATTTTTTTTCTGCTCCACCTACATCGCCAGATTAGTTAAGAATTTCTTTAAAGTTAGATTGCCTGGAAGAGATCGCTTTTAGCGATAAGGCCGCCTGTTGTTTTGCCTAGAAGTATTGTAATTATGCATTTTGTTTCTGTATTTGTTTATTTTGGTGAGCAATAAAGTGTTATCTATCTATCTATCTATCTATCTATCTATTAATCATGCCGAACAATGATTTAGTTTGAATAAATTCATACATATTCAAAGATTACTATTAGATTCATACGAGCAAAACACGTGGAGACCCATAGTGATAAATAAACTAAAATGATTACGACCACGCAAGACTTATTTTGAAAGGAAATCTTTCCGCGTCGTTAAATCTAGGTTGAGTAATTTTATTTTAGCGAAATTTGAGAAGAATTGGCGTTTATAATGCGAGTGGCGTGGGCAAGGCGGTGGGCGCAACGGCGGGATACGCCTCATTACGGCCAGGGACAAAGTATACGATGTATTTAAATCAAATCAGGCAAAAATGTAATAAACAGACAACACTACAAATCGCCTGTATTGTACACAATCAGAAATCAGAAGTCATATTCATAACAACGTTACACGTCAATTTCTACATCAATTAAATCCATAGGTCATAAATAAAATTAAAATTATGTCATATTATGGGATATAAACTCCTCATAATTATAGAAGGTGTGTTCGACTAACCATTTGCTGAGCCGTATTTTAAATAACCTTTTCCAACTTTATCTGTATGAGCGTAGTATTAATATTATTATTAAATTTTAGGGCGTCACGGTATTTCTTTCCCATCGAAAGAATTCACTACCGTGGCTAAAAAGATCACTTCAAAAGTTTTGATTTTGCGTATTTCATTGTATAAATTCTGAATTAAAACCAGTTCTAAGTTAATCATCAGTTTCTGAACAAAATTCAACAGGTAGTGCAATCACTATGCGGTTTCCGAATGTTACCTGTCATGGCTGCCGCTGGCATGGCGCCAAAAATGACAGCCCGTTATAATAGAAAATTTAACAAGTCAAATTAATTGTTTTACTTCCTCTTTGATTTCAGTTGAAGATTTTTATGTACATCTAAATAGATAATACTGGAATTGATAAGCAGTAACTCTAAAAACCTCCTAAATTCTACGTTAATAGATCGTCGTCCCTCGCTATTACTATAAGAAGTGAAACTTCTTTAGAATCGATGTCATTTGAAACGAAAAAGCGACACTAATAAGAGATAAACACATAAATATATAAGCCTGCGAGAAAATGAGACACAATACATTATATTTAATCATTTAAAACACTGCCCATATAGATAGAATTGGGAAATGTTTAGAATCCCTCCCACCCCTTGTCACACTTAAATTTCACTTCTACTGCGTGCGAACTACACACAATTTTTTACTAGGCTTATTTTATTCTGTAACTCCACTTATTTTATATATATTCTGTACACGCATACATAGACGTGGTAGACTTCTATATGTGTCAATTTTTATACTTCTACCCTCTGTGGTACTTGATATTGTCAGCTTCCACACACAGCATCGAAGGAGGTCTGTTCTTTCTTTCTCCTTCTCCCAATTATTTAGAATCGGTACAGACTGTCTTCTCCTCCAGCACTCCTCTATTTTGACATACGTCCTTTGTCACACCACAAGTCATCATGCCCTCTTTCAAACAATATATCCATATCTGTTTTGGTCTACCTTTACATTTTACCCGTGAACCTTGTATTAAAAAAAAATGGCATCTGACTTTCATCTCTCTGTATGAAATGCCTTACCTTAATCCACCTTAATCTTTTTCCTCTCAATTTTTCAGTCACGGATGGAATTTTCAAAGATCCCCTTATGCACTCCTGTCTCAACTTATCCATTCTTGTAACACACACCCATCTCAACATTCTCATTTCAGCTATAACTGGAAGGTTCCTTTATTGCTTTGGATATGGATACTCTAAAAATGAGTAGAAATCTCCATTAGCACGTATAGGACTCGGCTAATTCACCTAATAGGAAACCATCGATCAAAACTTATGACGTGCAGACGGATGTATGTAGCGAGAGGCGCCGTTTAATGCCATTACTACTTCATTCATTGGAAGCTTTAGGCTTGACCTCCGAGGGTCTTATATTTTATTTGACTAAGGGCAAATTTTTCGATCACCTAATATAAGTTCTCTATACAACACTTGGGTATTCCCCGCGAGTACATAGTACGTACGTCCTTTTTTATGCCTATACTAGCGGTCTAGAAAGACGTCCTGCCCTGAAAAATTAAAACTCAAGAACGCGATTCCGCCGCCACCTACTGGGTCTAATTGTGAATCTAAGCCACCCCGGGACCTACTCAAACACACATAAAATGTTATCAAAATTGTAGAACCCGATTCCAGCGTCAAGTATTTTGTTTACATTGATGGGTTACATTATTAAAGTTTTACTAGGAATTCCTAATTTTTATAAAGCCTATATTAATCAGGGATAATGTAGCATTCGAATGGTGAATGAATTTTTGAAATCGGTCCAGTAGTTTTTGAGTTTATTCGTTACAAACATACAAAAATACAAATAGTTCCGCTTTTTAACCGAATTCGAAAAAAGGAGGAGGTTCTCAATTCGTCGGGATCTTTTTCTTTTTTTGTTGCTTTTTTTTATGTATGTTCGCCGATTACTCCGTGATTTATGATCCGATTTACGTGATTTTTTTTGTTCGACGCGGAATAGCTTCCAATTTGTCCCCTAAAAATTTTACATAGTTTGGCCCAGTAGTTTTCATTTTATGAAAATTTTTCATGAAAATAATTTTGACTCCGTTCCATATGTACACCGATTACTCTGAGATTTAGTATTCGATTTACGTGATTCTATTTTTGTTCGACGCGGAATAGCTTCCATGTGGTCCCCTAAAAATTTGACATAGTTTGGCCCAGTAGTTTTCATTTTACGAACATTTTTTTGTTCCCGGTTCTTGGGACCTATATTTTTTAAGAAGCGCGGCACCATTCGTAGGTCTACCCATACATAGCTAGACACTAAAAAGTAACAAATAAAAATAAAAACTTCGTTTAAAAAAACCGACTTCAAAAACTAAAAAACTAAAATGTATAAAATAACTTATATCTAAAGCTATTATTATTAATATTTATTATCTAAAACATCTTGTAGTCGGTGCAAAATAAAACATAAAAATTACTATATTTTGAAAATTACTAAGCACCGACTTTAAGATGTTTTAGATAATATAATATATATTATCTAAAACATAATAATAGCTTTAGAAATAAGTTATTTTATACATTTTAGTTTTTTAGTTTGTGAAGTCGGTTTTTTTAATAAGGTCCGCAAGATCAATCGCAGTTTAAACTATAGAATAATAGAATCTTCTAATAGAAAGAAAGGCAAAGGGACGGGAAGAAGAAGCAAGGAAGGACTTAACTCGCCACCTGTCCGCCGCCACCCTGCACTCGCCCCCCGGGGGTTCATACTCTCACTAGGATATGGTTCTGCTCATTAAATGAAATTGTAGCAGTTTATTGTCTTTATTGTGTTCCAACAATTGACAGCACTGACAGTAACTGCCTGTTTTCTTGTTATGCGCATTCTTCATTTAAAGTTTTATTCTTTTCTTGATGGCGAGGATGGGTAGGAAGAATTTACAAGGAGGTGTTTCTCGGCGCAACCACCTTTCGTATTTGTTTCTTTTGTCCAAGGACAGTTAGTTTATCGACCTACGACAATTTAAAGTATCGATCAGTTTAAACCTTCCGAATAGGGCTTTTAAACTCATAATTGGATAAAACGTCAATGTGTCACAGTCAATGAATTTTAAAGTTTTCATCTCATTACTTCAAACAACCAACTACAAAAGTAAATAATAGTTTAAAAACCATCTGAAATGGCGCTAGCATTGGCAAATGATGTGGTGTGAATGTAGCAGCTGTTAACGGAATGAAGTATGCCGAGTTAGAAAATTTTATATTTTTAGTGACTACTTACGTAGTACAAAATAATTTATATAAATATTATATAACCTCAAAGAATGATTTTTATGTGAAAATGTGAAGAGTGATTTCATGAACTTTGAATAATAAATACACTTAGTGGTTTTTTTATATTTAATTTTATAAAATTAAAATATATTACAATACTATTGTAATACCTTATAGCGCTTTCTTTAAAATTCACCCTCGTGCTAATGTGGAGCCACCCTAATTTAATGCATTTCGATGAACACTATTTCATATACATCAGTATATCATCTATCTCTGATGAAGAGAGATAGAGAGAGAGAGAGAGAGAGAGAGAGATGGTTCTCCTTACCTTTACCCTCCATAAGCGTAGGCCACAAACAGTTGATACCTACCTACTTACCCTACTTCTTTTTACCTTATATTTTTGTGTAGGTATCACTAAAAATATAATAGTTGCTATTATACTAAAAGCACTTCGAAAGTACGAATGAATGTGAAATGTAGATACTGATCGAAGATTATTGCAACTCTAAATATTTTCCAATTCATCTTAAACCATGGATCAATTTTTTACCGTAGATTACGAATTTCATAGTTTATCTTTTTCATATCGTATCCGTGCAGGAACGGAGAAAGAATACAAATTCCTGCGGCCGGGCGGCCTTTCGTAAGAAGCGACAAGCCAACCCACAGTCAAGTAGTAGGGCATTTGTCCGACTGGATCGCTACCAGCCCTGGTCTAAAGAATGTCGCCATAACAACCTTGAGTAGTATTCCGGCATTAGTGACCAGTATACCTTAAGAGAGCAGCAGCGCATTTGTAGCACCTCTAGTGTTAGATGTCCATAGGCGATGGTAACCGCTTTCCATCAATTGTGCCGTCTGCCTGTCTGCAAGTCTATTGAACTCCTGTACTAAAAAGAAGTTTGAACTGCGTTTTGAATGACGGGTCTAAGAAGATTATGTACTAGTAGTATCTAATGTTATTTGTCCTAAATACTTTTTTATTACAATTTATGTATTTTATAGCTGGAATACAACAGACAGGCTAATGGCCCATAAGATGGAAAGTGCTTACAGTCGCCAACGGCTATTTATTTTGTTCCGCCCTATTAATTCTCATCTACTACAAATTACGTGTACTTGAGTTGTCGCTCCAGTGGTCCGGTCTCATGTGTCCAAACAAAGGATAATATTACCATTCAGTAAATGAGGGTAGATGGTAATGAAATACAATTTCAATGTTGCTGTTTTTTTCGTAGGAGAGGTATTATTATGTTATAAAATATGGGCTTTTTTACGGTTAGATAGCCATTTTTGCAAAAATTGAACGCTCATAAAATTGACATGTTCTTCTGTATGTGACAGATCTTTTTTTGAGTGAATCTTCATTAGAGTCGTTGTGATTTGAAACTCGATGAAACGAAAAAGCGACACTAAAAATAAATAAATACATTTTATAGAGCTAAGCGTGCGAGAGAATGAGATAGAATACATTATATTTAATAATTTAAACACTGTTCATACATATAGAGTTGGAAATGTTTTGAAGTTTTTTGTTAATACTTCAAATTTTGTGTTAGGCTAAAGATGAAATACATTATAACGATATAATATATGAAATGTGACGTCACGAAATTTAGAATCCCTCCCACTCCGTGTCACAATTTGTTTCACTTCTAATGCGTGTGAACTGCACACACACGCATTTTTTTTATTGCATGATTTCAGCAGACAGGCAGATGGTCTACCTGATGGCAAGCGGTTACCATCGCCTATGGACAGGTAACACCAAAGGTGTTACCAATGCCGTCGTTCTTTAAGGGGAGACTGGAACCTGGCCACTAATGCCGGAACACAATTCAAGGTTCTTATGGCAGCATACTCTAGACTAGGGATGGACACATCCAGATGGGTAAATAACCTAACACCTGCCTGTGGATTGTTTTGTCGCCTCTTACGATAGGCCGTCCGGCTGCAGGAAATTGTATTCTTTCTCCGTTCCTGCACGAATAAAGGGTTACTATGGTCTGGGTGTTTGAGATCGGCCCCAGATTGGTCCGTCGTATACTACCCATAACACAAGCGTAACTTGCTTGATTTGGGCATTTTTAATGTGTGTGTAAGTCGTGGTAGCGTAATGACTTGTGCACGCGGGTTCGATCCTGGCGGGAACGCATGCATCACTTAGTCAGTTTTCTGATCTAATGTGCATATTGTTACAATTACCACGTGCTAACAACGGTGAAGGAAAACATCGTGATGCAACCTGCACATCGAGATAACGGATGTGTCAAACCTGCCAAGCCGCCTTGGACGAGCGTTGCGGGTATACTGTTCGTTCCCGTAATAAATTGCGAGGCCCGAGCCCAGCAGCGGGACATTTAGGGGCTGATATAATAATATCATCATCATCACCTGTGTTTGTCTGCCGATCATTTATATTGGAACGAAGTTCCTTATGGCGCGTTGTGAAAGGGGGCTAGACGGAAAAAATTCTTACGAAAAGTTGTCACGACACTTTTTGCTATAGTAAGCTATTGTAAGCTGTGCGGCGTCGCATGTTTCTCTGTCTTTCTCTCTCTCTCTTATAGAAAGCAAGCCAGATATTTTCATTTCTATTTCGCATTGAACAGTGTGGTGTAAAAAAATAAAAAATATATTATTATAACTTAAAAAAAATAAAATTACAATTCCTTCACTAATTAATCGAAAGGAACTTCGTTCCATCCGGGTGTCCCTTGACACCTCTCAAGTTTTTTATTACTATTTAATCTATTTTCTATACTAAGTACCAAAAATCTTATAATAACAAATTAGCCACATTAAAATGAATCTGCTCAGGATTCTCCCATCTTTCCGGAAACCGTTGATCATGTAATAAACATACTCCAGCGACGCGATCTTTTATTAGAATGCTTCTGTGTTGTAAATAGACTGGACAGTCCGCGCCATTATTTATGCCAAAATATAAACATCCAGTAATTGCTTCATCACTTCGTAAGCATTCCACAATCGACTTGAAACTCCCGCGGAATTCTCTGGACACAAAATACTGCAGCATTTATAAAAGAATGTAAACTATCGTTTTAGTAAAGACTGAGTTGGAATAAACTAATTTTTATGCACCCCAACAACTACAAACCGCTCCCGGAATATTCTCGCGAGATTCTAGAGATAAAAATCAACACATTTTATTATATACAACTAGCGACCCCGGCAGACGTTGTCCTGCTATGAAAAACTAAAAATTTAGGACCCGATTCCAGCGCCACCTACCGGTTCCAATTATGGATTTAAAGCATCCAGGGATCCCCCACTCAAGCACACAAAAACAATATAACAAAAAGGATAAAAAGGATAAACAATAGGACGTACGTTCTAAGCTACCTCCCCATCAATTTTCAGCCAAATCGGTACAGCCGTTCTCGAGTTATAAATAGTGTACTTAACACGACTTTCTTTTATATATATATATATATATATATATATATATATATATATATATATATATGTGTATAAATTTGGTATCGATCTGAGATAAAATCACATTGGAATTCAATTTTTTCAATCAGGTCATTTTAAATAATTCCCAGAAAAATTCCCGTAGGATTCCCGGGATAAGCAGATTTTCAGTCTAAGAATTTGTTGTCAATCTGTTGGCCAAGAAGGATAGAATATACTTTATTGTACAAAAACGCTACCTAAAATCAACAACATTAAATATAAGTACAATCGGCGGTCTTATTGCCCTTGGCGATTTCTTCCAGACAACCTTTGGATGTAGTATAGGAAGGATAACAAAAGTCGATAGTTGCTAAATAAGCAGTCGTACAATAATTTAGTTTCTTAATAATAAATAAAAATGAATATATATGATAATATATATACAAAAATAAATACACATATTATATCAGCGAAAACCAGTACTTTTTATCGCCTTTGGCTATTCCCATGGGAAACAGGCATGATAATATATATCGAGGGCTTCATAACAAATGGGCGTACAGACAAAAGTGCAGTTTCACACAGCGGACAAAATTGTGAATAAAACAAAAATAATTGATTGTTATTTTATTATATTTATGGCTTGGCAACTAGGCCTTTAAGCCAGATCTTAGTTTATAATATACATTTAGTTTCTTCATTTTCTTAAGCCTATGTGTAGCACAGCTGAACTGTAGGTAATCAGCTAGTGCCATTCAACGGAGTTCTTGTGACAACTCAAAAGGCCACATTTGACTATACAGTTCACATTTCTCACAGAACACATAATCACTACTCAAAAACTATCACTAAAAAAACTAAAAACTATCCTACAACTATTGTTCATTTTAGAGTAATTTTACACATTTTTAGAAAATAAAACTGCACAGCACAACATCACCTTTCAGTTCCCGCCAAAAACTCCTAATTGATTGTTTAAGGCTGAAATTTGTAATGCCGTTCTTTTCAGGTACACTTGCATACTGGTAACACTTTATAAATTGTAACATGCATAGTTTTACGTAAACAACAAAAAATGATATTTTTGCTAATACGCCTATATGTTATAAAGCCCTCGATATGTATGTAAAAAACCCGGCATAAGCAGTATGAGAAACTGCCGACAGTTGGTATTAATCGCCCAGCAGAATATGAAAGTACAGAAGCACATTTATAGCTCGTCTAGACATACCTGAAACAATGTACAGGGGTCGGCGACCTGAACCCGCCGCTAGATGGCGCTGAGCGGAGCCCTCATTGATCCGCCCCTTTAAAAGGGTCTAGCAGAAATAGTATTTGTTACGTAACTCTCATTCAGTAGTTTACACGCAAAGACGTTTTTATCTCATTTCACATCGTAGTAGATAGTATGTTCTGAGGCTAATTAACGCGTGTACTTACTAATAGTTTATGTTTGTTTTAGATAAACTCTAGAAAGAAAGAAAGCAAAACTTTATTTGAAGTTATAGAGACGTAATTACATTCTTTATACAATATTATACACAGAGCGTAATTTGAGAATTTGTATGCCGCATTTTCAGCAAACAAGGTTTGCACTCAGCATATTGCTGTGCCGGAATTATATCCGACACAACGCTAATTTTAAATGCAAACCTGCCTTTTGGCGTAAGATCGCAACGACCCAATTTTGTTAAGTAAAATAATAATAATAATTAATAAACCTAATTCTACTTATGTAATATTTAATTAGTAAAAACAAATAAACAAATTTTATAAAACTAACAGTAAAATACGTTGTTACTTCATTAATTAAAATAAATACTCGTGTAACAACTTGTATCGAATCATCTATTAGAAATACAATTCGTTCTGTGTCTGTCTGTATCTAGTAAAACATTAGGCTAGTAATTTTTTTTTTGAGGCGGGGGAAATGCATTTCGCACACTACCGGGTCCTTTACTAGAGATTAGATCAAAGCCACCACCAGAGTCAAATCGCTGGCTTGTGTGGAGACTCGAAAACCCAATAGTCCACTAAAACCACCCTCCTCCCATGTGCCCCGCGCTTATGGCAGCAAGAGCGTGAGACTTGGAACGTAGTTACGCCCACGCTGATCCTAACCCATCAGTGCTTGAGAATGCCCCGGGAAAGGCAAACTCACTTCGTCATCAGGGGTGATGACTCCTCTGCTCCCTAGATGCTAGAGGGCCCTGCAGCGGCATATTGTAACCATACACAATAGGCGTTCTTATTGATAGATCTTTAATAATTATGTTGTGTTTATACTGACTGCCACTTCATTTGCGTGGGACTTGTGTTTCATTTTCATACTTCTGAACTATGTGTAGTGATTGTATATATATTGTTTCAGTCGCTTTTGATCGCTGATGCTCGGACTTCATCTGGGATAATGTTAAAGTTATTGACTTTAACCAAATGTGACCTAATTATAGCGTGAAAAATAACGCTATCAACGAATAACTACATTAGTGCATATACATACGTTATCTATCGATATTTAACGTCATTAAAAATTAATTAATTAATTACAATACGGACATAACGAGAAGCTTTGCAGCTTAAAAAGCAAGCTCTATAGGACAAAACCATTGAAACTAGTGTTATGAATAAAACAAAAGTGTAGTGTAATGTGCTAGCTATTAATAAATAACACATGAACAAAGTGTCTTCCCAATAATAGAGACAATAAGAAAAGTGCTAATGGACACTTTCTTAGAATACTTTTAGTTTAATTTAGGTTATATTTAAATTACTTATTAGTCTCTTTAGATAGATGGTAATATTTGTAGCTGGTTCGTGCTTTTGTGTAAAGAAATTAAACGATACCATTGAATGTTAAGAACGGAAGAGGATTTTACTTTTTTCTAAATGCGTTTGACATGACATTTATAATAATAAGGTAACAGATACACTTTCGGGTAATTAAAGGCGGCGCCAGATATTCGCGTCGGTAACAATGTTTAAGAGGTATTTCTTCTTAAATACCTTATTTGCAAAAAAAACAATATCGAATTACAAATAACGAATTAAATAATAATAAAAACGTTATTCCAGATGGCGCAATAGGGTAACACTGATTATCCAAAATAAAACAAAAATGTAACCTACTTTTGGCAGCTCTACCAAACATAACGAGTAAACAATTTTCTTCCGAAAAAAGTGACAGAACGTAAGATTTGTGTGTACCTAGTCCCCCAGTTTACGAAAAGGGTCTCAGTTGGGAAATATTCATGCATTTCCCTGTGCTGCGAACCCTCTCCGCCATAATTCTTGACTCGAGCACTTGTACTTGTGCCGTTTAAAAAATGCTCAAGATTTTTGTTTTTATAATTGGATTATTTTCCTTACATAACTCAGATATAAATGTGTTGATTTGGGCTTCTAACGGGGCTTGAAGACTATTATTACGTTTTGTTAATGCTACTATGTACTTTGTATCTCGGGAATCAAGAATCGAGAATATCAAGTCAAGCGTGGACGACGTTAAGGAAGTATCCTAGTATTATAATATAATTCTTCTGTTCGCGTATGCCATTGAACTCTTAAACGGGTAGACCGATTTTGATGAATTTTTGAAGTGAAACTTCAGAATCGTTTTGATTTGAAACTCGATGAAACGAAAAGGTGACACTAAAAAGAGATAAACCATTAATTTATAGGAGTACATTATATTTAATCATTAGGCTAAGACAGTTGGAGAGCTGGATTTTTTTTCGAAGTATTTCATTAATAGTTCAAATTTCGTGTTTTAAAGCTTAAACATATTACAATGATATAATATATGAAATATGACGTCAAGAAATTTAGTCTCCCTCCCACCCCTTGTCACACTTTGTTTAACTTCTACTGCGTGTGAACTACACATAGGTACACACAATTTTTTTTGACTATTCAAACTATGTCTATTTTGAAGCCGCGGGTAACAGCTAGTTGTCCACGTCTATTGATATTGATTGATCTTGCTTGAACGATTATTTCGAAAATGATACTTTCAAGGGTAATTTCTATACTTGTAGGTATTGGTTTCAGAACAATAGCAAAAATATTTGCGTAGGACATGTGGAGCCAATAACATTGGTGGTATGTAATGCAGACCGTGACTCGGCAGCAGTGATTAGGGTGGCGACCTATTGTATAGGCGGAAGCGGGTAAATAATAAAAGTTTTTTTAATATTAAACTAGTGGCCTCGGCAGACGTTGTCGTGCTCTGAAAAAAAAAAACTAGGATCCTATCCCAGCGCCAGCTACCGGTTCCAATCGTGGATTTAAACCATCCGGGGACCTACTTAAACACACAAAAACCAAATCACCAAAATCAGTACAGGTGATTAGGAGGATTCTAGAACCCGATCTCAGCGTCACCTACCAGTTCTAATTGTAAATCTAAACCATCCGGGAACTCACTCAAGCACACAAAAACAAAATCGGTTCCAACGGGATAAAAAGTATCCTATGTCTCTCTCATGGTTCTAAGCAACCTCCTCACCAATTTTCAGCCAAATCCATACTGCCGTTCTTGAGTTATAAATAGTGTAACCAACACGACTTTCTTTTATATATATAGATAGGTTTGCGTTTGACCACGATCAATCCAATGCCGGACGATGATGCGGTCGAATATGGAGCACACTTACCTAGATAGTACCTATCCACACAAGACTTGAAGATACCCGTATTGTTCTTTTCGGGAAACACGGACTCTGGTAGTGCATTCCACAATACTGCCGTACGTAGAATGAACGTGGGGGCGAAACGTTTAGTACGCACTGGCAGCGTTTCCACCATGAAACGATGGCGTAGACCAGAGCGCCTTGTTGTCCGAAGATGGAATGGTGTAGGAGTTTTCTAGCAAAAAAGAAACCGGCTTCAAGAGTAACTAAAAAGTACAAAAAGATATATTTTTTACATCTTGAAGTCGGTGCCAAGTAAAACATTAATAATAACAACAAATTTGCAAAATGCACTGACTTCAAAATACTTTAAGATAGTGTATTTATTTTAAAGTTTTTAGTTACTCTGAAAGTCGATTTCTTCTTTGCCAAAAAACTTTTATTTTTTACATTTAAGTTAAGAATGATCAAAATCGGTTCAAAAACGAATAATGTAAGTAAAAATTTAAAAAAAACGTGTGCGTTTCGGGACGCCCGACAGAAGTGATAACTTTAAGCCAGACCAACTGGCGCTGTAATGCGTTACGTAACGAAGCGGTTTACCCTTCCGTAAGAAGTTATCACTTCAAAAATTTTTAAACGAAGAATTGAGAACTTCCTTCTTTTTTACAGTCGGCTATAACTGTTTTCGCGGTTTTAGTACACCATTTTATTCATATAATCTAACAGCGAAGGCTCCTACGTAAATAGTATGTCAACTAACATATTTAAGTACTTTGGCTCTTTAGTGAATTTGGTCATTGGAAGACCTTATTTACCAGCTTAAGTCATAAACCTTTAAAAAGCACAAACAATTACTAAGATGATCTGGCGTACATTGGGTATATTGGAACATAATCTGGAATCACAGTTGGTGCTACCAATCCTTTCATGTCTTTATAGAAAATCTCTACTTTCAAATTAGTAGTAGAAAGTAGTGCGATAAAAATTTCGTTTCAATAACTATGCTGCCTAATATGTAAGAACATCGTTAACATTTAACTTCAAGTCAAAATTTAATAACTGTATGCGTGAGTGCCTGATATTTACAATTCTTTTGGGACAAAAAACGTGCTAAACGTGCCATTATTAATTAGTTCTTCGTGGAATTTAACTTATTTTTAGAGTTTTGATAACTAAAGCTAATGACTGAAAACACGCGTTCATAGTTTCTGTATACAAAACTCATCAACGTGTATTTATAGCCGACAAGCTATAAATGTTTGCTGATTTTGTTATAGGACTGCCTCTGTGGTTGATTGGGCTAAATTAGCTGCTCATATCCATGCAGGAATGGAGACAGAATATAATTTTCTGCAGCCGGGTGGCCTGTCCTAAAAGACGATAATACAACCCACAGCCAGGTGGTAGGGTATTTACTTGCCTTGGTGGCTACCATCCTTAGTAGAGTACGTCGCCATAACAACCTTGAGTTGTGTTAATAGTCCGGTTCCAGTTTCTTTTTGAAGAAATCGGCAGCACATTGGTAGCTTTTAATTTTTCACTGTTTTAATCTAAAATATATCAGTTTTATTTCGGTCCAAATTGGACCTATGTTTAAACATTGGTCTTATGTACACTCTAATCTGTGCTGCACAATGTAAAACACGTATCTCATTTTCTCGCAGGCTTAGTCCTATAGATTTATATGTCTATCTCTTTTTAGAGTCACTTTTTCGTTTCATCGAGTTTAAAATGACAACGATTCCAAAGAAGTGTTACTTCAAAAACTTATTTAAAAAAGCCTTTGCTGGCCTAGTGCATTAGAACGCCTTCTTCTGCGAGGACGTTATGCTGCAGAAGGAGGTAGCCCAGTGGATTAGAGAGAAGGACGAGTTACCGGACCCTCGTCACAGATGGTGATCAGGGAGTCATAGGCGCCTCTACGCTCACCTCCTCTCAATGACGTAGTGGAACCGGGTTGAGCTCGGCGGATCTCCCCGACGAGACACACTGAGGCATGTGCGGTGCTCTGTCCCCAGGGTCACGTCATCGTGACGGTATGCATCGAGGGTCGCGTCAACTTATCCATGACATGTTGTGGCACCTTACAAAGACGCGGAGGGTCGCTAGTAGGTTTAGCGGGTAGTTTGGCGACCAGCATCTCACAACTCAGTAAGCAGTGTGTTCAGAGCCGCCCCTCGGTAGCCCCAGCCCCCCCCCCCCCCCCCGAATCCTTCGTAGATCACCCCCGATATTAAAAAAATGTATTGGAACACAGAAACTGTGGGTTCAATTCCTCTTCCTGATATGGTAAATTTCTTAAAAGAACTTTCTTATTTACATGGTACGAGTGTGTCCAATCGGCTTGTGTTATAGTATATTTCTATAACACAAGCCGATTGGACGGACGGACAATTCTGAGACTGTCCTTCGTTTACGGAATTTGCGAGGTCAGAAATCGAATCTGGAACCTCTACTATCCAGTGAGCTAGGTGGGTGAGGGCTTAAACTACTAAACCCCAGAGTTCGGCTAATTGTTGTATCTTTACTTTAGTTTTTGCCTTAAAATAAGTGTTTTCCTTCCAAAACGTATTTCCCGCTGTGCGCTTTACAACATGTCCGCTACCCAAACGACCCGTTCTTTCCCGTTGCCCTATTTTCTTCCTTAATTTCACCAAGATCGATACTTTCGAGGGTCGAATTCGTTTATTCGTATTAAATATTTACGCTACGAGGTGGAATGGAATCGAAATAATTGGATAAGATTTGTGATTAAGCATTATACAATACTTACACATACATAAGTAAGAAGCTCTGTTTTACTTACATAAAAACTTTATTAGGTTTTGATATATAGCGACCGAAGCCATGGGCAACAGTTACTGTGTAATAGATCTTCCTTGAAAAATTAAGTAATTGATGTTAAAAACTGCTTAAATGTCCGTTGCGTGATTTAGGAGGAGTTAGCGGATATAGACGCGTAAAGCGACTTCTTTAAATAATATAAAACAAAGATGGTTTCTGCGTCTGTCTATCTATATTATTGCTAACTACTCCTAAACGATGCAACGCATTTTTCCATCATCAGTTCGATAATTTTTCAAAGGAGGTACATGTTATAAACATATATATTGTAGTCACCGATTTTAACCTTGTTGTTTCTTACGAGATTTTTTAAGGAAAATTTTAATTATAGATAGATAGATAACACTTTATTGTATACCATTACAGAAAACTTACAAACTAGTAATAATCTAATTGGGTCTTTGTACCCGGTCTTATCGGTAAAAAGCGATCTCTTCCAGACAACCCGTGGCAAGAATATTCTGATAAGGAGTGGCGATGGTGGTATACATAATTATTGTACGATTACTTACATAAATTTTAATAAAAAATATATAACTATATTATATTCCGAGGTTAAATGATTAATTTAAAAGATTTTGAATTTCAATATCTAACTATGGATTTTCTTTAATTCGACTTAGGCATTTTTAAATTATATTGTTTACAATATAATTTATCTATTGCAAAAATCGTTTGAACGACTTAATAAAAAACATAAATACTGGAATACTTACTAAAGTACACCCAGTCCTTCCCTAACCTTGTGCCAATTCTTCCTCCCTGATGTTTTTTGCATACATATTTAAAGCCAAAAAAAACTTATACAAAATAATACTAAATTATAAAGTAAACTCATTCGTACTTTTGTTCTCAAGAAAAGTACGGATTTATTCCCTACGCCATTTGGAATTTCCATAACATATTTATAGCTGGATTTACATAACAAAATATGAAGAACTTTGAGACCAGTTTTATTTGATTTTCGAACAAAAAATTCTTAATTAGCCATTCTAGAGAGTTACTGACATGTGCATCCGACCAAAGTCGACCAAAGTGGTGTTCGTCACTACGCCCATTAGCTTTTACATCCGAGTAGTAAACACAACTACCGATAAATAATACAATAGTACAATAATAAGTGGCACTATTAGGAACAAATTGTGTTATTAACAAACTATGTAGAGATATGAACTCAGACCATCTATATTGACTTAGTAAACATGCGCCTGCGGGCGGCTAGCTGAGTAAGCATTTGCCAGCTTAAGGCCCACAGACGCATGTCAGCATGTATTAACTTTAACTTTTGTCTGTTAGATGATGATTCATGGTTAAACGAGAGACCTGCATTTCGGTCGCACATGTATTTTGTGTTTTTTTAAAAACCCTTTTGACCCGAGTCAAGACTTGACTATGTATATAGCAAACTAACAAGTAAACGGACAAGATAAATTAATAAAACTTCAATTTTGGTAATTTTCCTACAGAACCCAAGAAATGAATGACGACAACAACACAACAATACTTCACTTTTAACAATATTAATAGCACGAATGAAAAATCCACTCTTATCATGATTACCATAAAATCATTTGTGTACCATAAAATTGTTTCTATAAACGCGGCTAAAGTAAAGCTTACCCTAATTAACATTTTCTTATACTAAAAAGAAAATAACTTGCACACGCCATGAGTAATTAAAATTCTAATATTTATTTAAAGCTTGGATAAATTTAGCTTTCGCAAAAAATGAATTTTTATTCAGGTTTCGTAGCCATTTTCATAAAAAATGGTACTTTTATTTGACGGTGGTAGAGTGGTTGCCCGGTTTCTGGGGTACTTTTGTGTATATATATATATATATATATATATATATATATATATATATGTGTGTGTATATATATTATTTGTGGAAGTCCAGGGAAGGGAGTAAATATGAAACAAATGCTTGGAATATGGTAGAAACAACAATTTATTTGTGCTCTTCTTAGGTAAACGACAGTACACGTTTATAAGTGATAAAAAGGCATTAATGGATTAGGGTCTGATTTTCATTCTCTTACTTAAGAGATGCCTAATCGTTTCTTATCGAGATTATTATAAGTAAGACCTTTAATGTTCGTCCCGTCGTTTAAAAGTCGATTAAATTTAAAAGTCGTTCAGAAATCAAATTAAATTTAAAAGTGAAGTTTTAAAAAATAATTGGTTTTTAATGTCAAACGTTTGAAGTTCGTCGTTCAGAAATCAAGGTTTTTTATTTATTGATTCTGAGGCGGTACGAAGTTTGCCGGGCCAGTTAGTATAACTATAATATAATTATTTGTATCAAATTGTAAACTGCTTCGTATATTATATAATTCAATAAAAGTTAACCTTAGTTTATCTATTACATAACTTTACAGGATCAATTGTTATTGAACTCATAACTGGTAACCTTAGAAACCGGGTGTGAGTGGGTGCTGGTTACCTTTGCCTTTCCCGACCTACTTCACTGGAACACAGAGGCTTTGGGTTCGTTCCTAGCATGGTTAATTTCGTAAATGAATTTTGCGTTATTTAGTATGGTCTGGGTGTCTGGAACGGCCCCAGAGTGGTCCATTGTATATGACTCATAACACAAGCGTAACTTGTTTAAATTGGGGATATGCAATGTATGTTTTCGTCTGGTGATTTTTTATTGAGTGAAACTTCTATATAGACAGGTATTAGGATTTTTTCTGTCACAAAAAAGCGTCACGGCGGTGATAGGGGCTATAATGTTAGAGTAGACTATCGATGTTTTTATTGGTTCCGGAAGGCGTTCAGCTTTTTTGTTTGTTGAAATAAAATATGCTTAAATATAAAATGCATTCATTAAAATGTAGCTAACCTAACCAAATCATAATTTGCAGTAAACCTGCGTAAAATCGAAATCTACCTGGTCAACGGATACATATTTGCAGCGTTTTGGGTCAGCTACCACAGGCCTTTAATCAATTTTCTGCGGCCTGCTGTATCAGACGGCAAACCAACTTAGAGTTGTGTTCCGACATTAGTGGCTAGGTTCCAGACTCCCTTTAAAGAGCGCACCTTTATTAGCACCTTTAATGTAACAAATGCCCAGGCGATGATTAAATCAAACTAATAAGGAAAGGGTAAAAACTGCACTGCGAGACATATTTTATTATCAGACTAAATTTGCACCATTACATATGAAGGATTTTTTTTATGTGTCAAAAATCAAAAATCAATTGTTTGTTGGTGTTGCCAACATTCGATGTTAACTGTTGTCCATAAGGTGGGCCGCATTTTTGAATTAATGCAAAAAAAACAGCTCTGTGAAGTTGGCACCTCGAGTTGCGAATTTTTAAAAGAACAATATCTCATTCGTTTGTCCATCGTTAGTCCACGTTTGCCCAGGAAAAATTTTCGTTTGCCCACCCTTGGTTCAAAAGTTATTGAACAAAAACTTTTATTGAAAAAAGAAATTCCGGTTCTTGCCATATTTTCGCAAGGTTTAATGTTTTTTGCACTTGAATGGACTTTAACGTTAGCTGATCCAATGAACTCGATTGTCCAGGCAAAAGTTTCGTTTGTCCACCCTCAGATCGAAAGTTATTGAACAAAAACTTTGTTCTGGAAAAAGTAATTTTGGTTCTATCCATATTTTCGCGAGGTTTGATGTTTATGACACATGAATGGACTTTTTCGTTAGCTGATCCAATAAACTCGATTGTCCAGGCAAAAGTTTCGTTTGTCCACCCCCAGATCAAAAGTTTTTGAACAAACACTTTGTTTTGGAAAAAGTAATTTTTGTTCTTTCCATATTTTCGTGAGGTTTAATGTTTATGACACATGAATGGACTTTATCGTTAGCTGATCCAATGAACTCGATTGTCCAGGCAAAAGTTTCGTTTGTCCACCCTCAGATCAAAAGTTATTATTGAACAAAGACTTTGTTTTGGAAAAAGTAATTTTTGTTCTTTCCATATTTTCGCGAGGTTTAATATTTATGACACATGAATGGATTTTATCGTTAGCTGATCCAGTGAACTCGATTGTCCAGGCAAAAGTTTCGTTTGTCCACCCCCAGATCAAAAGTTTTTGAACAAACACTTTGTTTTGGAAAAAGTAATTTTTGCTCTCTCCATATTTTCGCGAGGTTTAATGTTCATGACACTCGAATGGACTTTATCGTTAGCTGATCTAGTAGACTCGATTGTCCAGGCAAAAGTTTCGTTTGTCCACCCTCAGATCGAAAGTTATTATTGAACAAATACTTTGTTTTGGAAAATGTAATTTTTGTTCTTTCCATATTTTCGTGAGGTTTAATGTTCATGTCACTCGAATGGACTTTGTCGTTAGCTGATCTAGTAGACTCGATTGTCCAGGCAAAAGTTTCGTTTGTCCACCCTCAGATCGAAAGTTATTATTGAACAAACACTTTGTTTTGGAAAAAGTAATTTTTGTTTTTTCCATATTTTCGTGAGGTTTAAAGTTCATGACACTCGAATGGACTTTATCGTTAGCTGATCTAGTAGACTCGATTGTCCAGGCAAAAGTTTCGTTTGTCCACCCTCAGATCGAAAGTTATTATTGAACAAACACTTTGTTTTGGAAAAAGTAATTTTTGTTCTTTCCATATTTTCGTGAGGTTTAATCTTCATGTCACTCGAATGGACTTTATCGTTAGCTGATCTAGTAGAATCGATTGTCCAGGCAAAAGTTTCGTTTGTCCACCCTCAGATCGAAAGTTATTATTGAACAAACACTTTGTTTTGGAAAAAGTAATTTTTGTTTTTTCCATATTTTCGTGAGGTTTAAAGTTCATGACACTCGAATGGACTTTATCGTTAGCTGATCTAGTAGACTCGATTGTCCAGGCAAAAGTTTCGTTTTTTCACCCTCAGATCGAAAGTTATTATTGAACAAACACTTTGTTTTGGAAAATGTAATTTTTGTTCTTTTCATATTTTCGTGAGGTTTAATGTTTAAGACACATGAATGGACTTTATCGTTAGCTGATCTAGTAAACTCGATTGTCCAGGCAAAAGTTTCGTTTGTCCACCCTCAGATCGAAAGTTATTATTGAACAAACACTTTGTTTTGGAAAAAGTAATTTTTGTTTTTTCCATATTTTCGTGAGGTTTAAAGTTCATGACACTCGAATGGACTTTATCGTTAGCTGATCCAGTAAACTCGATTGTCCAGGCAAAAGTTTCGTTTGTCCACCCTCAGATCAAAAGTTATTATTGAACAAACACTTTGTTTTGGAAAAAGTAATTTTTGTTCTTTCCATATTTTCGTGAGGTTTAATGTTCTTGACACTCAAATGGACTTTATCGTTAGCTGATCCAGTGAACTCGATTGTCCAGGTAAAAGTTTCATTTTTCCACCCTCAGATCAAAAGTTATTATTGAACAAACACTTTGTTTTGGAAAAAGTAATTTTTGTTCTTTCCATATTTTCGTAAGGTTTAAAGTTCATGACACTCGAATGGACTTTATCGTTAGCTGATCCAGTAGACTCGATTGTCCAGGTAAAAGTTTCGTTTGTTCACCCTTAGATCAAAAGTTATTATTGAACAAACACTTTGTTTTGGAAAAAGTAATTATTGTTCTTTCCATATTTTCGTGAGGTTTAATGTTCATGACACATGAATGGACTTTATCGTTAGCTGATCCAGTGAACTCGATTGTCCAGGTAAAAGTTTCATTTGTCCACCCTCAGATCAAAAGTTATTATTGAACAAACACTTTGTTTTAGAAAAAGTAATTTTTTCTTTCCATATTTTCGCGAGGTTTAATGTTTAAGACACATGAATGGACTTTATCGTTAGCTGATCCAGTGAACTCGATTGTATGTCGATCAATATTGTGTTGATCAATAATAACTTTTGATCTGAGGGTGGAGAAACGAAACTTTTGCCTGGACAATCGAGTGCATTGGATCAGCTAACGATAAAGTCCATTCATGTGTCACAAACATTAAACCTCGCGATAATATGGAAAGAACAAAAATTACTTTTTCCAAAACAAAGTCTTTGTTCAATAATAACTTTTGATCTGAGGGTGGACAAACGAAACTTTTGCCTGGACAATCGAGTTCATTGGATCAGCTAACGATAAAGTCCATTCATGTGTCATAAACATTATACCTCACGAAAATATGAAAAGAACAAAAATTACTTTTTCCAAAACAAAGTGTTTGTTCAAAAACTTTTGATCTGGGGGTGGACAAACGAAACTTTTGCCTGGACAATCGAGTTCACTGGATCAGCTAACGATAAAGTCCATTCATGTGTCTTAAACATTTAACCTCGCGAAAATATGGAAAGAACAAAAATTACTTTTTCTAAAACAAAGTGTTTGTTCAATAATAACTTTTGATCTGAGGGTGGAAAAATGAAACTTTTACCTGGACAATCGAGTTCACTGGATCAGCTAACGATAAAGTCCATTTGAGTGTCATGAACATTAAACCTCACGAAAATATGGAAAGAACAAAAATTACTTTTTCCAAAACAAAGTGTTTGTTCAATAATAACTTTTGATCTGAGGGTGGACAAACGAAACTTTTGCCTGGACAATCGAGTTCACTGGATCAGCTAACGATAAAGTCCATTCATGTGTCTTAAACATTAAACCTCGCGAAAATATGGAAAGAACAAAAATTACTTTTTCTAAAACAAAGTGTTTGTTCAAAAACTTTTGATCTGGGGGTGGACAAACGAAACTTTTGCCTGGAAAATCGAGTTTACTGGATCTGCTAACGATAAAGTCCATTCATGTGTCTTAAACATTAAACCTCGCGAAAATATGGAAAGAACAAAAATTACTTTTTCTAAAACATAGTGTTTGTTCAATAATAACTTTTGATCTGAGGGTGGACAAATGAAACTTTTCCCTGGACAATCGAGTTCACTGGATCAGCTAACGATAAAGTCCATTTGAGTGTCATGAACATTAAACCTCACGAAAATATGGAAAGAACAAAAATTACTTTTTCCAAAACAAAGTGTTTGTTCAATAATAACTTTTGATCTGAGGGTGAACAAACGAAACTTTTACCTGGACAATCGAGTTCACTGGATCAGCTAACGATAAAGTCCATTCGAGTGTCATGAACATTTAACCTCACGAAAATATGGAAAGAACAAAAATTACATTTTCCAAAACAAAGTGTTTGTTCAATAATAACTTTCGATCTGAGGGTGGACAAACGAAACTTTTGCCTGGACAATCGAGTCTACTAGATCAGCTAACGATAAAGTCCATTCGAGTGTCATGAACTTAAAACCTCACGAAAATATGGAAAGAACAAAAATTACTTTTTCCAAAACAAAGTCTTTGTTCAATAATAACTTTTGATCTGAGGGTGGACAAACGAAACTTTTGCCTGGAAAATCGAGTTCATTGGATCAGCTAACGATAAAGTCCATTCATGTGTCATAAACATTATACCTCACGAAAATATGGAAAGAACAAAAATTACTTTTTCCAAAACAAAGTGTTTGTTCAATAATAACTTTTGATCTGAGGGTGGACAAACGAAACTTTTGCCTGGACAATCGAGTGCATTGGATCAGCTAACGATAAAGTCCATTCATGTGTCATAAACATTAAACCTCACGAAAATATGGAAAGAACAAAAATTACTTTTTCCAAAACAAAGTCTTTGTTCAATAATAACTTTTGATCTGAGGGTGGACAAACGAAACTTTTGCCTGGACAATCGAGTTCATTGGATCAGCTAACGATAAAGTCCATTCATGTGTCATAAACATTATACCTCACGAAAATATGGAAATAACAAAAATTACTTTTTCCAAAACAAAGTGTTTGTTCAATAATAACTTTTGATCTGAGGGTGGACAAACGAAACTTTTGCCTGGACAATCGAGTGCATTGGATCAGCTAACGATAAAGTCCATTCGAGTGTCATGAACATTAAACCTCACGGAAATATGGAAAGAACAAAAATTACATTTTCCAAAACAAAGTGTTTGTTCAATAATAACTTTCGATCTGAGGGTGGACAAACGAAACTTTTGCCTGGAGAATCGAGTCTACTGGATCAGCTAACGACAAAGTCCATTCGAGTGTCATGAACTTTAAACCTCACGAAAATATGGAAAAAACAAAAATTACTTTTTCCAAAACAAAGTCTTTGTTCAATAATAACTTTTGATCTGAGGGTGGACAAACGAAACTTTTGCCTGGACAATCGAGTTCATTGGATCAACTAACGATAAAGTACATTCATGTGTCATAAACATTTAACCTCGCGAAAATATTGAAAGAAGAAAATTTACTTTTTCCAAAACAAAGTGTTTGTTCAAAAACTTTTGATCTGGGGGTGGACAAACGAAACTTTTGCCTGGACAATCGAGTTCACTGGATCAGCTAACGATAAAGTCCATTCATGTGTCATAAACATCAAACCTCGCGAAAATATGGAAAGAACCAAAATTACTTTTTCCAAAACAAAGTGTTTGTTCAATAATAACTATTGATCGGAGGGTGGACAAACGAAACTTTTGCCTTGATAATCGAGTTCACTGGATCAGCTAACGATAAAGTCCATTCATGTGTCATAAACATCAAACCTCGCGAAAATATGGAAAGAACCAAAATTACTTTTTCCAGAACAAAGTTTTTGTTCAATTACTTTCGATCTGAGGGTGGACAAACGAAACTTTTGCCTAGACAATCGAGTTCACTGGATCAGCTATCGATAGAGTCCATTCGAGTGTAATAAACAATAAACCTCGCGAAAATATGGAAATAACTGAAATTACTTTCTCCAGAACAAAGTTTTTGTTCAATAACTTTTGATCTGGGGGTGGACAAACGAAACTTTTGCCTGGACAATCGAGTTCATTGGATCAGCTAACGATAACGTCCATTCAAGTGCAAAAAACATTAAACCTTGCGAAAATATGGGAAGAACCGGAATTTCTTTTTTCAAAAAAGTTTTTGTTCAATAACTTTTGAACCAAGGGTGAGCAAACGAAACTTTTGCCTGAACAATCGAGTTTATTGGATCAGCTAACGATAAAGTCCATTCAAGTGCAAAAAACATTAAACCTTGCGAAAATATGGGAAGAACCGGAATTTATTTTTTCAAAAAAAGTTTTTGTTCAATAACTTTTGAACCAAGGGTGGGCAAACGAAAATTTTTCCTGGGCAAACGTGGACTGACGATGGACAAACGAATGAGATATTGTTCTTTTAAAAATTCGCAACTCGAGGCGCCAACTTCACAGAGCTAAAAAAAACCGCACGTGGCAACACTAATGGTTGCCACAACTTACAGGGCATCAAAGAAATTAAGTCTGAAATGGAGTTTTTGGCGGGAACTGAAAGATGTTGTGCTGTGCAGTTTTATTTTCTAAAAATGTGTAAAATTACTCTAAAATGAACAATAATTGTAGGATATTGATAGTTTTTGAGTACTGGTTATGTGTTTTGTGAGAAATGTGAACTGTATAGTCAAATGTGGCCTTTTGAGTTGTCACAAGAACTCCGTTGAATGGCATTAGCTGATTACCTACAGTTCAGCTGTGCTACATAGGCTTAAGAAAATGAAGAAACTATATTATAAACTAAGATCTGGCTTAAAGGCCTAGCTGCCAAGCCATAAACCTAAATAAATAATAAGTCTGAAATATAATCATGCAGAACTCTTCTGATATCAAAGTTTACTTGTTTACATCGTTCTACTTGGAACTTTGATATGAAACTAATATAAATTGTAATGTGAAGTAAATGACATTCTAACAATACCGGATGGACTTGATGGCCCCTCAGTCCACAGGACTGATGCCATGTGACTCGATATTAATTTTGTTGGTGCAAATGCTAGCGATTAGCGGAAAATACTTTCCTAATATTTTTCTAAACATAGTAAATAGAATTTACAACTATTTCTATTATTTGAAAACAGATTTAGCTCAATATTGAACTTTAGGCTCCCATAGAGTAAATAATAACCATAAACAAAATTAAAACTAAATAATTAAAATGAACAAGTTGGCGGTAGGCTAAATAAAACTTTACCAATACTCGTTGGACAAATGTCACCTTTGTCGTCCGTGACCATGGACACTGAAAAGCGGCCGAAACGTCGAATAACCAAAATCAAATAAATTACCGCGCTTAAAACCGTTAAAACGTACTTTCATTTTGTATACAAGTCGCGAAAACTTATGAAAATATTATTATTAATGATGTTCAATATTGATAGATAACGTATGTATATACATTAATGTGGATATGCGTTAACGGTGTTATTTTTTAACACTTTAAATAATACGCATTGGGCCACAGTCTAAATATTTAACACTAACGAAGGTGCGGCCGTAGCATCGTTATATTACCGTGAAGTGAAAACTTTGAACCCCTTTAAACGAAAATGGCGCAGACGGAGGAGTATGAAATTTCGCACACTTATAGTTTATATAGAGAAGGAGTGTAGAATGCACTCAGAATACTACAGAATAATATATTTTAAAAATTATCCATAAAAAATACATTAAATCAATAAAAAAACATTACACACGCTACCATGTATTTGACACACGCATATATACTCTTTTGTTTATTGTTAAGTTAAATTATCAGTGTAGCCTTGGCGAAATCTGTTATTATATAAGTAATAGAAGTATAATATTTGACAAAAGAAACTAATGATAATAATGTTCTAACTTATAATTTAAATTAATTA
Organism: Dendrolimus pini; assembly: GCA_949752895.1. Lineage (NCBI taxonomy): Eukaryota > Metazoa > Arthropoda > Insecta > Lepidoptera > Lasiocampidae > Dendrolimus > Dendrolimus pini. The sequence goes on from OX457149.1 coordinate 9,941,040, forward strand.
TGGTCGAATTTCGACCACTGAGCGACCACTAGTTTCAATAATTTTCACTAGACAAAGAATAGAGTTTGACTTTTTCTTTAAAGAATCTTATTCAAATACTATATGAGACAATAGGTTTAAAATGATGAGATTGCAACAACGTAGAATCAAAGTAGATAAATGTGGTTGAAAGTGCCATAATTTTTGTTCCAGAAACAAGCAATGCTGGTACGTCAATTGGAGGAAGAACTGAGATTACGCATGAGGCAACCCGCCCCTGAACTGCAGCAGCAACTGGAAGCTCTGTACGGCGAGAACGAACATTTACAAAGAGAGATTGCTATATTGAGGGACACTATTAAGGTAAAAGGGAATGTCTTACTTCAGACATCTTATGTTATACTGATATATAAAGCTGAAGAGTTTGTTTGTTTGAACACGCTAATCTCAGGAACTACTGGTCTGATTTGAAAAATTATTTCAGTGTTATATAGCCCATTTACATAAAATACATTGATATAAACACCCGTTTTGGTTAAACTTTAAAAAAAAGAAACATTTTGTTAGTTTATACCTAATCACAATTATGTCATAAAAAAAAAAATTTTTTTTTGACATATGTGATTGAACCTAACTCATATTCGAGAGTTTAAATTGGTTTAAATCTCGATAACTTTTTCTAACGAGAAACAAATACCAGTTTTTTTTTGGAGAATTAAATTTCATATAAGTGAATGTCCATCGAAAAAATATATATTTTAAATCTTTTATGGGGTGCGGTAAATGAAAAATATATTTTTCGTAAAATTGGGAAATAAATAAAAACTTCGTTTAAAAAAACCGACTTCAAAAACTAAAAAACTAAAATGTATAAAATTGTTGGAATTGTTGTATTGTCCGAAGGTATATATATTAAATTATTGCACACACGATGTTAGTCTCAGATATTTATTGCAGTTCTTTTTGCGATACATTGACATGTGACAGATTACACATATTTTGAGTTCCGAATGCAACCAGGATTCATAATACAACCTCCAATACGCACCCTTAATCTGCCACATGTGCACGCACCCTTAAGTTGGAGCCTTTCAGCACAGGTCAACATTCACACTAGTCGCTCCACGTTATGAACACCCGAGTATAAGCGCAAGTGTGTATGTACCCTAACAGACCAAAAAGTACCATCACGGTGCACTACATCTACACATAACATATAGACATAAAATATATAAAAACAGAGATTAAACCATTACAAAAACCTAAACCTAACAACATATCAAATAAAAAACTTAAGTTACACCATTTACATTTCCCGCCCTCTTAATGGGTAATCTCTGTAAAGCTAAGTTTATCTTGGGGCCTGACAGAGACTTTGTTAACATATCTGCCACCATTTCTTGTGAGGGTACATAGTGCACCTCAACCGCCTCATTCGATATCGCTTCACGAATAAAATGGTATCTAATATCGATATGTTTGGTTCTATTATGGTTCATCTTGTTTCTAGCTATGTGATGTGCAGACTGATTGTCATTATATATGACCACGGGTCTGTCGCAACTATCATTTGTTAAACTTTTTAACAAACTCCTCAAATAAATAGCTTCCTTCGAAGCTTGACTAAGACCTACGTATTCTGCCTCAGTCGAGGACAGAGCTACACATCTCTGCTTACGACTTTCCCAAGTAATTAAATTCTCGCCTAATTTAAACATTAGACCCGTAAAGGATTTCCTATCATATGACCCACCCCAGTCCGCGTCTACGTAGCCTATTAGATCTAACTTACCTGTCTTTCGGAAAATAAGTGCAAAATCTGATGTCCCCTTTAAATATCTCAGTACCCGTTTAGCACATTTATAATGAATTTCATCATAACACGAATTAAATTGAGCTAAAACGCTAACGGCATGCGCGATATCCGGTCTACTATTTTGAGCCAAATAGTTCAGACATCCTATCAGATTTTGATATGGCAAGCTACAACCGGAATCAGAAGCTCTCTCTAATCTGAGACCAGCTTCCATTGGGGTAATGACTGGCTTACAGTCCGTCATTTCAAATTCCTTTAAAATATTATTAACATATTGTTGCTGATCAAGGTAAATTGTATCATCATCCCTCCTAAGTCTCATGCCTAAAACATGCCTAGCGGGACCTAAGTCCTTTACCTTAAACTTACGCAATAACCCAGCTTTTAAATTTTGTTTTTCATTTTCGTGTTGTTTACTACAAAAAATAAAAATATCATCAACATAAACAACTACAACTATTCTATCCTTATTATCAAACAATTTTTGGTAAAGACCAAACATCCTTATTATCAAACAATTTTTGGGTTCAATTTTAGATTGTGAGAAACCTAAACTTAACATTTCCCTATCAAGCTCATTAAACCAAGCATTAGACGCTTGTTTCAGTCCATACAACGATCTTTGCAATTTACAAACTTTTGTTTCTTGACCTTCAGTGACACCGCCTTGAGGCTGGAGCATATAAATATTCTCCTTCAACTTTCCATAAAGAAAAGCTGTCGTCACATCCCATTGGTCAATAAGCCAATCATATTCTACAGCTAATGAGAATAATAATCGCAAAGTTGAGCTTCTTACCACAGGAGAATAAGTCTCGTTATAGTCAACTCCACGTACCTGTGTATATCCTTTCGCAACCAGTCTAGCTTTGTACTTTGATACTTTACCATCGCTATCTCGCTTTATCTTGAAGACCCATTTGCATTGAATCGGCTTCTTGTCAGGTGGTAAGTTGACTAATGACCACGTCTGATTTTCCTTCAACGACTGTAGTTCATCGTTCATAGCTTTTTGCCATAAATCGCGATCAGGTCTTGCTAAAGCCTCCTCTACTGTCGTCGGATCGCCGTCAATCGCCGCGAGAGTATTGATGCACGTACTTGAGTAGTCAACGGGCTTTCTTGTACGTAGGTTATATCTTCGTTCTACTAGTGGTTCAGGACTAACCTCAGTACTATCAGTATTTACTTCCTCAATGGTAGCGGACTCGGTACGCGCTTCATCAGATACTACTCCCTGAGTATCGTCATCACTAATCGAGGGAACATCAGGACCTACTTGATGAATCGCAGCTTCTTTTCGTTTCTCCTCAATAGAAATAGGGACGACTGCGTGTTTCGTCACTTTCATGCCGTCACCTGGAAACTCATTCTCCACGAACTTAACATCTCGTGCAACTGTTACCTTACCAGTCTGTGGATGTATCAGTCGGTAACCTTTGGTGACTTCACAGTAGCCAATAAAAATTAAGGCTTCAGTCTTCGCGTCAAGCTTTTGCCTTTTCTGTTTGGGTTTTAAAGAGTACGCCAAACATCCAAAAATCTTTAAATGGCTTAAGTCAATTTTCCTACCAGACCAAAGTTCTTCAGGCACTTTATTCGTGACCGCCTTAGTGGGGCTTCGATTCTTTAAATATACTACAGTTTTTACTGCTTCAGCCCAAAACTTTTTGCTAAGTTGCGCCTCACAAAGCAACGTTCGTGCTTTCTCAATAATAGATCTGTTCGCCCTCTCAGCCACGCCATTCTGCTCCGGCGTGTACGGAACCGTCTTTTGGTGTTTTATACCAGTCGACTTAAAGAACTTATCGAAAGCATGGTTACAAAACTCTGTACCATTGTCAGATCTGACGCACTTTATCGACATGTCAGTTTCTTTCTCTACTTCCGCTTTATATTCGCGAAACATATCGAAAGTCTGACTCTTATTTCTTAAGAAATAAACGTGCGTTTTGCGCGTATAATCATCGATAAATAGCAACATATAGATGGAACCAGCAAATGATGCCTCTTCCATTGGACCGCAGATATCCGTGTGAACAATTTCAAGAATCTCTTTTGCTCTTATGCCTTTATTTTTAAAAGGGCTTTTACATAACTTACCATTAATGCAGGGAATACATGGCTCAATGCTATGTTTGTTTTCAAATTTCATACCAGTAACTAAATCTTTTAATATCAGCATGTAATTTTTACTTAAATGTGCTAATCTCCTGTGCCATAAATTTGTTAAAGATTTATTTGACATTGTAATAACGTTGACACTGTCGTATTGATTTTCATTGAGTTTGAAAATGCCATCAACTACATTGCCAGTCGCAACTACTTGATCAGTTTTATTCTTTATAGTGCAACCTCTTTTATTAAAATTTACTGTATATTCTTTTTCTACGAGATCTCTCACTGATATCAAGTTCATTGATAAACATGTAATACATTTTTAATGTAAAATTTGAGCTCTCGCGAACTTCAGGAATAGCATTTCCTCTACCTTTCACTGGTATTTCTTCACCATTGGCCACTTTTATTTTCAAGTTACTTTTTACTTTCTGATAGTCACGTAACTTCTTCGCATCGTAAGTCATGTGGTTCGAACATCCACTATCTACATACCAACCATTTTTATTTTTGGTATTCATTGCCGTGTTCATACACACATCGGCATTAATCTTTTTACATTCAGATGCTTTATGTCCTGGTTTGTGGCACTTAAAGCATTTGTACACTGGCTTTCGAGCATTGTTTTTGGATGCCTTTCCTTTACGAACAACAAGGGCTTGCTCACCAGCTGCTGAACTTGTCTCAGCTTGTCTATTCGCTTCTTGCAGCAGTTTTGTTTTTAACTGCTCTAAGCTTATCTCCTTTCCACTATTATCATTGCCATTATTATCGGGTTGTAGTCCGGTGTTAATCCAGCAAGTAGAATGGAAATCAACCAATCATCTGAAATCTTCGCATCAATTGCTGCCTATTGCTGAGCTATGGAAATTACATTTGATAAATACTTTTCCATATGTGTAAAATTCTCTAATTTACAAGACCACAATTGACGCTGCAGTGCAATACGTCTGCCCCAGCCTTTATTTTCGTATGCATTGCACAGATTGTGCCATACCTCATGCGCAGTTTTTGCATTGTAAACATGCGCAAAACATGAAGGCTCTAACAACAGACAGATAGTAGTACGCGCCTTTCTATCGGCCTCTTTTAGTGCTGGAGACAATTCATCGGCTTCAACAGCCTCCCACCAGTTTTTACATTCTAAGTAGTTTTTTACTTGAAACTTCCATATATTGAAACCAGTAGCGCCTTCCAACTTTTTGATACCGCAAATAGACCCAGAAGAGCTATGATCTTCGGTCATTTTTGAAATTTTATGCGTACTTACCAATTTTATTTTTTAACAATACGATTTTTTCGGACAGTTATAAATGGCCCATAACCTGTTGGAATTGTTGTATTGTCCGAAGGTATATATATTAAATTATTGCACACACGATGTTAGTCTCAGATATTTATTGCAGTTCTTTTTGCGATACATTGACATGTGACAGATTACACATATTTTGAGTTCCGAATGCAACCAGGATTCATAATACAACCTCCAATAAAAATAACTTATTTCTAAAGCTATTAAATATTAATATATATTATCTAAAACATCTTAAAGTCGGTGCTTAGTAATTTTCAAAATATAGTAATTTTTATGTTTTGCTTTGCACCGACTTCAAGATGTTTTAGATAATATATATTAATATTTAATAGCTTTAGAAATAAGTTATTTTATACATTTTAGTTTTTTAGTTTTTGAAGTCGGTTTTTTTAAACGAAGTTTTTATTTTTTATTTGTTACTTTTTAGTGTCTAGCTATGTATGGGTGGACATACGAATGGTGCCGCGCTTCTTAAAAAATATAGGTCCCAAGAACCGGGAACAAAAAAATGATCGTAAAATGAAAACTACTGGGCCAAACTATGTCAAATTTTTAGGGGACCACATGGCAGCTATTCCGCGTCGAACAAAAAAAGAATCACGTAAATCGAATCATAAATCTCAAAGTAATCGGTGTACATATGGAACGGAGTGAAAATTATTTTCATGAAAAATGTTCATAAAATGAAAACTACTAGGCCAAACTATGTCAAATTTTTAGGGGACCACATGGCAGCTATTCCGCGTCGAACAAAAAAAGAATCACGTAAATCGAATAATAAATCTCAGAGTAATCGGTGTACATATGGAACGGAGTGAAAATTATTTTCATGAAAAATGTTCATAAAATGATAACTACTGGGCCAAACTATGTCAAATTTTTAGGGGACCACATGGCAGCTATTCCGCGTCGAACAAAAAAAAGAATCACGTAAATCGGATCATAAATGACGGAGTAATCGGCGAACATACATAAAAAAAAGCAACAAAAAAAAAAGATCCCGACGAATTGAGAACTTCCTCCTTTTTTCGAAGTCGGTTAAAAATTATTGCGCGTCGAGTAGAGTTGAGATATCGAGGTGCGCCTTGAGGGTGATTTATTTTGTGGAGAAAAGTAACTTTCGAGATGATAGGATTTTTATTTTATTTTATTTAAAAACACTCTAATGCATAATTATTTAGAAGTAAATGTATGTCACCAAAAACATTCCGTTAAATAAAGTAATACAGTCTTTGTTTCCATTCAAATCAATAATGTCAAACACATAAATCTCTGTATTATTGATAACGCTTGAAACTTGAAACAGAAGCTTAATAAAGATTCCTTGTCGAGTTCCAAGGACCGCTTTTCAAATATTTCTTCTCCATTTCATGTTTCTTTTCCCGCCCTTATTGTGAGAAAATTGGCTCGCATATTATCCTAAACGACATGGAATCAGCGTTTCTATTGTTCACATTTTTATTGGAACTTACTACTAGACTACTTAATTCCCCCCACGTTACTTTCTATTTTCTGAATCTGTAAATGTATCAGCAATTAGTCTAAAGAAAAAATCCTTACAAAATATAATTTTCAAAAATTTTGAATTTTTTTAGGAACTTGAATTAAGAATAGAAACACAGAAGCAGACACTACAAGCCAGAGATGAAAGCATCAAGAAGTTACTTGAAATGCTACAAAACAAAGGAATGGGTACGTAGACGATATACTAACGTAAATTATAGAAACACCTGATAAAACAGTTGAACAAGTCGTAATTTATTTCAGGCAAAGAGGAAGAGAGGCAAATGTTCCAACAGATGCAGGCAATGGCTCAAAAACAGGTAATTATCGACTTAACTTTGCAGTGCGTGAATGTAATGCATGCTTACCGTAGCAAGAATTCTAATCGAAATAAAACGAGATTAGGGTTGTTGCTAGCAACAGCAACGTATCCTACACTTAGCCTAGCTGTATCTAATATGCACGTCACTCGGCTTTATTATATTTATGTATTAATAGCATTGTGAACCACATGGGCGTTTTATTTTGTGATACCTTTATCATCGTCACTGTTTCTGTTAGAGTTGCTCTTGATAGTTTCATTTCATTCATGTCTCACTCTTCAACTAAATATGATTATTGCGACGCCTATGTGTCCAGCAGCCAGCAGACGATCTGTCGTTGGTTTACAACATTGGTGCGCTTCATATGACACTTAACTGACTTTCGCTTGCCACCCACGCGGACTATTGATATCTTCCTCAGACACTCTCGAAGCTTGCTCCCCCGCACAAGTTGGCAACTCTCTTACTTCTCTCACTACCAACACGTCCACATGAATAGTACAAAACATGATTAATTTTTTTTCTCAACATTTTCAAAACGCAACCTTTGATACTCAATTTGGCCTAAACACAAAGAAAAGAAAAATAAAGTTTCATTGGACACGAACATGACTGAATCACGACATTGCATGTTTAGCAGCTCATTATGTCCCCGTCACATAAACCTTAGAGAAAACCGTCTCGTGTAAGATTTTTTATTGGACGTTCAGTTGAGCATTCATTGTTTTTAGAAGCCAAAATTTCTTTTGTACCGCCTCCACCTGGGGCTGCGTCGCGCGGCCGACGCGTCGCGAGAGTTGCGCGGGCGCGGCCCGGCCAGTGGCCCAGCGCTTTTGTTTAGTGCGCGCGGCAAGTGTGTGTGTGTTTCGGACGTACGATCGCTCGGTGCGTCGGAGCGGCACGCAGCCCCAGCGAGGCGGGCGAGACGCGTCGCCGGTGTAGGCGGGTGGCCGCCGTCGCGGCGCGCGTGCTGGCGGCGGCGGGCGGCGGCGGCGGCTGACCGTCTCGCGTGACTGGCAGGAGCTCAAGGCGACGGCGGACACGCTGCGGGCCCTGCAGGTGCAGCTGGAGCGCGCGCTCGCCGCGGCCGGCCTGCCCGGCGGCAGCGCGGGCGCCACGCTCACCGCGGTGCTCGAGACGAAGGAAGCGCGGATCGCGACGCTGGAGCGGCAGGTCGCGTTGCTCGAGAGCGAGCTGGCCGCGCTCGTGTCGCCGCCGCCGCCCTCGCTCGCGCCCTCGCACACCTCCCTATACGATAAGGGATATTCCGAACCTCCGTTCAAGAGACAAGTAAGTTTTCTGCTGAACGACGTGCGCGTGATGAAGGACGGGCGCCTGAGCGCGCCGCCGCCGCAGGCGCGCACGCCGCGCCCCGCGCTGCGCGCCCCCCACTCGCGCGCAACGCCCTTCTATAGTGCCACCACCCTGTGACCACTCCACGGGTACCGTGTCAATTTAACGCTTTAAGTCCGAACTTAGCCGAGGTCGTCGCCGACTGTGTTGACTCGTATTATATTTTTGTGTAAACTTGTTCATTGTTAAAGCTATTTTTATTGACATTAGAGAAATTATATACTTGAAAGATGTCTATAAAATTATATTTTTGTTAAATAGGGCCTTAGACGAAGCGATTATACTAAATAGATGTAAATTGTATGATTATATGATAGATATATGTAAAAACGAACACGTCAACACCAAACTGACGTTAGAGATAGACTGTTTATGATTAATGATATAAAGACTGTCGAGGTCGAACGCATCGAACGAAGCCTTCGAATACGCTTCAACCCCTTTGATATGTTATGATTTGACCATGTTGTGCTTTCGATGTTGATCGCAAGCATCGTCCTATGTCGCTTTGGTCCCGCGCCACCCGTCATCAACATCTGACATCCGTAGACACCAACGTAGATCATCTCGACCCGACCTCTCTCATCAATAGTGGTCATATCATCGTTTCTCTCACACCAACGGTAGATAAATGTATCACAACTTGGCGCCCGTGCATTCGATATAACTATACGATCTTACTGTCGATACTTCTGTTCTTGCATTAGACTTAATAACATTCGCTGGGAAACTTTTTACTCACATTGCGCCTTCCATAATATGTTTATTTATTAGTAGTGTATTGTATAGAAAGTTTTCCAGAATTATAATTATTATAACCATTGGTGATTCGTTATATTAAGAAAAAGATATTCGATACGTTATGTAATTAAATTTAAAATGCATGTCGGTTATGATTGAGCGTGTGAGATGTTGTCGAAATGTCTTCCATGGCACTCCAATCGTGTGTTCTTAATGTAGGTAGTGCTGGAAACATTTCTTTATGTAACCAATATACTGAGTTAACTTGAGCTTGCGTCGCTTGCCTCTCGGTACTAACATCACTAACTCGACCAATGTATATGGTAACCATTTAATAATCAGTATTAATATTAAGTAGTTTTAAAGTTTTGACATCAATACCATTTCCGCCATCACTATTGCCTTAAGTAGATAGATTTCTTTTTGTAATTTTCATATTAATTATTTTATCTCTTGTCTTATTAATGGTATGTTTGAATTTATCTAATTCTATACCGACTTTGGGATGGATGGTGGATTGATGAGCAGTTGGACGAGTTTCGGCTGGAGATCCAGAGGCGGGACCAGGAGATCATGGCAATGGCTGCAAAGATGAAGGCTCTAGAAGAGCAGCATCAGGACTATCAGCGGCATATCGCGGTCCTCAAGGAGTCGCTCTGCGCAAAGGAAGAACATTACAGCATGCTGCAGACCGATGTGAGTAATGCTGATACAGGTTAAACTAACTTTTTGTCAAGCGATGAAAAGGGTACTGCAAATATACTCAAATTCTATAATAAAAACGTATATTGCAATGGCAGATTTACCAGCTAGCTTAGCAGGCTGGAGCCTACGGCGGCAATTTTGGAACCAAAATATTATGTCTTACAGAAATTATAATATTTTTATTTATATACCTAAGGGTATTCGACAAACTAAGGGTATTTATCAAGTTCACACAAATAATTCAACATGTAAAATATTTTACCACTGATATAAATTTTTCATGAGAAAAGGTGATGTTATTAGGACGATAGTGCTCAAATCATAAAGTTATAAATTTATTGAGAAAAAATGTAATATGATTGTGAACTAGTAGGAGCGAAAACATTTAAATAGCTTACTGGCTGCAAATGTGTGAATCCCACATTGGTACTCGTACATTATAAAAGTAAAATTATAGTAGTAAATCTATCAGAAATAGAAATCAAATTCAATTTCGAAGATAACTCGGAAAATAAACACAAAATAATATCAATTTTATATTTGGTAGAATGAAGTGCATAAGTTCCACGACTGATGGAATTTTCAATCTGGTGTTACTATTCACCAATAGGTAGAGGAACTGAAGGCTCGGCTGGATGAGAAGAGCAGACTTGTGGAGAAGAAGACGGCAGCAGCGATGGCAGCGGCACACGAGCTCGCAGAACTCAGAGACCATTCAGAGATCAAAGATAGAAAGATCAACGTATTGCAGAGAAAGGTAACGATCGATATCACGATTGGTGACCAAAAATTTTGCTTGGAATTTGAGTAATATATGAATCAAATGGCTAGAAATTTATTTTTGCGAGTACATGTACACTATATATCTAATTCTATATTTTATAAAATTCTAAAATAGGTGGTTGCCAGTAAGTTGTTTACTATTGGATGATATCACAATCTTAGTAAATATAGAATTTAGGTCATTTATCGATTTTATAAAATTGTATAAAATTTTCTAGCTTATAAAAATAATACCAATATAATTTACAATGCAAAAATCGTTTAAAATCCTATTTTTTTATCTGCTATAAAGTAGTAAATAAGTGTATAGGAATCAAAATTTGAAACTATTGACTCTATAAATTAAGCACTACCGGGCTGATTAGTAAGTTTGAAAGCTTCTTTATTATGGTTCTTAAAGAAGCCTTCAAACTTGCTCTAACTCAACATGAATAAGACTATACATTTCTAAAGAACTGTAAGCGTAAATGTCTGTTCATAATTTATTAATAGACGTTCCATTTATTTTAAGTTATACATATAAAATATTAATTAAGAATATAATTTATTCCATTTTTTAAAGCTGTTGTTTTTATTTTGTTTTACTTGGCACCGACCTCAAGACGTTATAGAAAATGTTTTTGCTTTTTAGTTACTGTTCAAGTCGGTTTTTTAATAATTTTTTTCGTTATTTCAGTATACATAGTATTGTTAGTGTGGTTATTAGTAATCAGATTTTGAAAAATCATAACGACGTTTTAACAATTTCTTATGTTTTCTTAGTAAATGTTGGGATAATAGCTCCCAGAATCTTAAAAATGATGTTCTCTCTCCTCCCTAATAGTTGAACTATAAAGTTAATAAATCAAGGTGCTAGAGTTTAAACCTACTATAACGAAACAAGATCTGCCTTGTATTTTTAGAGACATTGGGTATTTTCGATTAAGATGTAGTAGCGATATCATAAGTATTACGCCTTTTTTCGTCGCTTCTACGAAACCCTTTTCGGTACATAATCCACCACACACTTGGCTGATTTTACAAAGTTAAGTTGTTTATTGCGCTATTCTCATTCTTAGAATTCTTCTCCCGTGTAATTAGCTATAAAATTCTCGGATCGTATCGTCCGATCGTAAAAAGATCGTTATCAGAGATGTAAAATTAGCCACACTATGTTTCCTTAAGCAACCTAATCTGCGTCAATTATTACCTTTGTGTTTACTATTTCAGCTAGTATACTTTCATTTGTGTCTTCTTCTTTGCTCGGATTATTTTTGGCTTTATTTGTCCGTTGTATTTTATTTTATGTTCAAGGTATGTTTTTTTTGTAATATTTATTTAAATTTGCTAGATCAACCTTTGCTTTTGGTGGATTTGTTTAATATTATCTATATATTTAAACAAACTTAATTACATGAAATATAACACATACAATATTTTGCAGATTGAAAACCTAGAAGATTTATTGAAAGAAAAAGATAATCAAGTCGATATGGCCAGAGCTAGATTGAATGCAATGCAGGCACACCATTGTTCCTCTGAAGGTGCTTTATCATCCCTAGAAGAAGTAATAGGAGACAAAGAAAAGCAAATCCAACAACTGAGAGAGCAAAGAGATAGAGCAGAACACGAAAAGAATGAAGAAAGAGAACTGCACGAAAGAGAAATCGCAGAATATAAAATGAAACTTCATGCGTTAGAGAGTGAAGTTGAGAAGCTAGGCGCTCGATTAGAAAGAGCTCAAGCAGAGAAAGACAGACTTGAAGCTAAATTAGAAAGCTCACAGTCTGAGCTTGGAAAGTCTAAAGCTGAGTTAGACAAAGCTGCTAGTGAAGTTGGTAGATCCGGAGCCGATTGGGAAGCAGCCAAACAACGCTTAGCACGTTTGGAATTAGAGAACGAAAGATTGAAACATGAACTTGAAAGATCGCAAACAACATTTGGTAGGAGTACTTTAACCACGTCGCAGGAATTGGATAGAATACAAGAGAAGGCTGATAAGAGTGTGGCTGAATTAAGGAGGACTCAAGCGGAATTGAGAGTGACTCAGGCTGATGCAGAAAGAGCCAGATCCGAGGCCAGTGCTTTACAGGATAAGTTGGAGAAGTCGCAAGGAGAAGTGTATCGTTTGAAGGCCAAGCTTGAAAATGCACAAACAGAACAGGACAGCCTGAAAGAAGAATATGACCGGTAATTATATTAATCTTAAACCCTTTTATAATAAGTTTTTTTAACAGATTTTTCTTAGATATTTGTTACTCTTACACAATTGAGACTATTTTGATACCTAGGCACGAAGTATGCTCTTTGTAAGGATTATTAGTGATTTGTGTGAAAGAAGAAGACATAAAAGCGACAAATTATAAACTATTCCATTTAAACAAAAGTGTTGTGTGTAATTCGCACACCACCGCAGAAATGAAGCTTCAGAAAAGTAGCCTACGAAAGAATGAGATAAATATAGAGTGTCAGGAGTATTAAGGTAGTTATAAGGTTTATTATAGTTGCGATATATTACATTTCATATAGTATATTTAAGATATATTTATTACGTATTATTCAGCTTCCATGTCTTCACTTTGAACAAATGGCACGAGGTCTTATTATTACTAAAATCGGAAACAAATACTCTAGTTTCAATTTGATTTATGAACTTCAAAAGATTTCCAACTCTATCTGTATGAGCTTTTTCGTTCTCATCGAAATAATTCACTACCATAGCTAAAAAAGTTTTACTTCATATGAAAGTTCTTACGGTTTGCCACAAAACTATAAAAAAATAATCGTTAGACACACATTGTATATCTCCCAGCCAAGCCAATTACGTTTGTATTATGGGTAATGTAGACTCTAGGACCACTCTAGGACCAATCCCATACACCCAGACCATAGTAAATAAGGGAAAGTTTATTTATGCAGTTTTTAAGCCAGGAATCGAGCCAGCAGCCTCTCCGTTACAGGGAGGTCGACCGTCAAGGACTTATCCGCTCAACGGCCGTCACTATATGTACTGTAGGACGTAAAACACGCTATGGGATAAGCAAAAGTAAATATTTATAATGTATTTTTGTATAGAATCCAATCTTCAATAAGTCGTCTGCACTCCGAACGTGACAAAGCAGTAGCAGAGCTGGATAAGGCACGTGAAGAGTTGGAGAGAACACAAGCCACCCTTGGCAAAGCTCAACTGCAACAAGACAAGCTGCAGGCGTCTCTCGACTCCGCCCATTCAGAGATAGATAAGCTTCAAGAGAAACTTGACAAATCTGCCGTTGAAGTGAGAAAGGTATGTACCTACACAATATTTAGGAATATGTATTGTTATGAGCTACATAGGACTCGAATTAAAATGCAGTTGGAATTACTATAGAGTTTATTCGAACTGTACAAACACGTTTAAAACTGGTACAAATATAACTAGACACTGTATAAACTGCACGATTCAATAATACGCGCAAAGTTCGTCACTATATCGCTAATCGAAAGTACTACACACGTATTACTCGTATCGTAGTCGTCGCTTGACTGTCCCACTCCTCCGTTCGGGCATTGTTTTATACTAAACTGTATAATACCGACAAAGGGGCCACTTTAATCTGCACATCTGGCAAGCTTCGACGCAATGCAATAAAAACAAGGATTAGTCCGACACTAATGACGGTCGTAAAATAAGTACAATAGGATGTTTTTAAATTTTAAACATCAAGTAGACAAAAGAACTCCGAATACGGGAAAGGCAAGAAACTGCGTTTTATGACAGCCAGGTGTGCGTTCTTTGTTATGCAAAAGTATTATATTGGAAAAATCGTGTAACTCTTATAAAATTATCATAACATCCGTCTGTTAGTATGCCATAGACGTTTCCTCATAAATACTTGGTCCATATATGAATTTGACTACAAAGATGTAGGAAAGATACATCAAGGGTCCCCCTTATGTAATCGATTTTTCAATAAGCACCCATTGTTAATTTGATTTTTTTAAGCAATGTATTCCTTGAAGAGATTTTATTTGTGTTATTTAGATCACGTTATGATTTTTTGAGGATATTTTTTTATGAATTGCAAGTAGATAATATAATCTTTACTTGTCTATGAGTATCGCTGTTCGCCATTAAAGCGTAATTTGGATGTTTATTCAAATTTTGTTGCGGCAATCAACGACATCATCCGCCGGTCTCTAGTCACCGTTGGGGTTCCAGCTGTTCTTGAACCGAACGGACTGCGCCGCGACGATGGCAAGCGACCGGACGGTCTCGTTGGTACCTTGGAAGATGGGACGCCCCTTAGTATGGACGAAACGTGTGTCGATAAGTTGGCGGCTACCCATCTTCCAAATACAGCCGTCATTGTCGGAGGAGCTGCCACACTTCAAGTAACCCTGAAACGCCGCAAATATGCATCCATGGTAACGGGTAACGGGTACATTTGTGGCTTTTAGGGTTGAGACTTTGGGGCCATGGGGACGTGAGGCTTATTAACGTTATCGAGACGAAGTCTCGCGTGACCGAAGGGCTGGCCTATATTTAGGGCAACGAATAAGTGTTGCCATATAACGGGGGAATGCAGCCAATATTTTGGGAACGCTCCCCACCGACAGCCATTTGGACTTCATCTTTTACTTGTAAATATGTATATACTAGTATTTAATTTCTAAGTTTTTGTTTGAACAAACAATTCAATTTATTATTTGTACGTAGTATGTATAGGTAAAGATTTGTTTATTTGAATAAAATATTTTGTATTTGAATATAAACTTACGTGGAGGGGGGGGGACTATTCACTTCCAAGCTCGCAAAAAGTGCGCCGCCATCTTAGTCTTGAATTAAGATATTCAATATTGTTGTGTAATGTTTTCAATACTATAACAGTTGCAAGTAGACCGCGAGAAGCAAGCATATGACTTCGAGTCGCTTCAATCACAACTTGACAAAGCACTGGGACAGGCTGCAAGGCTCCAAAAGGAAAGAGACACTGCGCAAGTTGATGCTGACAGGTTCAGAGACAAACATGAAAAGGCACAAGTAAGTTTTATTTTTATATAAATAATAGTAATTATTAAAAATTGATATATTATAAAAATTATAATATAGTTTGAATATGAAAGTAGACGAAGCGAAAAGTGTTTGTCAGGACCGTCCCAAGTAGAGGAGGTCCATCGTGTCTTGTTACCGCATAATATTGTTTTTTGGTGACTTATTAGGGTTTCAGGGAATTTGATTTAGAATTCATACACATCTTTATACAGGGTGGCGCAATAGAACGTGCACATTTAAAATATTGATTAAAAAATAAATACAAAAGGTATAGTTAAAATAAAACTGAGGTATTATTAAGAAATAACTGAAGTTTATTTTTTTTAAATAACATCGTCTAAATGATGACCCTCTCTACGACGACACTCCTCTAATCGCAAACGGAAGTTATTGAAAACTTTCTTCAGTAATGCTGGTGTTATTGCTGCCATTTCACCACGGATATTCTCCTTAAGCTGATCGATGTTTTTCGGATTATTGCTGTAGACTTTGTTCTTGAGGTATCCCCACAAAAAAAGTCAGGAGGCGTCACGTCTGGACTACGTGGGGGCCATGGGATATCACCTCTTTTCGAAATCAGTCTGCCAGGGAACATCTGTTTCACAACCGCCATGGAGTCATTTGATGTGTGACAGGTAGCTCCGTCTTGTTGAAACCAAGTCCTAGAATTCACTATTCTTGAATTTTCAAGCTCTGGAGCCAAAAAACCTTCCAACATCGCAACATAGCGTTCGGTATTAACAGTGACGTTTTGCCCCCGCGCATTTTCAAAGAAAAACGGTCCAATTATTCCTCTACCAGAGATTGCTGCCCATACTGTCACTTTAGGACTATGCAGTGGTTTCTGGTACTTGAGTTTGGGATTCTCACTGTTCCAGTAACGACAATTTTGACGGTTTACGAACCCATTGATATGGAAGTGGGCCTCATCTGAGAAAAGGATATTGTCAAAATTGGAAAATCGATTAAGCATTTCATTAGCAAATGCGAGCCTTGCTCCGAAGTCAGATTCTTTCAATTCTTGTGTTAACTGCAGCTTGTAAGGATGCAGTTTAAGATCCAAGTTTAAAATTCGTTGCAAACTTCGTCGCGATAAGTGTAAGACAGACGATCTCTTGCGAGTAGACATTTGTGGATCTCCTCGTACAGACTGCATAACTCTCTCAATATTGTCGTCGGTCCTAGATGTTCTTGGACGACCTTTTGCTTGTGGTTTAAACGTTGAACCAGTCTCTTCAAAACGCTGTACCCATATTTTAATTAAATTAGCACTCGGAGCTTCACTAATTTGCCGTAGTCCATATTCAGAACAATATAAACGCCTAGTAACGATGTATGAACGAGAGTTCTCGTAAAATGCGCGCACGCAAAATGCGCGACGCTTCCCGTCGAAGTGACTCATAGTGATTAAAACTCCATGAGCCCGCCTACCCAACGATGCAGGCTCGCCCCGCCCGCGCACTTTCTACCACGCGAAAAAAGATGATGCAATATGCACGTTCTATTGCGCCACCCTGTACATAAGAAAATATATTTCTGTTTTTTTTAAAATATACGAAACCTTATCTGAATCAAAATTATCCGTGCAGGAACGGAGAAAGAATACAAGTTCCTGCAGCGGGGCGG
Source organism: Dendrolimus pini (assembly GCA_949752895.1). Taxonomy (NCBI): domain Eukaryota; kingdom Metazoa; phylum Arthropoda; class Insecta; order Lepidoptera; family Lasiocampidae; genus Dendrolimus; species Dendrolimus pini. The sequence goes on from OX457149.1 coordinate 9,958,316, forward strand.
CCTGTCGTAAGAGGCGACAAAACAACCTACTGTCAGGTGATAGGGTATTTACACGTCTGGATAGCTATTACTCCTGGTCTATAATATTTCGCCATAACTACCTTAAGATCTGTTCCGGCATTAGTAGCCAGGTTCCAGTCTCCCTTTAGAGAGCGGCAGTGCATTTGAATTACCTTTGGTGTGGCAAGTGTACGTAGGCGAAAGTAACCGTTTGAATCTGATGGAGATAGATGCTCTTCTGGTAATTGAATTTTAATAAAAAACTAAAAAAGGCTAAAATCGTGTAATGTTTCGTAACTCAGTTTTGTTACGACAGGAAGGGAAATTCCCTAACGGCTAACGCTGTCAATATTTGAACTGCGCGTTCCGTGTTCCCTTGCCTTGTCTTGACGTTTGGCATAAGATCGCGAACACCTTTTTTATCAAGTGGGCCGACTGCCTCTTTGATTTTCTGAAACATTAGTAATATTGTTGTTGAAATTCATAGGACACAGATTTGTCCTAAGTTAATTTCATCAATTTATATTCTCAAAAATGTGGTAATGTGCGAGAGAGATAACGTACTTACTGTATTTAGGTACCTCCTTAACAGACAACATTTCTAAAAATATCCTTAGTAGATAACGCAAAACATTAAATGTTCTTTGAAGCAATCCGTGATACATAAATAATTCCCGTGTAATACCGTCTATTATCTGATCAATGCTGGTTTTAATATCTAATAGATGAGTCGTCGTGGTTATTTTTGGAATATTGGGAATGTACGTTATAATACATAGTAGCACGTAATGTCGGTTAAGAATTTCCAATACGTCTAGACCGCAAGGCGCCAGTGAAGCTTTTATGCTATCCGTATAATTCAGATATAAATGTACTTAGTGGAAACTGGAACATGATAACAACTTCTATACATAATTATACCGAAATATTGGCCGTTATAGGGTAAGATGGAGAACAGTTGTGTGATTTTCAAATAACGGTTCTTAAAATCTATAATATTATAACATTTTAAACATGCACATTTAAATTTAGGCGATGTTTTGGCTCTGGCAGTAAGAGGCAGCGCATTCCACAGTTTGACAGTCTGCATCGTAAAAGAGATCATCATCAAAGAATGAAGTGTAATAAAAACTACGTTTTAACGGTTTTAAGCACGCCGATTTATTTGACTTTGGTTATTCCGAAGTTTTGGCCGCTTTTCAGTGGCCGTGGTCACGGACTACAATTGTCCAATGTGTATTGTTAAAGTTTTATTTAGCCTAACGCCAACTTGTTCATTTTAATTATTTAGTTTTAATTTTGCTTATGGTTATTATTTACTCTATGGGAGCGTAATCTAATTTACCACCGCTTCACAACATGTTGTGGCTTGAAGAGAAGAAGCGGCGCAAGAAACTCTTCAGCAAACGTGCCTAGATCTAAAATAGGATGAAGTGTGTGCAGTTTACATAGGACAAATTTGTATTTTACGAACCTCAACAATGTTTTACAAAATCGATTTTAATATCATATAGGCTTATATAAATAAATAAAAACGTGTGTGTCAGTCAACTCCGACGCGCGACTGGAGTTAACTCCTTAAGTACTTATCGTATCGATAGACTTTGAATACGCACTGATGGATATTATTTTACATCTTATTTCATTGCGTTAAAGTTGGAAATTGTATAATAAAAGAAACATGACTAACACTTAATACCATTGCTAGCCACCAACAAATTTGACTTTATCACAAAATTTGCCTTTCAAAATGTAAAATTTAATAAATTAATTTAATCTCTAGTGGTGCAATTTCTAATCTTTACTTACTAGTTTTGAGTTAATCAATCATACCATATAAAACGGGGACTTATATAAAAATCGGTTCTTAAGGAGTAAATTCTAAAAATATGTATGAAACCTTATCTGAATTAAAATTATTTTTTGGACAACATTCGTAATATTGTTGTTAAAAGTAGAATACAGATTGTTCCTAAGTAAGTTATGTCAATTTATGAAATAGAATAGAATATACTTCATTGCATAACATCAAGATAAAGAAGAAGAAGAAGTTTAAGTACAGAAGATAACAGGCGATTTCATCACTAAAAGAAATTTCTGCCAGACAACCTTAGGCTAGATTAGAGAAAAATTGTGTAACATGTGGGTTTTGTAATATAACTAGAATAAAAAGTATATATATAAAATTATGAAATGGCAAGTATAATAGACAGAGGTATTAAAAACTTTATGCCAGGTGGTAGGCCATTTGCCCGACTGGATGGCTACCACCCCTGAGCATGTCGCCATAACAACCTTGAGTTATGTTCCGGCATTAGTGACCAGGTTCCAGTCTCCCTTAAGAGAGCAGCAGCGCCTTTAGTGTTGCAAACGTCCATAGGCGATGGTAACCGCTTTCCATCAAGTGGGCCGTCTGTCTGTCTGCTGAACTCCTGCATTTAAAAAAAACAGAGAATTAAGACAAAAATATACATATATTTATTAATATGGTTCAATATGCGGCGAGATCGGACTGTATTCATTTAGCTCCTAAAGTAAATCAGCTTGTGGTATACGACTACTAGGTTCCAAGTCGTAAAAATAATGTTTTCGGTGTATGGTTTATATTTAGTTAGCTTTGGCGTTATATAAGACCGAACCCAGTTGTCATATGTTCAATACGACTGAGAATACTCGGTTCGTTGACCTGGATAGATGCTCCAGCGGTGGCTATTATTCGCCTCGGATCTCCGAACGTGCCCTCTCATTCAAATCGATTCACTTTGATGTCCAACTATAATAGCACATAGATATTTGCCGATAACAAAATGAAAACAACAACCGATTCCAATTGTACTCATAGCTGTAGTGGATACACTTACCACGTTCATAGTTGTAGATATTGTTACGTGTGAGCGGGGGTACGCATTTAGGATTGGAAGAAAACACCAGTTTTTAACCGACTTCCAAAAGGAGGAGGTTCTCAACTTGGCCGATATGTTTTTATTTATGTATGTATGTACACCGATTACTCCGAGATTTATGATCCGATTTACGTGATTCTTTTTTGTTTCGACGCGGAATAGTTGCCATTTGGTCCCCTAAAAACTTAACATAGTTTGGCCCAGTAGTATTCATTTTACGAAGAATTTTTTGTTCCCATTTCTTAGGACCTATATTTGTTAGGACCTTTCGTAGGTGTACCCATAGCTAGACACTAAAAAGTAACCAATAAAAAAAAACTTTATTTAAAAAACCGACTTCAAAAACCAAAAAGTATAAAATAACTTATTTCTTAAGCTATTTTTAATTACTATATCTTATTTTTAATATAAATTATATAAAACATCTTGAAGTCGGTGCAAAGTAAAACATAAAAATTACTATATTTTGAAAATTACTAAGCACCGACTTTAAGATTTCTAAGATAATATATATCAAAAATAAGATATTATAATTAAAAATAGTAAATAAAATTTTAATTTCTGAAGTCGGTTTTTTAAACTAAGTTTTTTTAACTAAACGCTTTTATTGACTTACACAGCCGTGCGTTATTCCTCCGCAGGGTGGCCCCTAGACGCACTGTACCGACGATAAGATGTCTCAGCTCACAATACCGTCACCGATATTTATACGCAATAGCGTAGACACACATCCTACTGCTGTAGTGCTCACCTCCGAATTTATCGCGCGTAAGGAAAAAATAACCCCGATTTTGAAACACTTTTCATTGCTGCTTCGCTCCTAATAGTCTTAGCGTGATGATATATAGCCTATAGCCTTACTCGATAAATAGTCTATCTAACACTGAAAGAATTTTTCAAATCAGACCAGTGGTTCCTGAGATTAGCGCGTTCAAGCAAACAAACAAACTCATCAACTTTATATATTAGTAAAAGATTACAATTTTCGATGAATAGCTACTGTCGCTGGCCGTCACATTGAAAACAGTTATAGTTTATAGTTATATATTTTAGTGCCGTATTAATACTTTAAAATCACAAACGGACATTTCAATTTTATTTACAGGCGTAGTTGCAAAATTAAATTGTTTTCCAGCGGACTATTGAAACCGCGAAAGCTTTTAGGCTAAAAGTGCCTTAATGTGCAGAAATACCTGTACTGTTTTATTATTCACTTTATTGTGGTGAAAACGAAATTTGACACATTATTTATAAAACGTGTTTCAAAATAATTTAAATCTATACTAATGCATGTTTGTTACGCTTTCATGGAAAGTCACGGTACCGAATTTGCTCAAATCGACATAGGATAAGTGCCCATTGCAGATCTGTGCAGATCAGGTCACCAGTGCTCCACTCCAAGACGAAAAACAAACTACATACTAATTCTAAGGTAGTGTGTGCGTGCGTGCAAACATGTGTGTGTGGGAAAAACTGTACACAGAGTATTTTGTTAACATTTGGCTGAAAATAACAGCTTTTTAGGAATTCCCTTCAATAATAATGCCTGTCATAAAGCGCAGTTTATTACCTTTCCCGAATTTGGACTTCCTTTGTTTACTTTGTGTTTAAAATTTGTAATTAGACAATAGCCTATTGTTACTGTACTTGTATTATGGCCGTCACGAGGCAGGTGTGTCGAACTAATTCTTGTTGTTATTGTTTTGCGTCGAGGCATATTGTATTTGTACAAAATAAAAGGAATGCCCGAAGGGAGGGGTAAGGCAGTCTAGCGAGAACCACGATCAAAACAAAACGTGTACATTCGATAAGCGATATAGTGATGGACTTTGCGCGTATCATTGAATCGTGCAGTTTGTACTGGTTGTATTCAGCTATATTTGTACCTAGTACCTACCTATATAGTTGTAATAAATTCTATAGTAATTCCAACGGCATTTTAATACGAGTCTTGTAGCTCGTAACAATAACATTAGACACAGTAGAGAAACCAATAGCTCACAGCATTCCCGATGAAATATAGCGAGCTGAAAGCGTCACAACAGAATTTATGTGCATCGTCTTTCGCAAAGGATGTTTATTGGTCATAAACCTTTCGCTAATATCGGTGACTTGATATCAAAATGTGGAAGTTTCGCAATACATTTTACGGGTTTTGTGTTGCGTTGTGGTTTGTTCTGTTCTTGTTCTATCTGATAAAATTAGGACAGTTATACACAGTTTTAGTACATATAGGTCTGTGAGGCCTAGGCCTAAGGTGGCATTATCTTAGGGGTGCCATTTGAAAAGCAAAGAAAGTAAGCCTAGCATCACACCTGCGGGAATTTCCGCTGATGTGTCATAAGTAAGTCACAAAAACATTGCGAGCGTATTTAATCGAACATTCCGCACGGCTCGTTCCGCAGATGTTTCGCTACACTATGGACAATTTAAATTTAAAAAAAAACCGACTTCAAAAAGTATAAAAGTATAACATAACTTAATAAAGATTTTTGACTAAAAATTTTAAGTTTATTATAAATATAAAATTCAAGTTACACTTTTTGAGCGTGGTGCCCGATAAGAAAACAAATCACCTATGTATACATCTATACTTACGGGGCGCTCATGCGGTGAGTGTGGCGTTATAAAGATATTATAGATACCTATAAACCTATATACTTTCTCACAAACAGCTGCTTACGTTTTCGTCCGATTTCGGAGCAGCTCGTCGTCCATAATTTGGAATACCTGACATACCTCGAACCGCTACGAGAGCTCGCGGGTCACTATGGCCACCGCACGCCTCCGCTTGCCGCGCCCGCCTCAGTCCCCCGTCACCGCGCATGGTAGGCAGAGTGGGAGGTGTTAGGTTTATTTTCGTTACGGAATTTCTTCGTTCGGTCACCGCGCTCAAAGCCCGCCATAAAAGCTATACAATAGCTTAAAATACCAATCAAGTTGAGAACCTCCTCCTTTTTTAGGTCGGTTAAAAATTGATTTGGACTACACAAGCGCTCGTGTAGAGGGCACGACCAATATACCACCACCGCATAGACGCGATACCGTACTCCTATTCTATGTACTTTTGTGTGTATGAATGTTCTGTTATATAATTGTAAGTTCTGCATTTTTAATATATTAGGTACTTAATTGCAATTAAAATGTGCTGCTGCTCTCTTAAGGTAGACTGGAACTTGGCCACTAATATCAGAACACAGCTCAAGGTTATTATGCCGGCATACTGTAGACCAGGAGTGGTAGCCATCCAGACGGGCAAATATTCTATCTACCTGGCTGTGGGCTGTTTTGTCGCCTCTTACGACAGGCCGCCCGGCCGCAGGAAATTGTAATCTTCCTCCGTTCCTACTCGGATAATTCTGTTTGTAATTTACTAAAAAGATTTATCAAGAAAGAACAATGTATGCAAATATTACACTGTGTTGAACATGTATGCATTTTATAATTATTGAGTAGTTTTAGCGTGAAAGCATATTAAAAATAACGAACTATATTTTTTTTTTGGTTCGCGAACTGGCCAACTCAACTTATAAACAAAACTAGAACACAGATAATACGTTTGCTGAGTGACCTTCTTCGTGCGAACACCATGCATTATATAAAGAAATTGAGTACATAGAAATTTAGAAAAAAAAGATATTATATGTGGATAATGGAAAGTGATCGGTAATCTATCAGTTATTGGTTTTACTTTTCCCATTTTGTTCTTTGTCGCCCCAACCAAGAGTAAAATAGGCTAGCCAAAATTGAAGCAAATAACCTACAAAATATAATATACTAGCTATACCTGGCAGACGTTGTCCTGCCCTCAAAATATAAAAATCTACGTTCCGATTGCAGCGCCATAACCGGGTCCTATTGTGAATCTAAACCATCCCGGTATACGTTCAAACCAACACACAACAATAATTTCACCTAAATCCTGAAACCCGATTGCAGCGTCACTTACCTGGTTCAATTGTGACATTAAACTATCCCGAGACCCACTCAAACACATATAAAAATTTTCGTCATGATTCTGTAATTCAATTACAGCGCCACCTACCGGGACCAACGGTTATTCTTAATTATTTTCTAATCTACTTGAACATGCACAAAAAATATCGCAGTCGGTCCTGCTGATTAGGAGGAGTTCAGAGGGGCCACCTACCGGGTCCAATTGTGAATTTAAACCATCCCGGGACCTCCTTAAACACACACAAAAAAATCATCAAAATCGGTTCTATCGTTTAGGAAGAGTTCAGTGAACACACTGAACAGAAGAATTTTATACATAAAGATTTTTGGGCCAGAAACCTTGGTGAGCGTCCTCAGAACTTCGTACTAAAGTTTCATCAGAATCTGATTAATGCTTTAGAAACACATTGAGGACAAACATACACATTGATTTTTATTTTTATAGATATGTAGGTTTTCAGCCAGAAACCTTTTAGAGCGTCCTCAGAATACTTTACCAAAATTTCATCATAATCTGATCAATGGTTTGGGAGCGCATCGAGGACAAACATACAAACATTGTTTTTTATTTACAAGATAGAAACTATAAGGCAAATCAAATAAGTGTAGCTCTGTCGTTGTCAACCTCAATGTTATTTATTGCCGTATTGACACAAGAAGGAACGTGACTTACCTATTGGTATTATCAACAAATATTTTAAGGCGTTTCCTCTCATTTTCCAGGCACTGGTAGCTCGTATACAGAAAGAAAGGGATGCTGCTCTTGCCGAGGCGGCCAGTTGTCGAGAGAGGGCTGAAGCTGCGGCTGCTGCGGCCAATCGTGCAGCAAGGGATCGAGACAGCGCTGCGACCGAGTTGGACGTGTTGAGAGAGCGTTGGGAGAAAGCGCATCAACAGCATCAAAAACTCACGGTACATATTATCATTTTTGGAGTTAAACTCGTGTACCTAAGTTTGGTTCTGTATCCTATAAAAAATGGGCCATTATAAAATAAATATTAATATTACAACCTTGCCTTACTTATAATCGTTTGTGAAATTTTAAGCAACTGTTCAGCAACTGATTAACGAATATTTTACCCATAAACTCCTGACTTAAAGATAAGAGGTGGTGGTAAAGTTACTCATTAATAACTGTCAAAAATAACCAACATCGAGAGGTAGTTAGTGTAAGTCATTGCTAAGAGGCAACATGGCAAGTTTTATTTGAAACAGCCATTGATTAGGGGCTTAATAGTCTCTTATTTAAGAGATGGCTAATCTTTTCTTTAAGTAAGGCCCACCGTGTCTGTACATTGAAGCTATTTAAAAACAACGACTGGAATAGATTTTATCAATGTGTTCTCCACACGCTGCAATTTTTTATATTTCTTATCTGTTTGTTCGGTATTCACGTAAGGAGAACTACGCCGATTTGGATGCGGTTTTCACTCATCGACAGAAAATTCTTAGACTTAAAATCTGCGCTACTTTTTAAACTGGAAATCCCGCGGGAATTTCAAGTCAAGGGTGGACGAAGTCGTGAGCATATCCTAGTAATTGATAAAATGTTGTCGAAAGTAAAAAAATAAGTATTTAAAATGTCTATAAAATGTTACAATTTCTTTACAGATGGAAAGAGATGACGCATTAACAGAGCTAGAAATATTGAAAGAAAAATTAGACAAAGCACTGTACTCTACGCAAAAAACGATCGAAGAGAAGGAGACTGCGCACAAAGAATATGAAAAAATGCTTGAAAAATATGATAGGTTCGTTTTTTATAGATTTCTTGTATAGCTGATAACTTTAATACAAATTCGGACGTAATTTCCTTATTATATATTTTACTTCTATTTCAGGTCACAAAATGAAATCTACAGGTTGCAGAATAAGATAGACATATTAGAAGCAGACAAAGATCGGATAGAATTGGAACTAGAGAAGCATGTTCATTTAGCAACAAAATCTAGAGACGAGCAAAGGAAAATGCAAGATGAATTGGGTAGATTACAGGAAATGTATGACAGGGCATCACTTCAACTTGGAAGGACGAAAGAGCAGGAAGAAAAGGCTAAAGAGGATATGGATAGATTATGTGTTGATATCGAAATGGTTAGGGAACGTTATGAAAAAAGTCAGATAGAGCTACGAAGGTTACAAGCTGAAAAAGAGAAACTTATAGCAGACAACGAACGTCTCCAATTCGAGTATGATAGAGCGATGACGCAATGTGGTAAAGCACAGGCTTCTAATGAGAAAACACAGGAAGAAATGGCTAGAGTGCAAATAGAACTCGAAAAAATGTACGACAAACATGACAAGGTATCGGCTGAATTGAGAAGAGTACAAGCTGAGTTAGACAAAGTAAAACAAGACGCTAGTGGGGCCAGAGAAGAAGCTGAAAGATACGCTGCGCGATATGGGAAATATCATGATACTAAAGAAGAACATGAAAGAACCAAGTTGGAAGTGGAAAGACTTCGTACACGGTTAGAGAAGACAACGCTAGATCTGGAGAGAGCGCGCAAGGCCGAAGAGGAAGTCACCCGTCTGCGATCAGAGCTTGAACGCGTCGAAAGTCTCCGAGGTAAATACCAATTCGAACAGGACAAATGGACCAATGAGTTAAATAGAATGCAGGCAGAGATCGACAAACACCGAGAACGTTATGAGGCGTCGCAAGCGGATATACAACGGCTACAGTCTGAAAAGGAGCAAGCAGAAACAAAATTACACGAACATAATATTCAATTAGAACTGTCTAAGAGCGAGGTGACAAAACTGAACACGGCTTTAGAAAAACAAAGAACTGACCTAGAACGTGCTCATATTGAGTGTGAAAAGTTTAGAGATAGGTGTGAGAAATTAAAACTGCGTTCAGATCAATTAGATAAGGACAATGAGAGAGTAAAGGGTGAGCTGCAACAAATCGAAAGAATGAAGTTACAAGCTGTAGCTGGAGATAAGGCTAGAACAGAAGATAGGTTAGAGATTGAACGTCTTCGAGATAAGCTAGAGAAGGCCATACAAGCACGTGACTCCACGGAAATGGAAGCCGGTCGGTTAGCAAAGGAACTTGAAAAATCTCAAATGCATCTTGCTAAGTATCAGGAGACCAATGAAACGACTCGTGTTGAATATGATAGAATGACGAATGAACTAGGAAGAATGCATGAGCGTCTTGAGCGAACGATCCTAGAAATGAGACAGATAGAACAAGAACGAGATGCGCTGCGTGCAGAAATTCAGAACACGAGACGCAATGTGGAACAGCAACAGCGAACATTAGACCACCGAACGCAGGAAACTCTTGTGAAGCTTCAACAAGAATTAGCTCAGTCCGTAAGGGATAGAGAAAAAATGGCATCCATATTGGAACAGAGAGACAAGCAAGCGGATGCTATAGAAAAGCAAATTGTCAAATTAGAAGCGGACACAAAACAATTGACTATAGAACGCGATCAGCTCGTTGCTCAGTTAGAAAAGTCTCAGGATATGTTAGTAAACTTCCAAAGGGAGTTAAACGCATCAGAAGCAGAGTTACAGAAGCAGCGTGAAGAAGTGCGCCGATTGAAGGAGGAACAAAGAAAACTGGCTCAAGATTCGGAGAGAGGCGTTAAAACTGTCCTTGAAACGCGCGAAAGAGAAATTGCTAAGTTGCAGCAACAAATACAGACGATGTCTAAAGAAAGGGATTCGATTAGACAACGGGCTGAAAAGGCTGAGAAGGAAGCCCAGAAGGTGGCTGAGTTGGATAAATGGCGAGCAGCAGTAGAAGCAGAGAAAACAAAAGCTATTGCAGCGGAGAGAGCGTTGTCAGAGTGCCAGCAACGATTACAATCTTTGGAGAAACAATTCCAGGCCCAACAACAGCAGTTGCAACAGTTACAAGCGCGTGGACCATCTGACGTTCGCGAAGTTCAGAAGCAGCTTGAAGCAGCGCAATCGGAAGCACGTGCGCTCGCAACAGAACGGGAGCGATGCCAGTCACAACTCGAGATGCTCGTGCAGGAATTGGAAAAGAGCCAGGTCAGTTGGAGGATCGCCCGGCGAACGGCGGCCAGCGGGCCGGCCACGGGTTGAATCGAGTTTCTGTTAACTAAATAACATAACATTAAAGCATTTTGCAGATTTAATCAAAGGTCTATGTAGTCAGATAAGTTAAAGTCGACAAATCATGCTAAATCACATCGAATTTAGTATCAAAATAATTATTAATACATCATAAATTTCAATTGTCTAAAAAGAAATGTATGATTTTAATAGATTTAAGTGCTAACATTAAAGTGGAGTAAAGGATAAAAAACATGAACTGGCTTATGAGAAATAGTATAAAAGGGAAAACTGGTTCAAACAGAGGTGCTAGTAAAAAAAATGGTTAAAAAGAACTATTACGGTGACTTTGGCTCGTGGAGAGAACAAAACATGCACACATGTGATTTACGAAAGAAGTGTAAGGCTATAAAGTATGGATGATAAATTCTTAAGCTTTAATCTTTTAATGCTTAAATCAACGTGCATAATGTTGTATTAAAATGCAAAAAATAAAAAATTAATTTATTGACGAAATTCGAATTAAAAAAAGTCAAATAGTGTTTCAAAGATTAATTAATTCTTTTACAACTTATGAAACTCGATTGAACCGTTAATTGTCGCGTACATTGTCTGCTTAAATCATTGCACCGGTTTAGATTTTCTTTTGGAACGTTCATTCTATGTTTGGTTCTGTTTAGGGGTCATTGCCGGTTGTCATGTACATGTCGTTTAGTAGCATGTCACCCACGGCCCGCTGGGCATCCTCCAACCTCCTCATTACGATTATCCGCATCAACATTGGAAATGATTACATCTGTTTCCTCACATGTGACTAGTTTCCTATACAGCGAAAGAAGAATTATCAGGAATGACAATCTTAGTACTTTATTGTCTTGATAGTTATTTCCCCTTTATTTACTTGATCCACTATCTATCGATTCATCGTTATATGTAAACCACATTTTGACACTTATTAGTTAGTTCTAATATTCTGTAAAAATGTAAATTTAAAAGGGAATATACGAGGGGTTTTACGAATTAAATTGGCTCCTAATATATATATGTTTTAAATAATCAAACATTGTTTTGAATGTTTTTCTACACTTTGAAGGAAAAGAATTTATGACACAATCTGGTCACCAGTAAAATTGTAGAACTCTAGAGCATTTTTAAAATTATTATAAGTACACTATTGGCTTATTGTCATTCCAATTATACTTCTTTCACAATATTTGTTTATTAACGAGTATTTATCTTTTATAGAGTCAATATCATCATCTACAGTTATAACTAAATCATTTCCAACGTTAACAAACGGATCTAAGGAGCGGAATTTTGTTTTTATTTTATTAGTTTCATCATCGCTGTCTGGATATGAATTATCATCGGAATGTATGTTGTGTTTAATCAGCAAACCGTTGCACTTACAGATAGGCCTGTGCAGATATTTTTTCTATTTAAGCGTCGTCTTACGGAACAAATTCATTATTTTAGCGCAATGGTGGTTTTAGAATTCTTGTTTCTGCAACGCTTTCTAATATAACATATAAGCCTTCGTTCACATCTGTAAAGTTTGGTTATTTCAATCATAGTTATGTTGCATAGTCGTATATTTTAATGTACGAGCGATACAAACCCCATATTGTTAGAATAGAATAAACTTTTCATCTAAATCAGATCGTCATTGCAACGTAATAGTGGGTAGATTGATCAAAATTATATTATTGTGGAAGTAGCATAAGGAAGTGGTTAATTTTATTCCGGACATAAAATTTATTATAAAATATAAGACTTTGATGACATATATAAATAATACCTTCTGCACAGAGCCTTCAATATACCACAGCGCACACTCGCATCTCGTCCTGGGCAAGGATATCGCAATAAAAGCTTCATGTATTTTATTAAATTGTTAATTTTAGTCGTCTTTTTTCAGCCGTTTTCGCTACTGTACTGTGTTGAAGCAAAATCATGATCGTCTCGCAAAAATATACATAAATATCTAATAATTTAAATATCACTCTTTATAACTATGTTGCTGTTTAAATAAATTTTTCGTTTATTTGCGAAGTTATTTGTACAAAGATAATTGTTGCTTTTGTATAAATGATCTGGATATCTTTTGTAAGTTCTTCCCTATACTGAATGTGAATATCTATAGATATACTTTAACTAGGTATATTAAACTAAAGTCTTGAATTTCAATCAGTTTTAACGTCTTTATTTGCAGATGATGATATAACCGCCCCTTCATTATAGGGGAGACCTAAGGCTTTACATAAGCTTTCTCATCATCCAAAGCTATTCTATTCCATTTTGCCCTTTCTCGAATACCTAACTCATATATTTTTAAACAGCTCGATCTCCGAGAAGCGAACAAGAAACTCCAAGCAGCTGGCACTCAGAACGCCAAAGCTGGGGAAGATACAGCCCATGCTAAACGTCAGCTGCAAGAAGAATTTAAGAAGTTAGAAGACGCGAGAAGGCAGTTCGAAGAACACAGAAGAAGTTGGGAGAACAAACGAAAAGACGTGGAGGAGAAGGAGAAGTCGCTTGCGGAATTGGATCGGCAATTGAAGAAGAGAAAAGAGCAAATGGACCAAATGGAAGCATCCTTGAGGAAGGTAATTGATAAAATATTAGCCTTTAATATACTTCCTCCCCTTTTTAAAAATCATACAGATATAACTAGTGTATTTTGCCTGTGGTAAGTATTTACCTATGAATATTTCAAATAATTATAAATAATAATCATCAATCAAATGAGCACCATGCGGTTCTCGGACCCACCCTATTACTTAACTATAATGTAATAAACATTTCACTCACTGATAGACACACACACACACACACACAAATTGTGCAGTTTGACCTTAACTCTGTTGATGTTCAGGTATTTTTCATGAGTAGTGGTATAATTAATTGACAATAATTGTTTCTAATTACAACAACATATTGGTTACAATTGGCTTATAACATGATACGGTTTACGTATTCAAAGGCCGGTGGCAACGGTGGTGCTGCAACGGAGCTGAGCCGCGCGCTAACAGAGTCTCAGAAGGAGGCCGACCAGCTGAAGCAGCAGCTGCAGCGGAGCGGCGAGGAGGCGCAGCGGCTGACGACTGAGACAGAACGCTTGCTGCAATTGGTGCAGATGTCGCAGGAAGAACAGGCACAGAAGGAAAAACAGATGATGGACCTCCAGCAGTAAGTATTCGTAACAATCAAGTCATAGGTACATAAGTATAGGTAGTAACTAATAAAGAACTCCAATTAAAACACCTGATCTTCAAGATTTTAACTTATTAACAATATGAAGCTAATATTTTTATAAGCATTACCTACCATGTAAAATTTTAATAATTAGAATCAGAACTGCAAACACTAGTCACAATGATGAAAGATGACTGTCAGGCGAGAGGCTTACATTTGAATGCGAAGAAAACAAAGGTTATGGTGTTTAAAAGAGAACAAACCAGAACGAATGCAAGGATAATGGTCGATGATTTTATGCTGGAACAAGTAAATGAGTTTGTATATCTTGGATGTGCTTTTAGCAGGGATGGAAGGTACACCGCTGACATAGAAAGAAGAGTGAATTTGGGGAATAGTGTGAATGGAGCTTTAGGTAAACTTCTAGGCGCTAAGAACCTCAGCCAGAAGGCCCAGCTTGCCATACACAACGCGGTGCTGGTACCTACGCTCACGTATGGAAACGAGAGTTGGGTATGGAACAGAGAGCATGAAAATAGAGTAAACGCGGTCGAGATGAGAGCACTACGCAAAATCTGCGGAGTGACGCTCGCGGACCGCGTTCGTAATACCGAAGTAAGAAACAGAGTTGGTCTGAAAGAGAGTTTCGGGGTGAATGTAAGGAAAGGAATGCTCCGGTGGTTCGGGCATGTGGAACGAATGTACGATGAAAGAATAACTAAACAGATATACATTGCAAAAGTGGATGGATGCAGAAGTCGCGGAAGGCCACGACACACCTTCCACGATCTAATTGATCGTGTACTAGCAGAAGGTGATGTATGGAGCCTTAAGAACAGACGAGCGTGCATGACAAGAGCTATGAATGTCAAAGAAGCAAGTGAGGTGTGTAAGAATAAGCCTGAATGACGCTCTGTTGTTCGTACCTACCTCGCAAGGGACCTGGCATGAACTTATGTATGTATGTGTATGTAGAATCTTTACTGAGACAGACTGACTACTAAATAGATTTACAGCAAAAACGATTACTTACATAATTATCAAACTAAATGTGTTTACCGAATAAACCCAGGATAACAATATCGTTTGCCTATTGCTTTGCCTGAACATATTACTAATTATTTATATTAACAAAAATTCAGACGCATAATTCTTTGATTTCAGGACTGTAAGGAACCTTCAAGCCAAACTAAAAAGTCAGCAACATGCACAAGCACAAAGAGAAGAGGTAACAATACTCATTAGGCTGTTAATACAGAATTATTCAAGTCTAGTGAAATATTGCCTTCTATTGGTTGCCATAAATTTTTCAATATTAACCCCAACTAAAATGGTTTCTAGGTATAAATATTACTAAACCCCTTAAACTAAATCACATGGGCTTATAACTTCATCGATTATAACTCCCATCTAATACATTCGACGCTGAAAAATATCTTAAGTTTATAAAACAAGTACGATACTTATGGCTCAATAATTATTTTCATCCATGTAACATCTTAAGTAGAAATCTCTGAGCAAGTGTTGCTTGTAGTCTATCATTGTCATAAAATAAATCAGCGATTCCACGAAGCCGTAACACATATAAGTACTAAAAATGTTACTAGAATATAGGAATAAAAGATCGCTTTGATATATCATTGGTAAAATCTTCTTTCCTGATTAGCATCTGTACTTATCTACTGCTATCAAATGAGAAAGCTTATTTCTTTCTCATAGTCTTGGTAATAAACAGCTTAGCAAGAAATTTAGTAAATATACTTTAAGTCTCCTTTTAGAGAGCAGCTGCGCATTTGTAGCACCTTTGGTATTACAAACGTCCGTAGGTGATAGTAACCTAAATTGACAAACCGATCTCCATCATGTTGCATTATTACGTGTATTATAAATACATAAATAGAACGAGATAACTATGTTGAATGTTGATGTTGGTTCGGTAAATATAGAGTCCAAAGTAACAATCATATTTGGATGTATTTAACATCGGTGTAACGTAAAGGAGATCGGTCGAAATATTTTATAACAAGAATAATAGAAAAAGATTACTATGTATAACAATCGCTGACTAGAAAATGCAATTGTCAAAAAATCCTCCATCCAATCCACTGTTGATCAAAGGATGTCACAAATCATTTTTTTCTCTATGATTTAAAAACAAAACTATAATTTCCTATCAATGTTTTCAGACCAAATCAGTCAAAAACTGAAATTCTTTACAAATACCATTTCAATTTCAAGTTAAGAGAAAATATCAGAATTTAATCTATAAGTTTCTACAGGTGGTACATGCGAAAAATTTAGATGAATTGGTACTATACATGTAGCCAACAAGGTGGACTAATCGTTAAAGTACTGCGAATTTTATTCATAGTAATGCTCTTCAATATCGGTATCAATATTAGGACATTTACTAACAATACTAATTTTCTTTTCCATGCTCACAGGCCGGACCCGCTGGCTTCCTCAAAAGCTTTTTCTAAGTTAATTACTCCGCACCAAGACTGTCGTTTGTTCGTTTGCTCTTTTCTTTCATTCATTTTATTTAACCGTCGATTCCCACCGTAAGCGACCACGTTCGATCCACTCCACGTCATTCAGAAAGCTTTATCACGTAAATATAATCGAATTATAATAATGAAAGTGTTCAGAACAAGTTCATCAACGCCGTGTATACAGTAAAGTTAATCATTGTAACCAGCACACAATAATCTAAAAATTAGTTTAGCTATAATGTTTAAAAATTAATCGTGTTCAGCGGGAATTATTTTCTAAGGAATAATAAATTAATAAAAAAAAACAATATTACTGTAAAACTATTAAGTGAACATGTATTTTAGATAGATGAAGTAAGATGTCCAATAGTGAATGTTACCCAGCTTTGAATCTTGTTATGCGAATAAATAAAAGTATAATATTATAGAAAAATATATGTTGAAAAATTTCGTTTATTTTTGGGTTTCTATATTGTTGATTTTGTTGTTGAATTAATATATGATGATGGTTTTGTTTCATTATTATTATTTCATTTTACTTTCATCTAAACCCCGTTAGGAGATAAAACGAGCGAGACAGAGTGAGATAGCAGCCATGAATGATTTAACGAAAACGTTGTCAGAGAAAGACAGGTTGAAGTCGAAATTTGAGGAGTGCAAAATGAAAATAATCGACTTAGAGATAGAATTGAATGAATCATCGCTAATATTGTCTGAAGTGCTAAAGATATCTGATAGCCAAGAGCTGACTAATATTAAACGGTGCAAAAGCTTTATCGAGCTTCAGAAAAGTGGTAAGGTAGTTGACAGGCTTGACAAATGCAGATATAGTCAGAGCGTTAATAATTTAGATGCCATGCCTAAAGAAGCACCTTGCGTAAGTAAATTATCGAGGAAAATAAGCGATTTGACCAAAGAAATGGGTATAAAGAACTCAAAAATAATTGAACAACAAAGATGTATTTCCATATTAGAAGAGGCTTTACGGGAAAATAATAACATAGCTGAGTTCGAGCAACTGCTAGCAGTCGTAAGAAGCAAAGATGAGAGGATTAATGAATTAGAGCAGATACTGAATAAAAAATCTGGTGTAATGGTAGATTGTAAAGATAAAAGAATATTGGAGTTAGAAGAAGCGCTGAAAGAGTCCTTTATGATAGCTGCTGAAAGGGAAAAGGTCTTTTATAAAGAAGAACAGAGGCGAATTGAAACTTTACATAAGGTGTGTACTTATTTTTCTTGTTCAAATTCAGGTCTCTTTTAATTCTATTCTAGAGGTTGGTTGATATCGTCCCTGGTTTACAAACTTTTATAGGCTTATAGTAAGTACTTTCCATCAAGTGTGCCGTGTATTCTTGTTTTTTAAACTATGTCCGTTATAATTGAAACTAAATTATACTCCGATTTTTAATTACGTGGACTAAAATGACAGCTGTGAACGACTTTTTATTTATTAATAACTGAGTTGTGTGAGTTGAATCCTACAGAATTTCTATAGCAATTCTAATAAATTCAACTGACTCACTGTGGTGAGTTACTCCAAGCTTGCAAAATAAAAAAGGTCGATCGTAGCTGTCATTTTAGTCCAGGTAATTAAAAATCAGAGTGTAGTACTCTTAACGAAAAAATTGTGGCGTTGTAGAGTGCGTTCCTCTGAAATGGAGCGTACACGCATGAGAGGAAGGCGACGATTGGTGCATAACTTTTCAACATGTCTGTCCCCATACTATCGACTTAGAAACAAAGTACTTACTATAGTATCTAAACCGTGTCTATTAAAACTTTCAGATGAAGAAAATGGAACAAAGAATCCGATCGCTGCAGAATGCTTCAGCTATGAATTGTGAGACCTGTTCGTCTGTGTTGAAGCGCTTGAAGCAGCTGGAGGATTCGTTGCAGCGCTGCCAGAAGAAGAGGGATGGAATACTGCGGCAGTTATCGCATGTCATGTAAGTTTAATTTTTTTATCGATAACTAGCATATGCCAGCTACATTTCGTTCGCGTTGTCGTGACGACAACGTATATCAAAGTGAATTGTAACGGCTGCCGTGATGAGTTTCATTTGATTTAATTGATAAACATTAAATTTGTTATAGATCTCTAAAAAAATCACATTGGAATTCAATTTTTTTTGATCTGGCTATTTTAAATCATTTTCAGAAAAAATCCCGCGGGATTCCCAGGATACAGAGTAGCGCAGAGTTTAAGTCTAAAAATTTACTGTCGATCAGCGAAAACCACATCGAAATGGTCCCAGTAGTTTTTACGTGAATCCCGAACAAACAGACAACATGACAAACAGACAAGAAGTCTAAAAAAAATGCATCGTGTTCTCCATCGTTTATATAGTCTACTAGAGTTTACCCCGCGGCTCCGCCGCGGGTCAATCTCTAGTGCGTATCTCTTGTTTAAACAGGCGGCGTTAAAACAGGTTAAATTGTTTTATATTTTCATATTGGTGCTAATTGCCCTCATAAGATTTACTTTTTTTAATTTATTTACTATTAAACTATCCCATCTCCCGGGATGAAAAGTATCTATGTCCATTTTCGGTATTCAGACAGACAGACCGAGTTACTATCGCACTTTTTTCTATAGATTATGAATTTTTATATCTATAAACTTGAGAAACGATTAGTCTCTCACTCAAACTTTCATCTATTTTAGTTTTAATTTTTTTAAAGTATGACCAAAACGACCGAACTGGCCAAAATAACCGACATGGCCAAAATGACCAAAAAGGCTAAAATGGCCAAAATGACCAAAAAGGCCAAAATTACTGAAATAGCAAAAATTACCAAAATGCCCAAAATGATCAAAATGGTCAAAATGACCAAAAAGGCCGGAATGACGGACATGGCCAAAATGACGGAATAGACAAAAATGACCACAAAGGCCAAAATTACCAAAAAGGCCAAAATTACCAACATGGCCAAAATGACCGAAAAAGCCAAAATGACCAAAAAGGCTAAAATTACCGAAAAGGCCAAAATGAAAAGTATCCCTTGTCCACCCTCGGTATTCAATTTACATACGTACCGAATTTCAGCCAAATCGGCCCAGTAGTTTTTACGTGAAAACGGAACAGACAGACAGACAGAGTTACTTTCGCATTTATAATATTAATAGGGATTACAGTTGTTTAAAAAAAAATAGTTTCAATGTACAGACACGGCATGTTCAGAATTTTATTTACACAGACAATACGGCGGAACCCCGTAGCGGGCTCGACAAAGAAGCGCACTGATGTGCAAAGTCCTCTGAGAGGACACGACACAGTCGAGAGGATAATGTTATAGATAAACTAGCTGTACCCGGCAGACGTTGTCCTGCTTTTAAAAAATAAAAATCTAGAACCCGATTCCAGCGCCATCTACCGGGACCAAATGTTAATCTAAACTATTCTCGAATCCACTTGAACAAACAAAATATTTCATCAAAATCAGGCCCAGCGTTTAGGAGGAGTATCGCGGCGCCACCTACTGGGTCCAGTCGTTTATTTAAACCATTCCGGGACAAACTTCAACACATACAACAACAAAAAGAACGCCTAAATTCTGGTACCCGATTGCAGCGCCATCTACCTGGTTCAAATTAAAATCTAAATCATCCCAGTAGAAAATTATAAAAAATACTAATATCGCTATTAAAAAATAGGGGTTGATCGTAGAGGGTTGAAAATTTAGGGTTGTTTGAATTTTTAATGCTGTATCATAAAAATATTTAAAAAAATATAAAAATTAAAAAAAAAATTAGGGTTGGACTACCCTTAACATTTAGGGGGATGAAAAATAGATGTTGTCCGATTCTCAGACCTACCCAATATGCACAAAAAAATTCATGAGAATTGGTCAAGCCGTTTCGGAGGAGTATGGTAACTAACACTGTGACACGAGAATTTTATATATATAAGATAATGAAACCGTTTAACATTTCAGACAAGAGCTCTTAGAAAGTGCGATCAGCGAAAAAGATACTCAAATAGCCGAGTTGGAGATGAAAGGAGTTTTAGATGAGAACGAGACGAATAGATGTGATGCCTTCAAGGGTGAAAGAGACAAGCTGCTCGATAGACTTAAACTTGAGGTAAGGTATACGCAACCCAATAATTATTAGACAGATTTGAAAACACCTAAATTAAATCATTTATTTTTTGATCGTAAATCTTTACAAGCTCTGAAATTCTATATCTCTTAATGTAAAATAAAACGACTTAGATTGGAGCTAAGATTGGAGTGACAATTTATTTTTGAATGAAATTTAGGTTTATGGCTTGGCAGCTAGGCCTTTAAGCCAGTACGTCAGTCAGTGTTACTGTTAAACATAGATTCTCAAAATAATTGTAAATTCTCACAGAATGAACGAATAGTCGAGCTTGAGCGTGACCAGGAGCCCACAAACGTTCAAGAGCAAAGTTCAATAGCAGTAGACATCACGCTCGCTGACGACCTCATAGCAGTTTGCGACGACAATGTAATTGTCTGGGTATAAACACGGTGACGTATTGAGAACGGGTTTGGTCCTTTTTAACTTCCATGCTTGTTACACACTAGTTCAGTATAGAAACACAGTGGGAGCATGTAGAGAGAAATCAGATATTTACGCAAGAACATATAGTTAAACAGGGTAAAAACTTTTAGCGGGACATTAAGAGGAAGTTTTTTAATGGTTGGACTATTCATAACTTTTCCTGAAACTTTGATCCACATTCTCAGATTTTCAAATGTAATGTGAGTGAATATCGTTACGCTGAGTTTTATATCATTTCCATACATTTTATTCTATTCGTTTAGCGCTAATGGCATTTGTCCGTGCAGAGAAGAAAAAGAATACAATTTAATGCGGCCGGGTGGCGACAATACAGCCAGGTGGTAGAGCATTTGCCCGACTGGATGGCTACCACCCCTGGTCAAGAGTATGCCGACATAGCAACCTCGAGTTGAGTTCCGGCATTAGTGACCAGGTTCCAGTCTCCCTTAAGAGAGCAGCAGCGCATTTGTAACGCATTTGGTGTTGCAAATGTCCATATGCCATGGTAGCCGCTTTCCATCAAGTGGGCCGTCTGCCAGTCTGCTGAACTCCTGCAATAAAAAAAATTGTCTACAAGGCCTGGATCGATTTCTTTCTCATCTGGTAATCATCAATTGCTAGAATATTGCATACACTAGCAGGAATTATGAGTTTGCCGTTCATCCTGCACACAATCCCGCCCGTTTTACTGCTCGCACTGTGTTATTATATTAACTGTCATTACCATCCGGCTCTTCTCTTCTCATTCTTTTGCTCTTTAGTTATTTGGTATGAGTTTCCGACTGAGGTATTCACACAGGACTATGATTTATTTTTTTGGTATTTTGAAATGGAAGCCAGTTATTTATTGGAATGGTAGCTTTAACAAAATTAATATAGATTTGTTTGTGTTTAGGGTTGCCACCTTTTTTTGAAGAAAATATTGTATTTTTATTTTTGAGCTGTAAAAATATATTACTTTTGGGAAATTTAAGTGGGAAAAAAAGAGTGCACATATTTTTCATTATTTATTATATATTTTATTGGAATGAAGTTCCTTATAGCGCTTTGCGAAAGACGGAAAAAATTAAGACCAAAAGTTGTAACGACACTTTTTGCTATAGTTGTAAGCCGTGCGGCGTGCGCGTGTTTTACTAAAATTGAGCCTACTGATTAAGTTTATATAACATTATATTTAATTTTGTTTAAAAAAAAATATGACTTAAAATTTTATTATTACAATTCCTTCACTAATTAATCGAAAGGAACTTGGTTCCATCCGGGTGTCCCTTGACACCTCCCAAGTTTTATTAATTACATTATTGCATTTTCCATGTGCATTGATAACTACTTTTTGGTTTGGCCAACAAAGATCTATTATTTTAAAAATAATCATAAGTTTCTGAACGAAAACCGCGACAGTTGAAGTAGCGAAGAAAATATAGTATTATATATTATTATACGGTTGGCAACCCTATTTGTGTTAAACGATAATTATATTTTTTTTCTTTGAAGAATAACATAACAGCTCGGCTACGAACTAGTCGCTATGAGCGAAGTCAAGCAAGACGCAACGCGCGTTATAAACAAACGCCTAAAAGTGCTACGCCTATTTCGTCGCCTGTCGCTAGATTAAAAGTCGTGGCCGGGCCGTTACTAGACATTCGTGAATGCTTTTGAAAATCATACGTACTGATCGGACGCAGACGTATCTTTATGACAGAATAACTCAAATAATTTTCTGTCTACATTTTTCCATTCATTTTTAAAATATTTAACTAGTCGATCCACGGTATTCATTCAAACACTTTCCACGGCTTAGGGTTGAATTAACAAGTGTGTTAAATTAAGTAAAGCGCTACCAGCGACCTCTGTATCCAAGACTTCAATTTATGACAATGGTGAAAAACAGTTTTCGTAAATTGTACCAAATTGCCATGTTAGGTTGTGTACGGAATTAAAGATTACTGGTCGAAGTTTAATTTGTGTGGCTTTTTATTAAGTTGGAGGGGGGGAGGTAATCAAAATGCTCAAAACTATGGAAGAAGAAAATATCATTAACAATTTGTTTTATTTGAAGGAATCATATTCAATACTGTTCAGTTTGTCTGAAATTTGAAGTTATGTTATAAAAATGTATCAATTTTGTTTAAAATTAACAACGATTATAAAATATTTACCATTTTATATAAAAATTGTTCGTAGAAAATGTCAACTGTTTTATATTCTTTGTTTTGAAATATTTGTCTATCATCAAATAAACTCTCAACAAAGTAACAAATACGGCTCACCTTAACTGCATGGCCACGACCTTGGGACTAGCGACAGGCGATGTGTGACGAGTGACATGACTGTGGTTGGCGCCAAACGCTAGAACTTCAATCAATTTAATACTTTTGTTTCTGTCGTCCGTCGCGTCCTACTTATAGTAGGGGCCAAGCGGGGATTTTGGTATTTACTCGAGCGTGGCAGAATAACATAAGGGGAAAAACCTTTCACCCTATTATGTACCCCCCACCATATAAGTACCCTTCATATAGGGTGGGGGTATTTTTTTTATTCAAACCGTCAAAATAAGGGAATTCCTCCACATAATTGTCAGATTATGGGTCAGCACGACAAGGACATCAAGCTGAACCATCTGTATAATAAAATTGACGCGCTCGAGTATTTCAATGTTAGATGTTTTTCATTTTTAAAAATCGACCTAGACTTTTGGTCTCATCCAAATCGTCAGTCTTTTGAATAGGGGTTCCTTTAGGGTTTACTTAACATCCATTTTGAATATCTGACGCGCATGAGTGTTTCTGTGCGACTTTTGTTTTAAAAACCCGTACACGCTCGCCCCACCAGCGAAAGGGAATAAAATCATATAACCTTTTTTTCTTTTTAGCATCTAATGTTCACAAATACAAAAAGTCCCTGCGACGCTCGAGTAAGTCCATATTTAGCATCTTGGGCTCCCCTACTATTAGCTGTCGTTCACAGCCACAAAATTGTGGCCAGGCTGTGAACATCTATTAAGACTAAATATTACTGCTACCCAACGATTCGTAATTGAATGTTACCCAATGCAAATATAAGCTGCTCAAATTAAACTATTAGTAGAGTATATTCAGCTTAAATGAAAAACGGCAGCTAATAAAATGTAATTAATATTGTGTGAATTTTGCTCAAGTATATTAAAATTATTAATGCGAAAGTATACATTTGGGTGAGAAAATAATAAATAATAGGCAATAACTCAGATACATAATTTCAAAAAATTTGCAACTGGGTCCCCATCCTACGTATCACAAAAACCAGATCAAGAACTTTAACAACGTGCCATTTTATAACTATTTATTAAGTTTATTGGAAGCAAAACAATACTTTGATATACTTTTAACATGTTTTGGCAAACATAATACATCAATAAATGCCTAGCAAGACAATGAATGCACAATGACTCATTTAAAAACAATGTAAGTTGTTAGATTTTGAAATTGTACATATGAAATGCTATTACATATTTCTGTAATTAATAACAATATTAGGGGTTGCATTACTTATTCGTCTTCCTTTCTAAATATGGCTTTGAATTGTACAGTATGTGTATCAAAATTATTCATAAATATTCAAGTTTAAAATAATCTTCACGCGATTCGTAATAAAACTGTCTCCATATAACCCCTTCTCTAGATTGAAAAAAGTTTAAATAGACATAAATGCTTTAATATAAAAACTCATAGACGAATTACTTCTCCATTTAGTTCTTTCTTTACGTCAATGATAATGAATTAATGATGTATATTGCTGTTTTTGTTTTTTCTAAAACAGCAGTTACAGGTTTTGGCTCATACCGCCTTTTCAGATAACTCTCCCTTATATCGACATATCTAAAAAAAGATTATTTGGGCGAAGTTTAAAAAGAATGCTCAGACTAAATTTTGTGCTAATTCTAATAATTCTCATTTTAAAAATATATTTTAGAAATATTCCAATCTGAATACAGACTCAGATGTGATCACATCTTTACCTTACCTTAGATAAGTGCTTTTTTTAAATAAGGCAGCCTAAACTCTGATAAGTATATGGACGTTGGAAGAGACAACGAGCATAGACTAATATAACTAGAGAACTGTTTTTTTTAAACCAAAATATGTAACGCAAGACTTAATTACAGAATTTGTTGAGGGAGGTTCCGTGGCGATTTTGACAAAAACGGAACGCTTCGATACTCTTTCTGTACGCCCGTTTATTTTTTGTCGCGGTCATTTCTCTCTTAAAGCTGCAGGGTCTATATGCTGTATATATTTAGGAAGAATACGTAATTTATATACCACTACACAGTTTTGTACACTACACAGTTTTGTACACTACACAGGGACATCATACATGTAACTGAGACTATGAATTGGTTTTCCGTGTAGATCTATAACCGAATCTTTAAATTGCAGATACGATATTACTACTTTCTCGGTTTTTTTTTATTCCTTGTCTCTGCCCTACATATATAAAATAAAGCAATAAGTTATGATGTTGATTAATCTTTAATATAATTTATTCACTTAAGTACTAATAAATACTTACTTAAAATACAGGAGGAGGACATCCCGGCGACTGTGCTCTGACGTCACAAAAGCTAAGTTGAAAACGTAAATGTGTTCGTGGTATTAGCCTCATACCTGCACTTGTCATGCATACTGTCACCCACTACCTTACCATCGCTTCAATCACTTCAGCATAATGCCAAAATTTTACCAAAGTTAAAATTAAACTTAAGCTCGCTTCACAAACGTGCGCTCTATAAACGTCAACGTCAAAAACTAACCAAAGATGTTATTTTTTTTTATTTGTAAATAAATTGTTTTCTTTATAATGAATTTGTTTTATTTTTGTTTTTATCCTTTATTTATTTTTTTAAATATCAAAATGGAACCAATTACAGAAGCACTTGTTAAATTGTATACTGGAATATTTAGAGCAATACATTTATAAAAAAATGATATATATATTAACACTTGATGTCTATTTTTAAAAAGTACTGTTATGCCACTGTAATTTTGCAAGCAGTAAATATGATTAAAAAATCATTTTCATGATATTATCCTTATTTAAAAACTATTATATTTTCTAAATATAACCCAACAGCCAAATTACAGTGGTTGAAACTTAGTAGTACAAATTTCTACAGCTGTTTTTCTTGTCATAATTATGTTGAATTCGATGTAAAACTATATGGAAATTATGTTTATTTGCCAAAATTACTTAATGATTAATTAATTATAATATGCAAATTTAGATTATTTTATACAAATGTGCAAATATATTATAACTATATTGGTAACCGTGTAAGGCGTACCTATTAAATCTGTAAAGTTTATATTACGTTATTTAATGTAAGTATCTAACTTACACGTAATCAGAACAATCAAACATTAACTTTAGTTTACAATAAAACATTTTTTTTTTACGGCTGATGGAAAGTGGTTACCGGCTACTATGAACATTTGCAACATCAGGGCTGTTGTTGTCGCTAACGCATTGCCGACCTCTAAGAAATGTTATAACTTCCTTGTCGAAGAATTCCATGTCGTAGTGCAGAGGGAAAAAAGTAGCGGGAAAGTCCATCCAAGTCTTTATTGCACTACGCGCAATAGAGAACCGTTGCGTAGTTAAGCTTGATAAGTATTTTTTTGTTGCATGAGTTCCGCAAACAGGCAGACGGCTTACTTGATGAAAAGCACTTACCATCACCTATGTATTTTTGTAACATCAGAGGTGTGCTACATAACTCTAAATGGAGACTGGAACCTGGCCACTAATTCCAGAACACAACTTTGTTATGGCAACATACTCTAGACCAGGGGTGGTAGCCATTCAGACGGGCAAACACTTACAACAGGCTACCCGGCCGCAGGAAATTGTACACATACATTTATCTGTGCAGGAACTGAGAAAGAATACAAAATTTTAGCTAGACCTTATGGATGACATTTTATTGTCCACTTTTATTAAAAAAAAGGGTAATATTGTTTAATAATTGTAAGATATATTTTTTAACAATTGTATTGTATTATAAATTCTAACTGGTTAATGAAATGTATCTTTTTGAGCTGCTACATGACCTGCCTCGTTTGCAACTCAAGTTATGTAATATAGAGAATGTACATAAGCGTACTGCAAATGTGAAAATTGTAAGTATTTATATAATAAATCACAGACTTAAAAAAGTCTATTATAACGTGATTGGAAAAATCGACAATGAACTTAAAAACAAATCGTTGTAAAATGAAGATAAACAAAAAATGTATTTTCAATAAAAATAAAAATAAAACTAGCAAGAATATTGAACATGAAACTTAAACTATAAAATTGCTTAGAAGCGGGCAACGCGTAACACGTTCATAGTGGCACTAATTTAATACGTTTCTACGGTACGGGGCGTTTTAGACCTTGTACTAAAACTACCGTTGTGGCGCAACGAGGTCTATGAAGCCCCGTAACGTTCTAAAAACTAAAACTGGTTTATATATAAATAGTTTATGGATTTTTGTTTTGTTATGCGGTACTAGGTCAAGGTAATCCCATATAAAGGTAACTATACCACAGAGCTCTAGTTTAATAGCACATCTTATATATATATATATATATATATTCATCTTTTTTCTACACTGACCCAAATTGACGATACGCCAGTCGCACCACGGTTCTCTATGCTTTTCTTAGTCGCACCACAAGTGAGACACGTTCGAGCCGACTTAGACTTGATTTCCCAGTGAACTTATTACGTGACAACCCTGGTGTTACGGACCTATTTAAGTTACAGTAAACACTTTCCATCAGCTAGGCCGTCTGTCTGTTTGCCTGCTTTAGGGAATAAAAAAACCCATGAACACAAAAGTTACTAGCAGTTTTTAGTTTTTTTTTTATTGGTACAAGCCTAGCACGGTTATTTTATATTTTTGTAATTAATTTCAACTACCTACTCTCATACTCGAAATACTTAAAATTTCAATATGCAATTGTTAAGAAATATAGGACGTTAATTGTTAGTGAAATGTTACTTTTTAGACAAAATGTTAGAGAATGTTAATGGAAACGTATTTATGAAACTTCTAGACACATCTTTTAGTGGATTGTTTGCAAATATTATAACGCTATCAGTGAATGTTGTTATATATAACATATCATGCACAAATTAAGAAAAATCATTCAAAATCTTCTCTGCATATCATTACATTATAAATATGCCTAGCTTCGTGTTGTTACTATTTTAATACAAGGACATTTTGTCAAAAAAATCGGCGACCATGTTATTAAAAATTTTTTGCCAAATGTGTTCGGGCTACGCTCATAGAAGACTTTTGTAGAGCTACGGAAAATTACGTTATTTTTGTCAATTTTCGTTGACAATATTTGTTATTTGATTCTTTCAGAATTTTCTACTTCATAGTTCAAGATTTAAATGGGTACAGTTTTACCACTTTGAAAAAGAATGTTTCGCCAACCAGTAACTGAATTATAAAAGTGATTAATTGGAAAAAAGTGTGCGTCTCGGGACGTCCGACAGAAGTGATAACTTGCGTGAGAGAAAAGGAAGCCAGACAGACTGGCACCGTAACGCGTTACGTAACGAAGCGGTTCACCCTACCATAAGAAGTTATCACTTCAAAAACCTGCGTTTGTCAGCTCCGACGCGCGACTGCAGTTTACTGTTCTGTCTGTGTTTAAGTGATCAGTAAAATCATAACTTAACTTTATTTAACCAATTTCTGTAAAGTTGCATATAGTAGATCAATTTTCGAAAAATAAGGTCATTAAGATGTTTCACTTCTTACGCGTGTACACTAGTACACGCACACATTTTTTTTAATGTACAGACAAATACATCCGAATATTATAGTTAAAAAAACTTAAAAATATGTGTTACTAATTTACAGGGAACTATTTGGTTCGCAAGAGAGCCAACATTAGGGAACTGTATTTTTTATTGGTTTTTACGTTCAGGATGCGGTTGTTTCTTCCGCGCATTCTGGTAAGTGTCAAAGTCATCCATGCGTCCAGTTACAAACATCCCGGATGCACTGCAGAGGCACGGGTTTTTGTAACGAGGAGAAATCCGACTAAGGACCATCAGCCGCGCGTGTGAAGTGCTATTGCCACGAGGTCAGGGTTACCCACTAAAACTCCTCGGTGGTCCTTCCTTCACCTTATGCCAGGGCTATGACTACATGGACTAGCCGCTCCGCTGGCCCTGGAAGAAGGCGTGGGAGCCGCAACAATGCCCTGAACTCATTATTATATTGTTACGAGCTACACAGGACTGGAATTACTATAGAGTTTATTAGAACTGTACAAACACGTATAAAACAGGTACAAATATAACTAGACACTACTAGTTTAAACTGCACGATTCAATAACACGCGCAAAGTCCGTCACTATAAAGCTAATCGATGTACGTCTTACTCGTATCGTAATCCTCGCTTGACTGCCCCTCTCCGCCTTTGGCCATTGCTTTATAATGCACCGATCCATACCTGGCAAGCTTCGACGCAATATAATAACAACAAGGATTAGTTCGACACTAATGACGGCTATAAAACAAGTACGATAATAATATAATGTTTTTCGTAATTACAAATTCTAAACACAATGTAAACAAACGAATTCCTAAATGCGGGGAGGTAATAAACTGCGATTTACGACAGGCAGGTGTGCGCACTTCTTTGTCGGTATGTAACAATATTGTACACGTTGGGTTTATAGTAAGATCGTTGAGCAAACATGGACTACAAACTCGCTGAATACACAGATTGTGATGTACAGTACGCTTTAAATATTTAGAACTATTTTGGAAATATTATTTTTTTGACAAAATGTCTTGTCTAACCCCAAGTGCGAATTGATTTTAGAATATTATCGTTGAATGTGTTTTTATGAGGAAACGCTTATACAATTTTAAAAGAAGCACTGCCTTACATTGTAAGTATAGTAAATGATTTTCGAAGAATGCTTGGTTTGCCTTAATCGATAAGTGACGTCAAAAACTTGAGATCGTGTGGAAATGACGAAAGATTGTAAAAAATGACTACCTATATTTTGGCAGCTACTTTTTGGAGAAACAACATTTATTAAATTTGTTTTTATAAAATGAGCTTTTTACAATGTGCATTTTACAGACAGTATTGTTATTGTGATAAAAGAGTTTTTTAAATGTCACCACGGTCCGAATTTATGAATTGTTTTTTAAATCTTCCTCTCTTGTTGTTATTTCTATCTATGTACTAAAATAAATATTAATAATTTATACATCTAGTTATATAAGCCACATGCTTGTTGCTGTTTTAAGCAATTGTTTTTATTAAACTTACTAAATAAGAAGAAATAATTCATAAATTGGATACGCTGCCTTTAAAAAGATAACATCGAAAATT
Organism: Dendrolimus pini; assembly: GCA_949752895.1. Taxonomy (NCBI): domain Eukaryota; kingdom Metazoa; phylum Arthropoda; class Insecta; order Lepidoptera; family Lasiocampidae; genus Dendrolimus; species Dendrolimus pini. The sequence continues at coordinate 9,988,828 of OX457149.1, forward strand.
TTATGGCGTTTTTTCGAGATTTTTCAATTTATGAACAATGGTCACCGACGTGTTTAAAAAAAATCAAAGGCCTTTGGCTATTGTTCCACAGCCTATATATCTATATTATCTTCCCTAATTGATTCGCCACTCGTATATAATTGTTATACCTAATTATTTAATCACAGATAATTATAGAGTGTTGGCATCTATGGCTTTTGATACACGGTCGCTGAAAATTTAGTAGTGTGTATATGTATGGTAGGCGGAATGTATAGCGAAGCTGCAATATTTCGAAAAAAAATAACGAATTCTATTTTCAAACGATTCCTTCCAGATTTGTTTCTTTCAAGATGGCGGCTTACATTTTCGACTTATTGCAGCCGTGTGCGATTATAACTTTTTGTAACGATTCAAAAGTGTGTAGTTGTATGATCCATCACAATAAATAACTAATTAATGGTATTAAATTTAATGATATTAGTTACTTGTTACAATAATATAATGGTATATAAATAAATACAGTGGGTCGTATTGTTTCTCAAGTTGTATTGACCGAAATTATGCTGAGATTTAAAAAAATACATGTTCTTTGAAAATATAATATCTTCATATACGGAACGGTACTGTTTGTTTTATTTTATCAAGTTTTTCCTTTCCTTGCTTTCTACATTACAAAGCGGGATATTATAAAATTTAAAAACTTCGTTTAAAAAAAACGACTTCAAAAACTAAAAAACTAAAATGTATAAAATAACTTATTTTATACATTTTAGTTTTTTAGTTTTTGAAGTCGGTTTTTTTAAACGAAGTTTTTAAATTTTATTTGTTACTTTTTAGTGTCTAGCTATGTATGGGTGGACCTACGAATGGTGCCGCGCTTCTTAAAAAATATAGGTCCCAAGAACCGGGAACAAAAAAATGTTCGTAAAATGAAAACTACTGGGCCAAAGTATGTAAAATTTTTAGGGGACCAATTGGAAGCTATTCCGCGTCGAACAAAAAAAGAATCACGTAAATCTGATCATAAATCACGGAGTAATGGGCGAACATACATAAAAAAAGCAAAAAAAAAAAAAGATCCCGACGAATTGAGAACCTCCTCCTTTTTTCGAAGTCGGTTAAAAAGCACGAGCGAAGAATAAGAAAGAACAAAAAGCTCTCAGTAAAAAACATAACTCATTACTTGTATGAAGCTTATGACAAATGTTCAACAACAGTAAGGCAAATGAACGGTTGGTACCTCCCTAAATAGACTTACGGATATTTCTCCGTGTGGAGACTCGCCGACATTGATGCCGGAAGATCCACTCAAACTCCCAGTATTCCTTCCAGTCAGTCGTACATAACAAGGGTCGGGGGATGTGGCTATCGCCTGCTCCACATGAGCTCTTGCCGGCGACGGCCAAAAAGGCCTCATCCAACCGCAGGCCGCAAAGGACCTCTAGAATTCATTTGCCATGATTCTAATTTTGAAAATAGGCTTGGCACTTAGACAAAGAGAAACGCTCCGTAAAGGTGACCAACATCCTTGTACTCGTTATTTGGCCACAGAACCATAAAAATTATATATCTAAAACCACTGATGGTATATACATTTAAAAAAAATCACCCTCATGCATTGTAGTTCATGGTAACATTATAATTATAGTGGCTATTGCCTAATCTTGGTATTTTTTCGCAATTTAATACCTTCCCGTTAAAATGTCATTCGCATAAAAATAATAGTTTATGGAAAAAAAGAATGGGAAAAAAAGAACACGACGTTTCGTAGGTACATGTTTCGTGTTCTGGCAAAATAGCTAAGGAACGATAAAAACAAAAGTATTGAAAAACTGCCATCTGTTGTTAAATAGTAAATTTAAAGTACACACAAAAGCAGAGATAAAACTATTGGAGACGAGATGACAGTACTTGTACATAAAATCGTCTGTCAAAGGTTTAAAAGCTTTTATATTAGTATAGTATTTTGTTCAAGTTAATTAAATTATAATATATATATTTTTTTGCTCACTGACTAGTACAAAAGTACTTTGTTGGATCAGTATTGTTGTATTTATTACATTTGTTCTTTTAAATTACTGGAATCAAATAAAGTCGAATTTTATGTGTTTGCTGTTTTTAGTGTCGTTTTTAGTTTCATCGAGTTTCAAATCACAGGTTCACGCCGATACTATGCTCGCACAGAATTATGAGAGCGTGGTATCTTTTTTTATTACTTGAAGCAGGCAAACAGGCAGGCGCTGTCGCCAAGGGTTGCCGACCTCTAAGAAATTTTATAATGCCCTTCTTAAACACCCCATGTCGTAGCACAATAGGAAAACCGTGGCGGGAACGTTCCTCCAGATCATTGTTGTACCCGGAATAAATGTTCTAGAGAACCGTTGAATAGTTGAGCGTGGGAGCTCAAGTTTTTTTTTTTTTTTAATTTATTATTAAAATAAAATCTTGAGCTCCCACGCTCAAGTGGAGGTGAACATCCCGTAGCTGGCAGGCAGTTCGGTTGTAAAAGGGAGGCGTTGGCACCAGAATCAAACTATTCCTCAGAAAACTCCTTACACCGATCGAACCCGCCTTAAGGGGTGTAATCAAGATGAGTTTAGCATGGCTCTACCAAAAATGCTTCTTCCAGATTATCAATATAGTGTAAACTCCATGTAACGTCACTGGATTTAACGACAAACCCCTTTAAGCGTCGAAATCTCTTGGCTTTGGTAGGTTTAGATTGTCTTCCATACAATGATACACTCTATATAGCGTTACACCCACTCTCAATAACGACAACAATCAAGTTTTAAAAAAGTCTTCTAAGTTGCCAAAATTAGTAAAACCTGCTCAGCTGTGCACGTTATTTTATTGCTTTACTATCCTAGCCTGTAATAAACTCAACTGTCGGCATCATGCATATCGAAATTTCTAAGAAATTCCGAAATACCGAAATTTCTAAGTACTTCTTTATTACCAAGATGCCTCAATATCGCAATAAATGAATAAAATAAGTAAAAATACAACAAAGTTACTGGTGCAGCAAAAGATGTCAGACAAAAGTAACAGACTTCTCTCCAATTAACGACAACTCTCTATAACGCCATAAATAGTACTTTCGGTGTCGTTATATAGAGTTTACACTGTAATTATCTAAGTATTTTTTAACGGATCATTACTATCTAACCTTCAGCGCGGTATGTTAAGGTGCCGTTGCTAAGCAAAGCCGTGGCCAAACACTGACTCCAAATAAAACAGCTGTTAACTTGACAACCATACGTTACACCGGAAACGCGTCGCGCGACCGGAGGCAGGTGCGCACGAGTTCCTGTGGTACGACACCGTATAATACAACCATACTAATGCTTATCATGTCACTCTTATGTTCTTTCAAATAGAGTTGAAAGTAGATTAATATAGGTCTCTTTATAATTTTGTAATAAAGAACAAAGTTCAATTTAAATGCAATGTCAATACGCTTTATTATTATACAAATAGAGTTCAAAATCAATAAACTCGCTAAAATGTAAAGTATTGTTTCATCTAAACATATTGATACGGTTGTATTAGTTTTAATTTTTCTAACGCGAGAGTTGAAAATGGAATGTTTTATTTGAATTGGAATTGTGTGTTTTAGAACAAAAGTGAACATTAATGCGGTTTAAAGCAACCTTATCTGAATTAAAATACAGTTCAAATTGTAACAATTAAATTGTAGGAATAAGTTTGTCAACTATGAACAAAATTAATAAAACTTAATGCAGTCGTATACGCCTTTATAGGTTGGAGTTTAAGTTGAATATTGAGTAGCTTATAGGTAAATGATGGTATAAAAATAATTATAGCAAAGTAATCTGATCATTGCAGTATAAAGGGACACTTTCACTTATCACACTAGTAAACGCCTGGCTGGTTATGCTGCTAACGGGTTCAATTGTCAAAATAAAGCAACTTTGACTTATTTTATAAGTGAAACTTCTATAGAATCCTTGTGATAGAGACGAGAAAGCGTAACTAAAAAGAGATAGACACATAAATCTATAGGACTAAGCCTGCGAGAGAATGAGATACGAGTTTTACATTGTGCAGCACAGATTAGACTGTCAATCAGACCGATAATTAAACATAGGTCCAATTTGGACCGAAATAAAACCGATAATAATATATTATATGTGAGTATATTCTCTGGAATTTTACTTCTACTGCGTGTGAACTGCGCATATATCACACAATCCTTGGGTGCAGTTGCAGACCAGCGTCAGGCACCTGTTGCCTGGCACATACTGAACTGCACCTATTTGGTACCATCGCGACACTTTTTTGGTATATATCTACATCATTTAATTCATCGCCATGTCTCTCGCTATGTGAAGACCAAATAAACGTTTTTTCTTTCGAACCGTGGCATGGCAATAGCATATCTGCGGGAATGCTAGTTCCATCCCGACGATGCGGATCCCACGCACAGGTCCTAAAAGAAATAAAAAGGTATCATTCCCAGTATTATATACCCAACATTATATTTAACAACATAACAACCGTTGCTCTTGTTGTTTAAACTATTTTTAGTTCAATTTAGATGCTAAATAAGCTTAAATACAAGACAATTCAGTCTATGAGGCTACAGTTTCACAGCATGATGTCATCCCGCCGACACCATGTTTGTTTCATAAAGCATTATACCTATACTTAATTTGCGTTTACACTAGTTTTTGTTGAGTTTAATTACCTAGTAACCGAATTGAAAATATTTTCAAGCTAAAATATTCGAACACTACATTTCTTGACATTGACCGGGGGTGGGGGGGTGTCAATGTGAAGTGACCGAATTAGGTGTGGGAGAAATGTCACATTTTTGCGATTGGAACATTTGTATCTGGAACAGTAAAATGTATCACTGATATGTTTCATTTAGAACATTGAGTCAAATATATTAAATCATGGTTGTCTTGTTATGGCACGTCGCGGACTGAGGCTGAGAAACGGGCTGCGGTTTCATTTGAAACATCGTGACAAACTTGTCAAAGATAAAAGTACAGATATTACGGTGTTAAGGTTGAAACAAAGATGAATATTCATAGTAATATTTGAAAAAATTACACATTATGAGATCATTAATAAAAGCGATTTCCCTTCATACTTTATTCAGGCTTAGGACTGGCGGCCAGACGCTTAGGCTAGCTGGCGTATTTTCTCATTTGTTATCTCATTCTCATTTGCTTATATTTTATTGTTTTCCTGCTCTCTAGCTACGCTTGTTGCTCTGTGATTCATTATGCTCTGGTCGGTCTTTCTCACACGTAAGCGACATGATCGCGCTGAACAGAGAGTCAGAGAGATCGCGATGTTCCAGATCCAAATGATGCATTTGAAACATTATTGATGTTCCCATCTTTTGGAACACCTAAATGTTTTGGATCAGTGAGTCGGTTCAGTAAAGAGTTACACACGCTCAGACCGTATGATTCACTGGGGTAACGGCCGTACGGGACCCCTTCCGTACCCCAAAAACGCCTACATCGCATAAGGTGCTGCCTAGCTAGCTGAGCAGCGTAAGCGGCGACCACGCAACATTTTTGTAATACTTACATTTTTAAACTCGTGATATCTCTCGAATGTAATGTCCGATTTAAATAATTCAAAGAGTTATATAAAGGTATTGAAGCAGTCTTGAATATGAAGTATTCTATCATGAATAGTTTTCGCAGCACACGCGATGTAGAGAATATTTTAGGTATTTTTTTTACACCTTGGGTAACATCATTGGAGGATAAGGATCCCTATTTTTTTGAAAATATAATATACTCTATGTCACCCGAGGATAGTGTAGCTTGCTAACAGTGAATGGATTTTGCAAATCGGTTCAGTAGTTTCGGAGCCTATTCAATGCAAATAAACAAACAAATCTTACCTCTTTAAAATATTAGTATAGTATAGATAATAGAAGACAAGTACAATTGAACGTAGTTAAGCGAAAGAACTCAAATCAATAAACTATATCCTCTAATAGTAGGTGCCTATATGTTACTACTAGCTTCTGCCCGCGAATTCGTCCGCGTGAAATAGTAAAAAAAAGTAAGTTAAAAAAGCCTCCCGATTTTGAAACATTCGTCATTGTTACTCCGCTCCTATTGCTCGTAGCGTGATGATATATAGCTTATAGCCTTCTTCGATGAATGAGCTAGCTAACACTGAAAGATTTTTTCAAATCAAAACAAACAAACTCTTCAGCTTTATATATTAATATAAGATAAGATTCAGTGACTTGCCCAATCATCGGTTAAATTTTGACATAACTTGTATATCAATCTTTAACCGATAGTAAGACAAATAAACGGTCGGTAAGATATAGAAACCGGGTCTAAATCGATTCTTTGTTGCAAAATTAGGATTCTAGGAAAATACAATATCATTAAATATCTGTGTGAAACAATTACCGTAAAATGGGGGGAGTAGGGTCTAGGGGTGAATTATATTATATACATTATACACATGTAGAATTTAAATTTGAAGCTTGCAATATTTTTTCAATAATCTGGCAACACTCAGTCATCCTGTCATAAGTATTAAAAAAACGTACTTCAAAACATTGGGTCAAAGCTGTGTGAAATTTGTATTGTAGGTACCTGCCTATAGTATGAAAGTGTCGGCCCTAGCGAAAACTCTATTAACCCCTTAAGCGACCCGATTCACCCCAACGCCTGGGTGAATAGGGACAAGTGAGTTTTTGTAACTTTTTATGATTATTCTTTAATAAACTATATCTTAATGCATTAGAAATGAAAATTTAAACTACCGGAACCATTATGATCTCCGTTTTATTACTGTAACTACAAAAAAAAACGATAAAAATCAATGTCGAACTTAAAAAGTGTCCCGATTCCCCCCATTTTACGGTATTTAAGAAGGATTTAATTTAAGTTCACTAGACTAGTACATAAGTAGGCGATAAGATAAGGCGATACAATGCTATGTAGTGATATTACAAAAAAAGAGGAAAGTTAAAAAAAAACAGTGTAATATGATGTAAGTGTAATCTTGAAAAGTATATAATTGTACAGAACTCTTTGTTTTCAAAATATAGTAATTTTTATGTTTTACTTTGCACCGACTTAAAGATGTTTTAGATAATATATATTAATAATAATAGCTTTAGAAATAAGTTATTTTATACATTTTAGTTTTTTAGTTTTTGAAGTCGGTTTTTTTAAACGAAGTTTTTATTTTTTATTTGTTACTATTTAGTATCTAGCTATGTATGGGTGGATCCACGAATGGTTTTTTTATTTATTTGACTTGACTTTATGTTGTTGGTCCGAAGACCTCATAACTTTACCGGGGTCTTTGGGGCGAGCGCCTTCGCCAGGCGAAGGTGCTCGAGCCCGGGGGCAACTTGCTTGAGGGAGCTCCCTAGGGAGTTTTGCCTCGGCTGGACAGTTGCCATGAGATGAATCTGATGATGCCCGCCAATGAACTAATTGAGAACGGGTACGTCGGGTAATAAAAAGCCCGAGAAGAAGGATCCCGGCGGAACGGGATCGGCGGTTTCGCAACGTGTAATGGCTGGGAAAGAAGAAACGGCGAAAGAAACTTCCCAGCAACACGCCTAGTCTATCCTGTGGGGGGGCTATGTCTCCTGGCGTCCCTCTCGAGGACGTGGAGAGATCGTGATTGGCGTTGTCTGAGACGCCGCCGTCTATGTCTGTCTGTCGGTGCCTGCCAGCCTGCCGTCCTAACCGCGGGCGTGCTGATCCGGGCCAGCCGTTTTGTAATAGTGTCGACCTTGTCCGTAAGGACATTACGCGGTCGTCGCACGAGAGCCTTTCGCCGAGGCTTGTAATCGGACGCGGACACGACGAGCGGATTTCGATGGTGCGGCGCGAGATCGAAATACTTACGCGAGAGCGACGTAATGTAGTTTTTGATGGAGGGAAGCTCCAGATCGCGGTGGAGGTCGACGTTACGCATATAGAGGGGAGCACCAACGGCTCTGCGCATGAATTTATTCTGCACGATTTGCAGTTTATTTAAATGGGTAGGCTTGGCATGGCCGAATACCACACTCGCATATGTCATGATCGGGCGGATGCATGTTTTATATAGAGTAAGCTTGTGTCTGAGGGACATTTTGCTTCGGTTATCTATCATGGGTGCTAGACGACCCATCACAAATCGTGCTCTATTTCGGACTATAGTGATATGCTCGTTGAAGCGCAAGTTCTGATCTAGGGTGACACCCAGGTATTTTGTGTGCTTTGCCCAGGGAATTTCTTGGTCATAGAGCGAGATGGCTTTTAGGCGAAGGGAAGCGCGTTTGAAAAGAAAAGAACATTGCTGCGCTCTTCTCCGGGTTCACCTCTATCCTCCATCTACGAAACCATTTGCCTAGCTCTGTGACAGCTACCTGCAGCCGGACGCAGGCCATTTGTCTGTTCTTATCTAATGTATAGAGTGCGGTGTCATCCGCGAAGAGGGCCAGCTCCACATCTGGAGTTTTTGGGATGTCGCTGGTAAACAACGTGAAGAGTAGTGGGGACAGGGCCGAGCCCTGTGGTACACCGGCTGTGAGTGGGTGAGGAGACGAGCGCGTTCCCTCCACTCGAAAACGGAAGCTACGACCTATGAGGAAGTCTCGCAAGATGAGCACGAGTCTGTCTGGCACACCGAACTGGTACAGCTTGTAAATCAAGCCGTTGTGCCAGACCTTGTCGAAGGCCTTAGCTACGTCTAAAAACAGGGCGGCTGTTCCTATAGAGCGGGGGCGATGGGCAAAGTGAGATAGTATGTGCTCCGTGATGCGGTGCACCTGTTGCACGCATGAGTGACTGGCACGAAAGCCAAACTGCTCGTCGGGTAGTAGATGTTTGCTGATGGCAAAATCTCTAAGTCTAGAGAGGATGACCCTCTCGTAAAGCTTGCTGAGTGCGCTCAGTAGGCTGATCGGACGGTTCTACGAATGGTGCCGCGCTTCTTAAAAAATATAGGTCCCAAGAACCGGGAACAAAAAAATGTTCGTAAAATGAAAACTACTGGGCCAAACTAAGTAAAATTTTTAGGGGACCAATTAGAAGCTATTCCGCGTCTGACAAAAAAAGAATCAAGTAAATCGGATCATAAATCACGGAGTAATAGGCGAACATACATAAAAAAAGCAAAAAAAAATAATTGATCCCGACGAATTGAGAACCTCCTTTTTTCGAAGTCGGTTAAAAAGAGGTTTGAGTGATAACGAGAATGAGTATAAGTGAATGTAGGGGTGAGTGAGTATGGGTCTGGATAACTGTGGATATTAGTGAGTCCATACTCACGTACCCATGTACGAGAAGGCCTTTTTCTGTAGGGGCACGCTGGGGCACGCAGTGGCCTTGAAAGAAATTTTGAAAATATCGAAAAATTACCATAAAAACAGAAAAATGAAAAAAAAACAATTTTGGTAACCTTTATAAAAAAATGGATTTTTAATAGGTTTTTCTGGAGTGGAGCTACCAACAAAAAATTATAGACTTCCAACTTTCGAGAATTAGCGTGTCCCCAAAAAAAACTAAAATGTATAAAATAACTTATTTCTTAAGCTATTATTATTAATATATATTATCTAAAACATCTTAAAGTCGGTGCTTAGTAATTTTCAAAATATAGTAATTAGATAGATAGATAGATAACACTTTATTGTACACCATTACAGAAAACTTACGGACTACTAGTAGGTAATAATTTAATTGTGTACAAAGGGCGGTCTTATCGCTAAAAAGCGATCTCTTCCAGACAACCCGTGGCAAGAATATTGTGATTGGGAGTGGCGATGGTGGTATACATAATTATTGTACGATTACATACATTTTAATAATAAATATATAACTATACTATATATACAAATATACACATAAGTTATATACATATACAAGATATTGTGATAATATGCAACTATTTAAACATAATAAACATATAAATATATGCAATATAATATCTATTAATTATAAAAAAATTACATATCATTATATTGCAGATAGAATTTTCTGACCAAGTTCTTAAATGTTGTTAGGGATTTTGCTTGTCTGACAGCAACAGGCAATGAGTTCCAAAGTTGGATAGCCTTAACCGTGAAAGAATTATTGAAGAATGTTGTCTTATGGATAGGAGTAATAAGTCTATGTTGACTGGAAGGGCGTAAATTGTGAGAGCAAGAAATAAATTCGAAGCGTTCTTTAAGGTACTGTGGAGTAGTAGGGATGAATAAAATACTGTAAAGCAATGAAAGAATGTGAGTATTCCGGCGAAAACGAATTGGCAACCACTTGAGTTTTTTTCGAAATTCAGACACGTGGTCATACTTGCGTAACCCAAATATGAACCTTATGGAAAAGTTTTGGAGGCGCTCAAGTTTATTAAGTTGTTCTTGAGTTAGATCTAGATAGCTGGCGTCGGCATAATCAAGTATAGGTAAAAGTAGCGACTCTGCAAGCTCAATTTTGGTGGCGATGGGAAGGAAGTTTTTCAGCCGCCAGAGTGACCTGGAGGAGAGAAACAACCGTCTACTTAACTCCGTTATATGGGGTCTCCAGGACAACTCACTATCAAATAAAACTCCAAGGTTTTTGACCTTATCACTGATAGGGATAATCTTTCCATCAAAAAGAAAAGTTGGCATACAGGTCCAGTCAATTTTACACAGCATCCGTGAGCTACCGATGATAATTACTTGAGTTTTCTCAGGATTCACAAGAAGTCCATTCGATTTACTCCATTGCAGTATGCGGTCAAAGTCAGAGTTTATTGCTGCGACTGCTTGATTTAGTGTAGCAACCGGTGCCTGTGTGTAAATTTGTAGATCGTCTGCATAGAGGTGATAGGATGAAGTAAGTTCATTGGAAATTGAGTTTATAAAAACAGCGAATAATAAAGGAGATAGTTCGCCGCCCTGTGGAACACCGGCAGAGAGATCACACCACGACGAATAGTCGTCATCAACTCGAATGCGCTGCCGGCGTCCATACAGGTAACTATGAAACCAGTCGATAACTTCAGGAGATATGTTAATAGAGCGTAGGATGCTGAGTAACACTTCAAAGTCAACATTATTAAAAGCACTACTGAAATCGAGCAGCGATAGCACAGTTAGCAAACCATTGTCCATGCCATGCCGGATGTCATCTGTAATTTTAATGAGGGCTGTGGTGGTGCTGTGGCCAGGACGAAAACCAGACTGGTAAGGATTCAAGAGGGAATTACGGTTCAGGAAAACACTTAGCTGCTGATGAACTAAGCGTTCGAGGACTTTGGAAAGGAAAGGTAGTATGGAAATAGGACGAAATTGAGAAAAGGAAGCGGGATTTGGTTTTTTTGGAAGAGGAGTAACCTGGGCTTCCTTCCAGGTGGCTGGGAATACACAAGAGGTTATGGATGTATTAAGGATATGAGTAAGGGTAGGATTAATGACATCCAGTATGGGTAGGATCATGTTGCGACTAATGCTATCACTGCCGACAGCATTAGATGTGATGGATTGCACAGCTTTCTTAACATCACTGTCAGTAAATCGACTAAAAAGAAAAGGAGAATGCTTGGGTGTTGGCTTGGACGAGATTCTTTTCAAAGTTTCAGACTTTATTACTACATCAAAGTCAGAAGTGGTTGAGAAATGTTGATTTAAATCATCGATATTGAATTTTTGACTGACCGAGATTTCCGTTTGTTTGCCAATCCCCAACGAGCGTAAAAACTTCCATACTTTAGCTGGATTATCATTTTGAACTGATTCGTGGATATAACGGCGTTGAGCGTCCCTACACACTCTATTACAGCGATTACGTATGCTCACATAAGCGGCTTTGTTTGCTTCGGTTGGCTTCATTTTATATCTAGTTTTTGCTTTAGATTTCTTGTGCATCTGTGATTTAATATCATCGGTAAGCCACGGTGCAGGCAAATGTTTGACCTTTATACGACGTAAAGGTGCATGAATATCATACAGCTTCATCAAAGCCGCATGAAACACATGAACCTTCTCATCAATAGTAGTTGCACTGACCACCCCAGACCAGTCTATTTCCTGAGCGTCCTTTAGTAGGGCATCTAGGCTCATGCCACCAAAATTGCGCTGAAGGATGATTTTAGGTTTGGCTTTCGGCGGATGTAAGTTATATGAGAGAAAAATCATGTCATGATAGGAAAAAGCATCCGCCGAACATTGACCATAATGAGAAACGTGAGGGAGCGATGAAACCATTATTAGGTCGAGAAGAGAAGGGGATGAATTAGGGAAACGATGAGTAGCACTCAGAGGAAGAATATGTATGTTAAGAGATCTTGTTAAAGTTTCTAAAGAAGAAGAACGATGGTCTTGTTTAAGGAGACAGGTGTTGAAATCACCCATTATGACACTATGCGTATATGATAATTTTTATGTTTTACTTTGCACCGACTTCAAGATGTTTTAGATAATATATATTAATAATTATAGCTTAAGAAATAAGTTATTTTATACATTTTAGTTTTTTTTTGTTTTTTAAGTCGGTTTTTTTAAACGAAGTTTTTAAATTTTATTTAAAAACTTCGATTCGAACAAAAAAAGAATCACGTAAATCGAATCATAAATCTCAGAGTAATCGGTGTACATATGGAACGGAGTGAAAATTATTTCCATGAAAAATGTTCATAAAATGAAAAGTACTGGGCCAAACTATGTAAAATTTTTAGGGGACCAATTGGAAGTTATTCCGCGTCGAACAAAAAAAGAATCACGTAAATCGGATTATAAATCACCAAGTTATCGGCGAACATACATTAAAAAAAGCAAAAAAAAAAGATCCCGACGAATTGAGAACCTCGATTTTTTCGAAGTCGGTTAAGAAGTGACAACAAGAAACGGGAACGGAATTTTTTATCATAAAAAATGTTCATATAATGAAAATTACTGGGCCAAACCATGTTAATTTTTTAGAAGACCAAAAGGCAACTATTCCGCATCACACTAAAGAAGAATCACGTAAATCAGATTATAAATCTCAGCGTAATCGGTGTACATACGGAACGGAATGGAATTTTTTTCATAAAATGAAAACTACTGGGCCAAAGTATGTTAAATTTTTAGGGGACCAAAAGACAACTATTCCGCATCGAACTAAAGAAGAATCACGTAAATCAGATCATAAATCTCAGAGTAATCGGTGTACATACATAAAATACCGATCGAGTTGAGAATCTCCTCCTTTTAGAAGTCGGTTTAAAAAGGCCTAGGTACGAGTGAGTATGACGGTTAATTTAGTGAGAATAATCATGTTTTTAAGATCTTGCACTCTACTCCGTTCTTAGCATGAAATGTATTTTTAAAATTTAATTTACTTAATAAAGCTTAACTAAAAGTAACTGTAATAAAATGTGCTATAATGTAATGAAATACTATCCAATAAGTATACTTGGTATACGCATATACAAACCATTGGTGAACACGAAGTGGATCTACATTTGCCTACGTCTATCCATGTATCTAAATCAATTTATATGTGATTTAAAAATTAATACCACAACTTAAGTGAAAACTGTGAATTGGACGAAGCCTAATGATAAATTAATTTCTTTGAAATTTTGGTCTGTCAGTTTATCTGAAAGATTCTCTCGAATAGATTCCGTAATGGCCATACATTGCAAATTGTAAACGTTAAAATATCAATTTTAATAATTAAATTTAAATCATATATGTTTCAATTCTATATCTTGCAGACTTCAGTAGATGTCATATGAAGTCCAAATCCCGTGTAAAAGAAGTGGCGGCACTGCTAGACAAAAAATATCACCTCTATGCAATGATATGATGAGATATCGCTCTATCTATTCAGAAAGAAAGAAAGAAAAAATTTATTTCTAAAAAAGCGACACTTTTTCTCAAGACTATATTTAACTTGGATATGATCCCGTTCATTTGGTGTTATTTTCTTTATAATTTATAAACCTAACTGACTAACCTAAACCATTATTCAACATTTTGGCGTTTGGTACTGACTGACAAGCAGACCTTAGGGTGATCTATCATTAGAATATTAGTATAACGGTTTTGTTTGTAAATGCTATACTAGTTCCGTATTTCATACCATGAATTAAAAACGTAATAAAATAATTTATAAGAACTAATTATACTTTATATCTTAAATTACGTATTATGAAAGATTTTATAATGTTACATGTTTAAAAAATTTATTGATGTAGCATGAGTCAAATTTGGACTATTATTTTGACAGAGAGTAATTTATGGTTTTTACTCACGTTAATCAATAATGCTTATGTACAGTGCTGTTGGCTGGACTGCACTGGACACTTAGTAGCAGCTGAACAGTTTTGATAGTTGTATTTTGTGCTAAAATGTATTTATTATTACAGACAGGCAGACGGCCCACTTGATGGAAAGCGGTTACAATCGCCTATGGACATTCACAACACCAAAGGTGCTACAAATGCGCTGCTGCTCTCTTAAGGGAGACTGGAACCTGGTCACTAATGCCGGAACACAACTCAAGGTTGTTATGGTGACATATTTAGACCAGGTGTGGTAGCCATCCAGTCGGGCAAATGCCCTACCACCCGGCTGTGGGTTGTTTAGTCGCCTCTTACGACAGGCCGCCCGGCCGCAGGAAATTGTATTCTTTCTCCGTTCCTGCACGGATAAAATAACAATACTAGAAAGGAGTAAAAAAGCGTAACTCTAACAAGTTATTATAACTTTTTTCTCGGAAATTACTGGGTCTACATGGATTTAATTTTATAGAGAAGTAATCTTATTAGCGCTATAAAGTTATATACAGTATTTTTTTTAAGAAACGCCATGTTATGGAATGACCTACAATACATTTATCATATTATGTCTGTCCTAGTGAGGCCGATGGAGTATATGGATTCTCGAGTATAAACCGCATCTCAGTAAACGTAGTGTAAGCCGCTCTCCAGCCCGATGGACCGCTAAACTGCCTAAAGGTCTGGTCAAACAGCGGATGGGACGGGTGGGCGACGCGACGCTGGCGGGACGTGAAGAGTTGTAATATATTAGTTAATGTAGAATATGTCACATCTAGCCGTCGCGCTCGGCGCTCGACTAGCGGTCGCATCACGTCGCCGCCGCGTTCGGCGGAAATGCAATACGAGAGCGGCGGGACGGAGCGCGATCGCGACGTGAGCGCCATGATCTTTTTGTGTTTTATGGATAATCATTAGAGACTAGAGTAGTCAAATAGACAGCGCGACGGGAGCACGTCGCGTTCGACATGACGCCAGTTTTGTATCTATTTACAAAATGAACGTGGAGAAAGTGAAAAAATTAATCGAAATTGTTCCAGGCTACATCTTTATGTATGACTAGAGCCATCAACAGTACAAAAATGCGAACTTCAAAGCTGCGATATGGGAATCCTCGACATCTCTTTTCGAATTGCTCGAGAAATCGCGCCGAGTGCGACGGGTCTTCCGACGCGATGCTAGCGCGATCATCACGCTCGCAATGTGACATCCACGCCACGATGGCGTCCCGCTAGCGTCGCTTCGCCGTCCCGTGCCGTCCGCTGTTTGACCAGACCTTAAGGTCGCCAGTAAGCGCTTGACGAGGACAGCGTGTTGTAGTTGTAGCTAGCCAAAAACACTTTAGGTTTTTATATTTGAATAGTTTAGATACCTACCTACAACTGGAAAAATAACACAGACGTTTGGCATTGGCACTGCACATCAACTCATATTTAAAATATAACAATTTAAAAATATATAAACAATCATAGAGTGTGAAATATACTAAAAACCATTCAAACTCTTGTGAAATCTAAATCTGTAGTGACTGATGATGTGTTCAAGTTATTGAGTTAACTAATTGTCATTCTGTCCATCAGCGGCGCTTAAGGTAGTCGAGGGTTCTATTCCAAGCTCTCAGTATGGCATCAGTCGATGGTGTAGATGGCGTGGAATTGGAAGCGGAACAAGTGGCATGAACTTGATGATGTCTGCACACCGACGACAATGAGGATGCCTACACTACGACAATACAGCTTGTCTGGGTACAGTTATATAGATCTATCTATACATATATGAATCTTACTTAATTACTGATTGACTGATATATCAACGCCCAGCAAATATTACTGGGGCTAGAACCATAAAAATTTGCATGCGGGTGGGTTTCTTCTGTAGTATAGGTGCGCACTATGAAACACACCTGTTTCTGGATATAAATAAATGTATACGTGTACCGGCGTTTTTGGAAATTCATCATACATCAAAGGTAACCCATAAGGGTTACCTTTTAACTTTCATATATATATATATATATATTATATATATATATATATATATATATATATATATATAATATAAATAACAGTGCAACATCCGTCCGTCCTAGGGTGCAGTTGAAAACCAGCGTCAGGCACCTGCTGCCTGGCACATGCTGAACTACACCTATTTGGTAAATAATCAAATAAACGTTTGTTCTTTCTTTCTTTTTCTGACTACTCAAACTGCGACTATTTTTGATTTAAAACCAAGTGCGAAGTGGGCAAGTAATAATTAAGGTATATTTTTAAATAATTCGAAAGGATCAAGACCTTTTTCTCAATATAACGGTTTTGCGACACGCACGCGCGACTTTGATACACAGACAGATATAATATATGTATATCAGCATTTTATACATGTATAAATATACCTAGTTATGCACTCGTGGACATAATCTATATTCATTATAGTTTTATCCATAAGTCGTTCTAGCTTAGTGATTAAAGTATAAGCATTTCATTTCAATT
Organism: Dendrolimus pini; assembly: GCA_949752895.1. Taxonomy (NCBI): domain Eukaryota; kingdom Metazoa; phylum Arthropoda; class Insecta; order Lepidoptera; family Lasiocampidae; genus Dendrolimus; species Dendrolimus pini. The sequence continues at coordinate 10,005,564 of OX457149.1, forward strand.
GCGTGGGTTCCTGGTCGGGTTACAATTACCACCAACAGTAACTGATGGTTATGGCAAAAATTGTGAGGAGACCTGCACGTCTAAACTACCAATGTGCGATATCCACTAATCTGGTACGGGTAATAATGTCGGACGTACCGTACTGTTACGAATTGCGGAACTCGAATTAAAATGACGTTGGAATTATTATTTTATTATAGAGTTTATTTAAGAACTATACAAACAAGTATAACACAGGTACAAATATAACCGAACACAACAAATCCAAACATAATGCAGAAGGTCGTAATTCAATTAAACGCGCAAAGTCCGTCACTAATAGATTACCGAATGTATACACATCTCGTCTTAATCGTGGTTCTCGCTCGACTGCCCCCTCCCTCTCCTACTTTAAAATCCGTAACACCTGGCTAATAATTACAATACAACAATAGGCTGCTCTCCAAAATAACTTAGAAACGTATGCTAATAAATAAGTGAACAAAAGAAGACGATCATAAAAGGTTTACAATTAGTTCAAATGCCGACAGGTAATAAAATTTGCTTGTATGTGGAATTTGTGTTTGTCGGGGGGCTAAGTTGTAACAGTACGGTGTGCTAAAATTCAAAAAGTTGTGACAAAAAGGCCAACCTTCATATTCTCATAGTATATAATTATTGTGACAATGTATTCGCTTTAGCAAAAATAAACGAAGCCAAATCACATTTAATCACACGTGCGATACAAAAATCACCCCAGAAGCCGCTGTATCTAGTTTTTCGGTATTCGGCCGAATACCGAATACCAAGTTGTGAGAAAACAAACCGCACATATTCATCAAAATTATATACATTTCCATCAAAAATGTACAGTGAAAAAAAACTCCGTTTAAAAAAAAACGACTTCAAAAACTAAAAACTATAAAATAACTTATTTCTGAAGCTATTTTTAATTATAATATCTTATTTTTAATATATGTTATCTTAAACATCTTAAAGTCGGTGCTTAGTAATTTTCATAATATAGTAATTTTTATGTTTTACTTTGCACCGACTTCAAGATGTTTTAGATAATATATATTAATAATAATAGCTTTAGAAATAAGTTATTTTATACTTTTTAGTTTTTGAAGTAAGTTTTTTTAAACGAAGTTTTTTTTTATTTGTTACATTTTAGTGTCTATAGTAGAATTATTTTGTCCGTGCAGTTTTGGTCATAAAATAAAGCGAGTATTTCGCTCTCTCTTCCACTCACGGACCTTATGGGCGGGCATAGTGATGCGCATTATTGTTGTGGATAAGCGTTATCGATAGTGTATTTAATTTTGTCATTTTGTTGGTTAGTTATAAAAATGAAAAAATATATAACAACAACGTATTTATAAAAATAAGAATAATAATGACTTATAATAAATTATTAATTAGGTATCTATGTTAAAAAAACTATAAGTACAAAAGTTTAGAATGTAACAAGTTATATTAAAAATAAATATAAATACTTATATCTAAGTTTAAAATTAACCGCAAAAAAGATAATAATGATTTTTATAAGAATGATAATCTTTCTTTGATAAGAATGAGTTTTTGTCGATAATGGCGTTGCGCCCGCGCAACACGCTCACCGCCTTAGCCGGGCTGAGGCCGAGCTTGATTTATGACCCAAACTGCACGGACAAAATAATTCTACTATAGCTATGGGTAGGCCTACGAAAGGTGCCTCGCGCCTTAAAAAAATATAGGTCCCAAGAAACGGGAACATTTCTTTGTTCCCGTTTCTTGGGACCTATATTTTTTGTAAAATGAATACTACTGGACTAAACTATGTTAAAATTTTAGGGGACCAAATGGAAACTATTCCGCGTCGAACTAAAAAAGAATCACGTAAATCGGATCATAAATCTCAGAGTAATCGGTGTACATACATAAAAAAACATACTTGAGAACCTCCTCCTTTTGGAAGTCGATTAAAAATAAGTAGTAGCAAAATGTAAATTTTTAGAAAAGAATAAATAAAAAAGATGAAAATAAAATATAGCGAGAACTCTACCGTGACCAATGGTAGAGGAGCCTGCATAATTAAAAAAAACCTCGAACATTCAGTAACCGAAAATTCGGTATTCGGTCAAACCACTATTCGTGGCATCTCTAATAACAACCCATAAACGACCCACGGCTGAGCTCGAGCCTCACCATTTTTATGGCAACGAAAATTGAATGCTTCTCCGAGGTGGATTTGCGGGTCACCAATCGTTTCTCTCGCTCGATGAGGAGGTTTCATCATCATGTTCTCCTTCATCGTCAATGGGTAGTGTTATAGTTTTTATTTAACCTTTTAAGCTATTGTATAGCATTTATCGCGGGCTTTGATCGCGGCGACCGAATAAAGAAATTCCGTAACGAAAATAAACCTAACACCTCCCACTCTGCCATCCGCGGTGACGGGGGCCTGAGGCGGGCGCGGCGAGCGGAGGCGTGCGGTGGCCACAGTAACCCGCGAGCTCTCGTAGCGGTTCGAGGTATGTCAGGTATTGTAAATTATGGACGACGAGATGCTCCGAAATCGGACGAATACGTAAGCAGCTGTTTGTGATAAAGTAATATATATAGGTGTATAGGTATCTATCATATCATTATACACTATCTATCATATCTATATACACTCACCGCATGTGCGCCTCGTAAGTATACATGTAGGTATATATGTATACATAGGTAATTTATTTTCTTATCGGTCACCACGCTCAAAAAGTGTAACTTGAATTAATATCAAAGAAAAAACTTGAATTAATATCAAAGAAAAAAAAATACTGTATAAATAAAAAATAAATATAATTGCATAAGTTGATAAAAAATGCTATGCCTATTGGATAGCATTTTTTCTTTACCGCGGCAGTCCCCGAGTGCCACAAGGAGTTTTTTATTGCAGGAGTTCAGCAGACAGGTAGACGGCCCACTTGCTGGGCAGCGGTTACCATCGTCAATGAACATTTGCAACATCAAAGGTGCTACTAATGCACTGCTGCTTTCCTAAGGAAGATTGGAACCTGAACACTAACGCCGGAACACAGCTGAACGTTATTATGGCGACATACTTTAGACCAGGGGTGGTACCAGTGGGCCAAATACCCTACCAACATTGCCTGGCCACATCCGGTCACCATCCGGCACGACAATGCTCCCCAAGATTTATTCGCCGGTTGGTGGGATCAACCTCCACGGGACCGGTTAATCCGGGTTCGGATACTACCTACCAAAAATCGGCATGTTATTAAAAATAACCTTTTTTAAAAAGGTTTTTAAATACAAGCTTTTGAGATCCTGGATATCATGAAGCAGCAGAGTGCTAGCCAAGACGAGTGAAACGAGCCCAAACACGACTAGTCTATCTTGTTTAGTACAGGAGTTCCTATGGCCACTCCGACTCCATCATCAGATCAGCTCCGTGGTACCATTCTATTGCATTGTCACGCGATATACATAAACGTGCAAAATTTCAGCTCAATCGGAAACCGGGAAGTTGTTCAAATTTAACTTGCAAGATTCCACCCGAACTTACATACATTCATTTCAAGTTAAATAAAAACTTGTAAACGGCATACAAATCACATAAAATACCGCGCTTAAAACCGTTAAAAAGTAGTTTTATTATAAGTGTACTAGTCATGAAAACTTAAGAAAACACCACACTAAAATAGTCCAAATCGAACAATCAATACGTTTTTTAAAAAAATATTCTAACAATTTTTCCATTATTATATTCAACAAGACAAGACGGACGGCCAAAAACTCTATACATACGTACCTAGCGAAATAATGTATAGCAGGGCCGCACGAAAGTTACTGTTATCTTGGCATATCCTCTCTAGGCAAAACGCACATAAAGTACCGCTTTTATTACCTCAAAGTCTACGAACAACGGTATTCGGTATTTAATGGACGCGCGTCTCCCCTCTCGCTGCTATTGTTACGAACCTCCCATAAAGTTCCGTATTAGAGATAGAAAATTATTCTATCTCTGGTCTAAATTTTATTGGCAAATAACTCGGTTTTTATGCATTGTATGTCATATATAAATATACAAATAAATTCCATGAAAAATCACAAATTTTTTGATACCACACATGTGTCATAAAATTGTTTATTTATTTGTGAAATCGATGTGGTTAAATAAATTCCTTATCTCTCTGGCGTCGATTTTAAATGCGGCACTTTATGAGCATGCGCGGCTATGGTAAAGCGAGTTTCACGGTTCGGAATGTCGCTCGGAGAAACTCAATACTTGATGTGTCTCGGAGCAACCCTTCGTCTTATTCTCCGTCCTTGTCTTGCACGACGCTCGGGTACACTCCTCACTTATTAAGCTAACTATCCAGTACTATAGTATTTTATAGCTTTCATTAAAGCTTATTTTATAACACTTGTTAGTTAAGGGGCTATCCAATTGGAAAAAATACATTCAATTTGTATGTAAGAAACCTTGTTTGAAGCATTTTTTTTTGCGAAACATTCGTAATATTATTATACAGATTCGTAGAATACACACTTGTCGTAAGTAAATTCAGTAAATGTAATGCGCGAGCGAGATTGCGAACCTACTCAAGGTGATAACTAAACCTTTTATTAGACTACAATGTTTTAGGGGCTTGGACCATGAGGGACCTAGGTGTGAGAGGGAGATAGAGACCGAACGTGATCTTGCTACTTGCTTCTACTCTTTTCTAATTACAGAATCCTGGTGAAATAATAAATATTACCTATATTGTAACCTACCTGTAAATAATCCTCTGAAGTTTTAAAGCCTAACCACAGTGTCATGATATGGTTTTTCAAAAGTAAGTACGCGACACTAACCACTTTTAATCAAGTAGGCTTTTTACACGCTTTATATTAGCTTCACTTGTATGTCAGTATGTCTGTAACCGACCCCTTTGAGCTCGATTTTGTCCTACTTTGAACGATCAGATTTAATTCATACTTTGCACACCTGTCAAAGGTCGATGACAATGCAATAATATAGTATCATGGAGCTGATCTGATGATGGAGTGGGAAGGTGGCCATAGGAACTCCTGTACTAAACAAGATAGACCCTTCGTGTTTGGGCCCGTATGTTTATATCGCGTGACAATGCAATAATATGGTACCATGGAGCTGATCTGATGATGGAGACGGAAGGTGGCCATAGGAACTCCTGTACTAAACAAGATAGACCCTTCGTGTTTGGGCCCGTATGTTTATATCGCGTGACAATGCAATAATATGGTACCATGGAGCTGATCTGATGATGGAGTCGGAAGGTGGCCATAGGAACTCCTGTACTAAACAAGATAGACCCTTCGTGTTTGGGCCCGTATGTTTATATCGCGTGACAATGCAATAATATGGTACCATGGAGCTGATCTGATGATGGAGTCGGAAGGTGGCCATAGGAACTCCTGTACTAAACAAGATAGACCCTTCGTGTTTGGGCCCGTATGTTTATATCGCGTGACAATGCAATAATATGGTACCATGGACCTGATCTGATGATGGAGTCGGAAGGTGGCCATAGGAACTCCTGTACTAAACAAGATAGACCCGTCGTGTTTGGGCTCGTATGTTTATATCGCGTCAAAATGCAATAATATGGTACAATGGAGCTGATCTGATGATGGAGTCGGAAGGTGGCCATAGGAACTCCTGTACTAAACAAGATAGACCCTTCGTGTTTGGGCTCGTATGTTTATATCGCGTGACAATGCAATAATATGGTACCATGGAGCTGATCTGATGATGGAGTCGGAAGGTGGCCATAGGAACTCCTGTACTAAACAAGATAGACCCGTCGTGTTTGGGCTCGTTTTACTTGTTTACTATATTCTAGTTATAAAAAGGTCTTTTATGGATAGAATATCTAAAACTAGCTACGTCGCTGGATCGCTGTACCGATATTTTAGGTAGGCAAGCACGAGGTAAACACTAGCCCTCTGATTACCTATTTGAAAAACAGCGCTGCATCATCTCTTATCGCATCTCAATGCTAAGGATGAGAGTATACATCTAGTCTCTTTGTTGTGAATGAATGACCGAATGAGAACACTTTGTTGCTCACCAAATATTAAAACTACGTTCTTAGAAAAGTAGGTATCAATAAATGTTGAATAAAGGGCGGTCTCATTAAAGCGATCTTCCAGGTAACCAACTCCCTTCCTCATTTCCCCTCGTGATTATAATTATGGTTTTTTTTTTTATAATTACGTATTTATACTTGACATGTGCAATTTTGAATGGTATTTTATTTTCTATGTGTACATACAATTGCAACAGTAAATATTTTTTTCTGCTTCCTTCCTTACTGATTGTTGTATATTTTATGCCGCTTAAGTGATTCAATATTTTAAGAAATTATTTTTGTTTAAATATCATCGCATATCTTCCGATTATTGGTAGTTTGCGTGGCTTAAGCGCGCGTCGTCCCGGCCAGAGCGCGCCTACGTAGTTATAGCGCGAATGTACCTTTGCCCACTTTGAAATTAGCGTTCCAGCGCTACAGATGCGTAACTGCCTACTAATATTTTATATTGTTCTTGGTAAAGGAAGAGAGAGCAAGAGGAGAAGTGAGGTGGAGAATTTATATCGCAATCAGTCTGCCGCTATGTTGTTTTTGCCCGGGTGTTCACATAAAGATATTAGAATTTATTATATTAATAAAATAAAATTTATCTTATATATAAAACTCTCGCGTCACAATGTTAGTTACCATACTCTTCTGAAATGGTTTGACCAATTCTCATGAAATTTTGTGTGCAGATTGGGTAGGTCTGAGAATCGGACAACATCAACCAACCCCCTAAATGTTAAAGGTAGTCCACCCCTATTTTTTTTGTATGATAAAGCATTAAAAAATACATACAACCCTAAATTTTCAACCCTCTACGATCAACCCCTATTTTTTTCGGGCAGGACAACGTCTGCCGGGACAGCTAGTAATATCTATATTAAGATTTTTAGTAGTGTTTCTTCACCGGACAATGTTTTGAATATGAGATTTTGTTCTAGACGTAACCAATATCTGAAAAATTTGATCCAACTAAACACACTGTGGTGATACAAGAGGTCAATTGTCAATGAGTATTGTTAAGTTTTTGTTTCTAACCGTTAAAACGTAGTTTTATTACGTGCCGGGCGGCCTGTCGTCTTCTTCTCCGTCGTCACACTCTTGGCAGAGTGGTCGTGGTCCTCATGACAGGGGTGGTGGCAAGCTTCACAAGTCGTCGCCATTCCTTTCGGACTGCAGCTTGCCTCATGCATTCGTTGAGTGGACCATTTAGTGCGGTTTTGACGCGGACTGTCGTAAGAGGCGAGAAAGCAACCCACAGCCAGGTGGTAAGCCGTTTGCCGGCTGGATGGCTACCACCCCGGGTCTAAAGTATGTCGTCATAACAACCTTGATCTGTGTTCCGGCACTAGTGACCAGGTCCCAGTATCCCTTAAGAGAGCAGCAGCGCATTTGTAGTACCTTTGGTATTGCATATGTCTATGGGCGATGGTAACCGCTTTCCATCAAGTGGGCCGTCTGCCTGTCTGCTAAACTCCTGAAATAAAAAAAAGTGTGCGTCTCGGGACGCGCGACAGAAGTGATAACTTAAACTAATCTAAGCTGAACTACATAATATTGAAACAGTTTAACTTGAGAAAAACTTAGGTTATTACTTATTTTTTTATATTAATATGATAATGTAAGGAAAGATTATTTACTAATAAAATCTTTTATTGATTATGAAATATATTTTATTCTTAGTTACAATTCTTGAATAAGTACATTAGAATTTTGTGTATGTACATTATTAGTCCTGCCACGCTGCCTTTAAGCGTGTCGGGTATACTGTCTTTTCCCTACAGTGGGAGGCCCGAGCCCAGCAGTGGGACGGTTATGGGCTGTTATCTTATCTTTCTTTTTACATTCTTAGTATCATTGTTTAATCTAATTACCGAAATATGGCTAGCGCTGTGGGGTAGAGTGAGAGAGAAGGAGCCTGCCTACCGCTGCCGTATCCGTGAGAGAAAGGGAAGCCAGACAGACTGGCACCGTAACGCGTTACGTACCGAAACGGTTTACCCTCCCATAAGAAGTTATCACTTCTAAAAGTGTACTAGTCGCGGAAACTTAAGAATATATTAAGTTTTAGTTCAATAAAACAAAACACAAGAAGTCAGTGGCCCCTTTATACGTCTGGAGCGTGAGTTTAGCTGTCTAGAAGCGGGCGCTTTTTTTCCTATCCGAGCCCATCCGACGAGCGGGAAACAAAAAGGCTGGATTTATATAAAAATACACAACTTATATTATATACGCATTTTTTGTTTTATACCATCCATTTATTTGTTTATTTTATTTCTGCGTTAAATTTTTGCATTCGCTCGTCTCCTCGTTTGATAAGTTGCGACGGTTTTCTTTAAACACGAATTGAATTTTATACATTTTTTACAATAATTCTATTGTTATACTCGTACATACTGTTGCGACTATAGTCGGGACTCGAATTAAAATGTCGTTACAATTACTATAGAGTTTATTAGAAATATACAAACACGTATAACATAGGTACAAATAAAACCGAACACAACAAGTCAAAACGTAATGCAGAAGGTCGTAATTGAATAAACCGCGCAAAGTCCGTCACTCTTAGATTCTCGATTGTAGTACAGACGTCTCGCTTTGATCGTGGTTCTCGCTCGACTGCGCCCTCCCTCAATCAGGCCATCTTTTTATATTGCACAAATGCAATGGGCCGGCAACGTGAATAGGATAGGATAATTTTCTTTTTTAAATTGTATAACAAACGAGTTGTCTGGAAGTGGTCGTTAACAACTGCAACACAGTATTACTACAGCAGCTGTTTGCGATACCCAATTGTTTCTGTACACTACGTTAATGGTTTCTAATGAATTTTTTAAGTCTTTAAATTCTTTAATACAATAATTGTATAAATACAATAATAAATTAAAATAATAAATTCATTGCAACAACTATTTATGTAACCTCCTCAACCCTACTGACCATCGACTCGCGACATCATGAGGCTATCGGCAGACCTTCTGCGCACAGGTAGTATAATATTAGAAAGAAGTTCATGACAGTCGATATTGTAACACTTAACAACTTAAGATTTCCTACATTTGAGGAAAAGGTGAAAGGGTAAATTTATGAAAAAAATTTGGCAGTTATCGATACTGCCGATAGAAGTGAAAACTTAGAACTTTTAGTATTAAAATTTGAAATTTCGTAATGTTTGAATTAAAACACTATTTCAACAATGCACATTATACACATGGAACTTTTCACTAAATCTTAAACTTTTCAATTTCACTTGGTCCCGTCATGTAACCCTCCTGTCGACCTATTCATACTTTTCTTCGACATATTTAAAGTCTTCCTTGAAATGTGACGGCGCGTTCCCTTTTCGCACGTCACTTCAATCATTCATTGTCATATCATAAAATAAATTAAATCGCCTCGCAAATACAAATATATTATAAAGTAAATAAAGAATAATATTGCTCAACTGGAGAGGTGTCAAGGGACACCCGGATGGAAAAAAGTTCCTATCGATTAATTAGTGAAGGAATTGTAATATATATATACATATATATATATACATATATAAATCGTCCACATCGTTCGACCACATCAACCATACCGACCACACCGACCAAATGCACCAAAATGACAAAAATGGCAAATCACAAAAAAGTGTCGTTACAACTTTTTTGGTCTTAAAACTTTCCGTCTAGCCCCCTTTCGCCATTCGCACCGCGCGATAAGGAACTTCATTCCAATAATATAATAAAAATATAATAAGCGCCGAAAATGTAAATATATAACAAATATATAAATATAAAATATAGTATAACCCGCACCACATACTTTACATTAATAAACCTATATATACCTATATCAAGTACAATAAAGTGTAGTGAAGTGCATAGTGGAGAAGAGCCGCTTCATTTCATGCCCATCAATCAGGTGAGTGCGTGCTTATTCTTCAATTCCCATCAAAATTGTCCCAATCTCATACTTTCTTAAATGGACACAGTTCGCTTCCCGCTAAACCCAGCGCCGCCGCAACATCGCTTATCAGATACTCACAGCAGTAATGTTGCACAATACAGCTGTCAGATGTATAGCTACAGATACACTGCTATAACCAAGTCGGTGTCGCGAACGCACGAGATTTTCCCCTACCAAAAAGTGCCCAACGCGGCTAAAGAAGTTTTCACTTCAAAAAATTAAGGCTATTCCAAATATTTTCGTCGGCAACCGCACGTTTAGAGGAGCAACGTCGCATTCTCTGTGGATCCCCCGCGTGCCTGTCTCTCGACGCGCAGTGACATCACACATTCCTCTTAAATCGGGTCGTGAAATTCGTCAATTAAGGACTGCTTACATTTACACGTAGATAATCGTCAATAATTCTGCTAAGATTTATGAAGATATATATTTACTACTATATTTATTTGGTAGACATACAATAAATATAATTCTTACAATATAAAATACGTAAATTAATACACATTTCAGCTAAGTTCTTATCCATGCAGGAACGGAGAGAATACAATTTCCTGCAGCTGGGCGGCCTCTCGTAAGAGGCGACAAAAGAACCCACAGCCAGGTAGGCCATTTGGCCGACTGGATGGCTACCACCCCTGGTCTAAAATATGTCGCCATAACAGCAGTGAGTTGTGTTCCAGGATTATTAGCTAGGTTCCAGTCCCCCTTAAGAGAGCTGCCTTTCGTGTTACAAATGTCCATAGGCGATGGTCACCACTCATGCTCTAAAAGAAGCGTCCTGGGGGTGCCATGTTGTGTACCGCACTACTGTCAGTGCTCGCAAGGCCGCCGTATTAAACAAGATTGTACTGCTGTTTGGTAACATGAACATTAGTGGTTGGCTGTGTCTTATTATATAATTCTCTGGTATGTTCGTTTCATATCAGCGAGTACAACTGGATTTTTTATTTTTTTATCAACTCTACGGACTCCAGTTCCGTACCCTTTTTAACAACTTAATTACTAGATTTCATTTTTAGAGTTTAAACACGCTTATTGGTTATTTTGGTTCTTGTGTGTGACATTAATTTAGTGATTTTTGTGTTGTGGTGTACCTTACGAATAACTTATTATATTAATTTATTCTAATTTTAATACTAAACTTATACTAATGTAGAGTGTATCTGTTACATGCTGGTGTTGTGAAGAAGTGCATGTGCAGTGTGTGCCTTATGTCTATACCTGGATTAAATCATTTACCTTTTAGCAATTTAGATATTTAGGAGACCAATGCAAGCCTCCGCCTGCATTGCATTTCGATTGGCAATTTTCGTTTGCGCAGATAAGGCAGACCATTTTCCGGCATGTGAATAATTTATATTATACATTGTCCGCAAGCCCAAAAAGCAGTGTTGCTTGCTATGCATTCTAAGCTCTGTCCCGCTTACACGATTTGTACGCTGTAGTCCGCCACTAAAATGGATCTACTGCGAACTCAAAAGACTTTCCTCTACCAAAAATGCCCAACGCGGCTGAAGAAGCTTTCACTTCAAATAATAATTTTGAAAATCGGTCAACAATTGAAGGAGAAATCGCGTAACATACAAAAAAACAATACAGTCAGATTGAGAGCCTCCTATTTTTTTGAAGTCGGTTAAAAACGGATAGATTTATGAAAAGGGGAAAGTCCGCGGCTTCAAGAACGCAATGTTTTTTTGGGCGGGACTCATTTTCATTTTCCACCGATTCCACGGAGACAATTAAAAATCCAGTTTCAATGACGTGACGCCAAAACTTGAACGTTATAAGTAAATAACACCTTTTTTATGGATACGGCATTTTTTGTACAACTCACAATAGGGTAAATGAGACTCCAACCAATTAAAATTAAAAAGATAATGGTTGCTGATATTTGGGCACTAAAGTCGTCAAAATTTTAAAAAATCAAGAGAGTTGAAAAAATTGTGTGTGCAGTTCACACGCAGTAGAAGTGACACTTCACACATAATTTTTCTCTAACTTTTATTAATATAATTCCTATAACATACATCCGCCAACATATTATGATTCAAAAAATTCAAGCGAACTTACACTGTATGCAACTATCTTAAAGTTCAAAATTCAATGCATTGTTAAATTGAAAATTAATACTAACGGGTAAACAGAAATGTGTTTTATTTTAATTTTAATAAGGTTGCATTTTACGTGTTTATCTCTTTTTGGTGTAACAATCTCGTTTCATTGATTTTCAAATTGTGTTGAAATATAGTTATCCATAGTTTTTGAGATATTTTCGATTATATGCTTTGTTTTGTTCCTTAGGCAAATAACGAAAACAGCTGCTTTTTGTCACCTCTACGAAACCCTTCATTATACGGAAAATACCAAGCACTTACCTTTTAAAAGTTACAGCAGTTTTCTTGTAAATAAAATTATTTGAAACTAGTTCGCGTGGATGGTGATGGGTGATGTCAGGAGCCTTAAGAACAGACGAGCGTGCACGACAAGAGCTATGAATGTCAAAGAAGCAAGTGAGGTGTGTAAGAATAAGCCTGAATGGCGCTCTGTTGTTCGTGCCTACCCCGCAAGGGATCTGGCGTGAAGTTATGTATGTATGTATGTATGTAGTTCGCGTAGATTAAAAAATAGCCATAGTATGATGAACTTTCTACACCGGTTTAACCACCTTAGGGCTTTAATTTTCAAATACGCCGACATATGTGTACATTTACTTCTAACTAGAAGCAGATGTATATATTTTCATGCTTCTTACTTACTGTTTTAAAAATTACGGATTTTCATACAAACCTAGATCCCCTTTCTCACCCCATTAGGGGTTGAATTTTCAAAAATCCTTTCTTATGTAGAAAGAGCACGCATGGAAATTCATGGACCTAAACCTAGAAGTTTGGACTGTGCGTTGACATGTCAGTCAGCCAGTGCGGTCAGGTAATTACATAAAATATGTATAGACGAAATGCCTCCTCCATTGTTAAGCCTTCGTACATTCAGTTTTCCTCGCTTTACTAAAGTTTTTTGCATCGCGTGCTGCGTGACAGACAGACAGACGGACAGGGTAATTTATAATATGTCCCTATCACCAGATCTTTACATGCCAACACAACCAGTTTAATTTGAACCGTCTCGGTATTAAATTTTTTTCAACTATAATCATATTTCACAGAACATCGCTGGCATATAGTTCATATTTACATAGATACATATTGTGGCGACCGAGGGTGGAACTCCCCAGCAGCGTAAATCAGTTTTAGAACTTTTAGAAAGAACTAGAAATTTCTGGAAGAAAAAGACAAGGACGGATATATTTAGAAAGAGATAGACGATAAACGAAAGAAAGAGATAGATAGATGTTAGAAAGAGATGGACAATAAACGAAAGAAAGAGATAGATAGATGTTAGAAAGGGATAGATGTATAAACGAAAGTTCCCGAACAGAAGGTTCGGGAAGGAAAAAACAGAGATAGATATATGGTTTCTAGAAAATTCTTCCGGGTATATAAACAGCGTAAGGCGGGCCTACCGGGCAGTTTTAGAGTTGAAAGTTGCAGTTTAAAGTTGAGTTCAGTTCAAGACGGTGAAACGACAAGTGCGATACTAAAGGGTTATCAGAGAAGGTTAATAGAGTACAGAGACGGATTAAGTGGTGAATTTTGTGACAAGTTTGGTGGACAGATACGCGAAGGAGGTGTTAGCGTAGTTCGAAGGAGGAATTAGAAGCGAGCTACCTGCGATAATATTGGAGGTGGTCCGCGCAATATCGGCGACGGTATTGAGGGTGTGACAACTTATCGTCGGGACTGTGCATCGTTGGTCGTGCGTATAGGGGCAACCCTACTGAGAGGTACTACGTGCGGCTGTGTAAGTCAATAAAAGCTTTTAAATTAAAAACTGGTGTTTTCTTCCAATCCATAAGTGCGTACCCCCGCTAGTACGTAACAATTTGGTGTCAGAAGTGGGATTGGAAGATAAAATGCCAGTAATGCCAAGAGACGGCGTCAACACTCGAGCAAGGGCTGCCGCCCAGCAACAAGAGAATTTGGAACTGGAGAGCTCTGTGGAAGAAAATCCTGGAGAGTTAAACGATCCTGTTGAGGGGACTTCAACAGACTCATCGAGCACACAGCCCCCTAAATCGGAGTTCTGGGCATTGTTAGAGCAGATGCGAGCAATGCAAGAAGAACAGGCCCGTCGTCAAGAGGAACAACTGCGAAGAATGCAAGACGAACAAGCCCGCCGTCAAGAGGAACAGCTGCGAGCAATGCAGGACGAACAAGTTCGCCGTCAGGAGGAACAAGCTCGCCGCCAAGAGGAACAAGAGCGCCGTCAAGAGGAGCAGCTACGAGCAATGCTAGAGGAACAAGCCGTCCGCTTCAGAGAAGATCAGAGGACCAGCGAAAGCAGTATCCTAGAGGCTATCAAAGATAGTGCACGGGCAGTTGAGGAGGTACGAAATAAACTTCAAGTACATGAAGAATGTCTCGCTGGGCATGAGGAACGAATTTCGGCCATGGAAGAAGATGTGCATAGAATTAAAGTTAGGGGTGTGACAGTGCCCACAGTAACAACTTCATCTGCGTTGAACTTCAAGGCACCTCCTTATGATGGGGCATCCTCATGGGCGGCTTATAGGCGGCAGTTCAAAGCAGTAGTTCAGATGAATGGATGGGATGATGCACAAGCCAAGACTGCTCTTATCCTGGGACTTCGGGATAAGGCAATGAATGTATTGGAAGCTGTTAGCGAGGATTCCTCTTATGAACAGCTAATGGAAGCCTTGGACTCGCGGTTTGGTGACTCTCATTTGGAGCACGTGTTTCGAGCTCAACTGCGAGAGCGTTATCAACGGGCTAATGAAACTCTTCAGCAGTGGTCTCTGGAGGTGGAGAAGCTCGTACGAAAAGCATATCAGAGCTCGCCTTCAACGCTTGTTAACAGCATACTACTTCAAACGTTTGTTGATGGAATATCTGACGTTGAGATAAGAGCAGCTGTACGATTAGGCCACCATGATAACATGAGGGAGGCTTTGGCGCACGCTTTAGAGGTCGAAGCTGTTCGACGAGATTCGAGGGGCGGACGCATACGTGAGATCACTTCAAGCGATGATTCCACGGGAGGTCGGGGGACATTTACCCTCAGATGTTATGCCTGTGGGGAGCGAGGACATTTCCGAAACAGGTGCCCAAGACGACCTTATGAGGGGCAGAGAACTGACGCTTCTGTATCAGAAATAGCAGACAAAGCTAGAGGTGCGAGAACGATACAGGCTGGCAGACAAATTACCCCGGAAATTCGGATTTATCAAAGTTCAAATGGGAATAGTTTAATGGTTAATGGGATAGTGAATGGAGTTGCTTGTCTACTAAACTAAAACTAGACACTGGAGCAACGCGTACAGTTATTGGACCGCAGTTATTGAGGAAAAATGGAAAAGTAACTAATGAAGACAACACTGTTGAGCTAACAACGGCTACTGGCCAACGGATACCGGTAAAAGGAGAGCAGAAAGTAGCTATCAAGATTGGTGAAAAGCTTTTCTGGCAACAAGCAGTTATAGCCGACATTATAGGGGAATGCATAATCGGTTTGGATTTCCTCAGAAGGCATCGGTGTACACTTGATATAGGAAACGGCATCCTCAAGTGTGGAGAAATGGAAGTTCCAATAAATGGCGGATGTAAAGACGCGGTCTGGCTAAGAATTAGTAAAGAAAATCAAAG
Source organism: Dendrolimus pini (assembly GCA_949752895.1). Taxonomy (NCBI): domain Eukaryota; kingdom Metazoa; phylum Arthropoda; class Insecta; order Lepidoptera; family Lasiocampidae; genus Dendrolimus; species Dendrolimus pini. Next base: position 10,021,309 of record OX457149.1, read on the forward strand.
GAAAAAGAAAGTGCACCGAAATGGGTTTCAGAAACAAGTTTTGGTAAATGCGCCGAGGCTACGACGAGATCGCCAGAAACAACGATCTGAAGGGGTGCCGCGTGAAGTTACTAGGGAATGTTACGGACAAACTATGAGGGTCATGTCAGAGGAACGCTGGTCTGGTCATACAGGAACATGGAATAAGGCGGACCGAAGGAAGAAGAGGGTTAAGAGACGAGCTACAACGGCGAATACTGGGGACTTAGTCAAGGATGTCCAGAAAAGACATCGGAGGCGGTGCCCTTCAGCATTACGATGGTGTGGTGAGGAGTCACGGGCAGATGTGGGGAGCTTTCTACGAGAGTCTTATTGGGACAGCGCTGGAGCAGCTATGTGGAGAAACGGAGTTACGAAGAGTCCTGCAGGGAAAGTCTATGTGGGTCGACCAGCGAAAATTCAATGTTATAACGATGCTCGGGACGAGCACGTTTTAGGAGGGGGTAGTGTGGCGACCGAGGGTGGAACTCCCCAGCAGCGTAAATCAGTTTTAGAACTTTTAGAAAGAACTAGAAATTTCTGGAAGAAAAAGACAAGGACGGATATATTTAGAAAGAGATAGACGATAAACGAAAGAAAGAGATAGATAGATGTTAGAAAGAGATGGACAATAAACGAAAGAAAGAGATAGATAGATGTTAGAAAGGGATAGATGTATAAACGAAAGTTCCCGAACAGAAGGTTCGGGAAGGAAAAGACAGAGATAGATATATGGTTTCTAGAAAATTCTTCCGGGTATATAAACAGCGTAAGGCGGGCCTACCGGGCAGTTTTAGAGTTGAAAGTTGCAGTTTAAAGTTGAGTTCAGTTCAAGACGGTGAAACGACAAGTGCGATACTAAAGGGTTATCAGAGAAGGTTAATAGAGTACAGAGACGGATTAAGTGGTGAATTTTGTGACAAGTTTGGTGGACAGATACGCGAAGGAGGTGTTAGCGTAGTTCGAAGGAGGAATTAGAAGCGAGCTACCTGCGATAATATTGGAGGTGGTCCGCGCAATATCGGCGACGGTATTGAGGGTGTGACAACTTATCGTCGGGACTGTGCATCGTTGGTCGTGCGTATAGGGGCAACCCTACTGAGAGGTACTACGTGCGGCTGTGTAAGTCAATAAAAGCTTTTAAATTAAAAACTGGTGTTGTCTTCCAATCCATAAGTGCGTACCCCCGCTAGTACGTAACAATATTATCACGCTAATTTTCCATAGGTAGACAGAGACGATGGCTCTCCACTTGTAGCTATCCCGACAAACAATTTTCGCAACTCTTCTTCTTCAACCAATTATGTCCACTAATGGACGTAGGTCTCCCCAAGTCCACACCGCATATCCCGGTCTCCCGGCCTCTCCATCTGAAAGACGTCTAACGCTATGCCTACCGAGACGCGGTCTTTACTCCAGGTTTGCTGTATGTCGGTTACCTTGGTTCTTTTTTATTTTTATTTTTTTTATTGCAGGAGTTCAGCAGACAGGCAGATGGCCCACTTGATGGAAAGCGGTTACCATCGCCCATGAACATTTGAAACACCAAAGGTGCTACAAATGTGCTGCTGCACTCTTAAGGGAGACTGGAACCTGGTCACTAATGCCGAAACATAACTCAAGGTTGCTACGGCGACATACTTTAGACCAGGGGTGGTAGCCATCCAGTCGGGCAAATGCCCTACCACCTGGCTGTGGGTTGTTTTGTTGCCTTAAGAGGCGACAGGCCGCCCGGCCGCAGGAAATTGTATTCTTTCTCCGTTCCTGCACGGATAAGAATCTCTCTCTTGGTTCTCTACGGATATCCTCATTTCTGATTCTATCCATAAGAGAAACGCTCAATACATAGCGATATTAAATTCGTAGACTAGTCCCACCGCCAGTGTCTACATCTCGGCACGGTATGTCATAATCAGTGGGAAGCACTGCTAGGAGACTTTTGTCTTGAAGCATTGCAGAACGAGGAGACTTGTTAATGCTTACGATATTCATACATGCACGTTTATTTGAAATGGTTTTTACCGGAACTTTCTTTAACACTTCTACTAATTGATGATGGTGTGTACGTCGGGCTATACCGGCACCAACTCTACCATTCACAATTCTATCATACACTTGTTTCGTCGTCAGCTAATAACCGTCCACTGCTGGACGTAGGGCTCCCCAAGTCGGCGTCACATATCATGGACCTCTGCCTTCCCCATCCAGCGCCTACCTTGCGCAGGTCATCAGTCCATCGGGCATCGGTCCTGCGACTAATGTGACCGGCACACTGCCACTTCAACTCGCAAATTTTGCGAGCCATGCCGGTTATCTTGGTTCTCTTATGGATATCCTCATTTCTAACTCTATCCATAAGAGAAACTTGACTTGAAATTTGTGGACCAGTCCTACCGACAGGGTCCACGTCTCGGTCCCGTAGGTCAGGACGGGGAGTACGCACTGCTCGAAAACTTTCGTGTTAAGGCGTTGCGGGCTGATTGAAGAAAGAACATACACTTGTTGGTGATTCTACTTTATTCATTCTCTGTAGTATTTTAGTAAGGGTCTTGAGCCGCAAACTTGAGTTTAAAAAGTCTAGGTTTCGAATCCTACCCAAGAAGTAGGCATCACTTGATAGTTTTCTGATCTAATGTGAATATTCTAACAATTACCACATGCTGATGGTGAAAGGTGAAGGAAATCGTATTAGACAAGCGTGGCGGGTATACGGTGAGATTCGTCAATAAATAAGAAGGCCGGAGCTCAGCAGTGGGTCGTTATGAGCTGTCATTTAGGTCTGCTAAGAGAAAGGACAGTATTTTCGAAAAGATTTCAATATTGGCGAAAATATTTCTTTACAAGATACAGTTAAAGCAAAAACAGGAGTTGAGAATCCCTTCAATTTTAATAGTATTATCAGGTTTTGCATAAAACCATTCTGTAATAGGTAAGGTATACTGGTTTATAAATACTGCAGTAGGGATATTGTTACGATGGCTAGCGATAATTATACAATTGTCTGCAATTATATTAAAGTAAAAGGGTTCCGAAATTGCTTGTATTTTTGAGGTTTTTTTGTCAGATAATAATCTAAATTTTGGATGAATCATAAATGGGACAGACTAAGGATGACGCAAAATATAGTTCGCTACAGGTCCAGGGCCTAAAGCGGTCACCTTTAGAGAATCGCTTACTTAATGATAATAACACGTGTGTAGATATACTGGTTGTAAGACATAGTTTTCATGTTCATCTATACGAATCTGCGAAACGCCCTATTTAGGCCCTCTGGCGGCAATTATCTAGTGCTGTGTTGTCACATACTAGGTAGCCGATATCAATTTTTGCAGTGAAACTTTAGAATTATTGTGATTTGAAATTTGATGAAAGCGAAATGAAAAACCGACACTAAAAAGAGATAAATACATATAATTCAACCTTATTTAATTCGCAATAAAACACATTTCTCTTTACTTGTTAGTATTAATTTTCTTTTTAAATAAAACTTAAAAGATTTCAAATACATTTTAGCTCTATCTGTATATACGTGCAGCACACGCAATGCAGGTATTCTTTTATAGGTAGGTCAAAGGTAATTGTTGTGACTCCCACCCTCCATCAAGTCATCATTTTATACTGCGCAACTGCAATGTCCTCGTATCTAAGTCGACTTAATACGACACATCTGGCTAATGACTGCCATACAGATTACAATACAACAATGGGCTGTTTTGTAATAACAAATTTTAAACACAAAGTAAACAAAAGAAGACGACCATAAAATAATCTACATGTTATTAGTGCAAATGCCGACGGCTAATATATGTGCTTTGTTTCACATATGGATTTTGTTTTTGTTGGGACCAGAGTTGTAACAAGTGCATTGAATTTTGAACTTTATGCCAGTAATTTAATCGAATGCGGTCTTTTGTAAGAGGACGAGTAGTTTCAATTGATTTCACTGTCCACTACTAACAGATTGAAACTTGACATCTTTGGCTTCCGTGAAATAACTTGATCACGGCTGCTAAGTGACCGAAATGTCGGAATTAAACATCAAATAAAATGCCACATTACAGTTAAAATATAGTATTAATTATGTCTACTAGTCGTAAAAACTCAAGACAATATAAGTCCAAAACTAGTACAGTATTGCATATGTTTAGTCATTAATTAATTCCGGCACAGCAATATGCTGAGTGCAAACCTTGTTTTCTGAAAATGCGGCGTTAACATTTTCAAAATATGCTCTGTGTATAAAAATGTATAAGGAATGTAATTACGTCGCTATTTCTGCAAATAAAGTTTTTCTTTCTTTCATTTCTCTTAAGCTACTAGGACATCACAAAGGAACTATATTTCCTCTCATATTTGCACTGTCCCGTAGTAGTACAGCTAGACTAGTATTTTTTTTAAATAAATTTTCGTCGGGAATGAGGCAAGCGGTGGGGGCTGGGGGCCATTTTTCATTCTTCTCATTACTTGCAACCCTTTGCGATTCCACCCTCTTTCTACGGATAGCAAAACAAATTCCTAATCTATAATATTAAGAATTTCTAAACATGCAGTGTCTGTACGTAGAAGCTATTTAAAAAGAAACAACTGGAATATACTATATAAACGATGGAGAACATTTGGTGCATTTTTTTATTTCTTTTTTGTCTGTTTATTCGGTATTCACGTAAAAACTACTACATTTTCGCTGATCGACAGAATATTCTTAGACTTAAAATTCGCGTTGCTTTTTATCCGGAGAATCCCGCGGGAATTTTTCTAAGAGCAGTTTGTAGTTGTTCGGGTATATCAATCTTAGCTTATCCCGACACAGCTTTCACTGAAAAGATAGCTTAGATTCTTTTTTAAATGCTGTGGTACTTGGTGTCTCGGGAATGCCGCAGGAATTTCGAGTCAAGCGCGGATGAAGTCACGAGCATATCCTAGTTTAATATAAAATATCCTTTACTATAGTTTTTTTACGCTTTCAATTTATTACTTTATGTTATATCTGACTAATTAGTGGGCTCAGTAAACATTGTCCTGACGTGAAAACATATTTTTTTACTCGATTGTAGCGACACCTATCGGATCCAATTGTGAATCATATCCGTTAAGGAACAGAGAAAGAATACAATTTCCTGCAGCCGAGTGACCTGTCTTAAGAGGCGACATAACAATCCACTACCAGGTTGTGCGGTATGTGCCCGTCTGGATGGCTACCACTTCTGGTCTAGAGTATGCCGCCATAACAACCCTGAGTTGTGTTTCGGCATTAGTGGCCAGGTTCCAGTCCCATTTACAAGTTCGGTAGAAAATTGGTAATACCTAGTGTTGCAAATGTTTATAAGCAATGGTAACCACTTTCCATCACGGTTGAACCGTTAGCCTGTCTACTGTACTGCAGCAATAAAGAAATGACAAAAAACATGATTCTTCCGTGCTAGTTAAATTTTGATTATTATAGTCTAATAAGCCTTTTTTTGCCGTGGTAGTCATGGTAACTTGGTTGACGGTCTCGCCTGCCAAACTCAAAGGAGGTCGGTTCGAATTCTGACGGTAAAAACATGCACAACTAAGATAGTTTTCTGACCTAATGTGCATATTGTTACGTATTGCCACGTGCTGACGCCGAAGAAAAATATTTTTATTTTATTTTATTGGAACAACAAACAGCTACATTATTAAAATTACACATAAAATTACAACTAAAATAAAATATTAATCAATGATGCATCCCACAGCGCTATCCACAAGTTAAAATATAAATATATTATTAAAGGGATTTTGGTAATCGCTAGGCTTAATATTAAATATGTTTATACTTATTGATTGATACAAGAAAGGACAAGAAAGTTAGTAAAAGAAGAGGAAGAGTAAGGAGAAAATAGAAATATCTACTAATATCATAAATGTATCATAAATCTAATACTATAAATAAATATCGTGATGAAACCTTATAAATCGAGATTACCGATGTGTCAAACTCGCTAAGCTACTTTGGACTAGCGTGGTGGGTGTACATTGTTCTCCTAAGAAATTGGAAAGCCCGAGCCCAGCAGTGGGACGATTAAGGGCCGCGTTAATATAAAAAAACTTTTTTTGCTGTCGTTACGTTGCATCGCTCGCCGCATCAGGGTCCCGCAGGCATTTTTCATTCCGACTTGATTAAATCCTCCCGCCCAGCGTTAATATATGTAAACCTGTGTACATTGCCAACTATTCATCTATCTTTTATTTTCAGATCTTTGTTATCAGCACAATGACAGAAAGAAAGAATATAATTTTATACAGGCGCAGGTGCATTTGGACTGACGGTTTCTCCATCCAATGTAGTGTTTCCCTCGCAGTAGATGAGTAGGATTTTTTTTTCTCCCAAGGGGCGCCCCTCCCTTAAGATACTGACGGAATTTTGTTCCCCCTTGTTCCTATTCCCACCACCGCGAGCTGGAGCTTGCATGTTGGGTTACCGACTCCGCCATGTACGGTATAGTATGTTTCTTAAATGATTACACTATCATTTTCAACTGTCACTGTCACTTACCGGGAACGTTCTGAAAAGGCTGGCGGCGTTGCCATGTTGTATGGCAACGCTTCATCTTTGAGCAAAATAGACGCCGGCCTTCTGGTCACGTGTGACGTCTACTAAGCGTTTGGCGACGTCACAGTAGACTTTTAGGGCGGTAGGACCCCACGGACCCAGGGTTTCCACCCTAAATCCCAATTTTGGTAAGGTCAAAATAAAAATGTAAAAAAATCAGGAGAAATAAATAATTCGGACGGAGATTCCGAAAATGCAATTTTTAGAATTATTGGCTGTCTATCTATCTGGATGTTCCGTGTAATCTCTGAAACGTCTGAACCGATTTTGACGGGACTTTCAATGGCAGATGTTATAAGGAGAACTTAGGCTATATTTTTATTTGTATATTTTTGGGTTCCGCGAAGAAAAGATTAAAAACGTTCCTTCCAGCTAATTTCTGAAACGTCTGGCCAGATTTTGACGTTACTTTCACTGGCAGATCGCTGATGTTATAAGAAGTAACTCTGGCTATATTTTTAGCGTTTTTTTAACACCTGCCTCTTTTACTGTGACATTGGCAAAATCAATGCCATAGGAGTTGGGCCTACAACAACAAAGAAGCGAGAGAGAGGCTACATTTAAAATTAAATTTCCGCGAAAAAATCCAAACGGACAAAATCGCGGGCACAGCAAGTATCAAATATAAATAATATTTGAATCGTAAGCTAAGATATTCTCGCTAATAGTTAAACGATCTGTCGATAACTTTATAACGGTGTTTTGACATTTATGTGACCGTCTGTCCATCGGTATGATAATTTAAATATTTCGTTTTTTTTAAAACGATATTTTTGTCATTTTTATTTTGTTTATTGTTTTATAACGGTGACGTTACTGCTAGATATTTACAGAAGACCAGCGTTGGTTGTTATCGACTAGCATTTGGTTAACCTTTGGTTATTATTAACCTCTTTATGTATAACTAGCGGCCCGTCCGGCATCGCACGAGTGGTTTATGGCAAAAAAATTACACCTTGGGTTACATTATTGAAGTTTTAATAGGGATCCCTAATTTTTGTAGTGATAAATTATAGACTATGTTGCACAGGGATAATGGAGCATTATAGTGCCCTCTAGCATCTAGGGAGCGGAAGAGTCTTCACCCCTGTTGACGAAGTGAGTTTGCTCTGATTCCCGGGGCATTCTCAAGCACTGATGGGTTAGGATCAGCGTGGGCGTTACTACGTTCCAAGTCTCACGCTCTTCCTGCCATAAGCGCGGGGCACATGGGAGGAGGGTGGTTTTAGTGGAGTATTGAGTAGTCGAGTCTCCACACAAGCCAACGATTTGACTCTGGTGGTGGCTTTAATCTAATCCCTAGTAAAAGATCCAGTAGTGTGCGAAATACATTTCCCTCGCCTCAAAAAAAAAGCATTGAAATCGGTCCAACAGTTTCTAAGTTCATTCGTTACAAACATACAAATCTTTCCTTTTAATAGTATTAGTATAGATTTCTTTTTTAAGTAACTTTATCAAATTGACTCATTGAGTCTTCAGGGTATAGCGCTGATGCTTACCTCGGACAATGGCTCAGTATGGTGATCCAGCGAGGAAACGTAGCCAGCCTTATGGGCATCTAAGACGAAGACGGTGACCTTGGCCTAGGCTCAGTATTCTAGTTAGTCTTGAGGGAGGGCGTATGGGTAGAATACAATATAACAAAGTTAAGTTTTTTTTTTTTTAGTTTATTAAGTTATTGCTTACCCGCGGCTTCGCTAGCTTTAAAAAATAATAATGTATGTCCTGAACTGGGCATGTCATAATTTTTAGAAATGTCGAACTTAATTATACTTCAAAGTACTTAATTATTGAAATATCCGTGACGCCATCTAGCGAAGCTAAAGTCAAACTAATCATGACAGCAACCCATTAAAACTGTCACTGTCATTGTCGTTGCAATGACGATGTTTTGTGGTATTAGATAAGCGATTTTTTAATAAAGTTAAAAAAACGTATTATAGTAGAACTTTTTTTATTTTCGTATAGTGTAACAGTTTGTGCGTTACATGATTCACAGAACATCACTATTACGTCACCCACAACAATGAAGTACGGCAATCATGTCATTTATTTCATGTGGGCTTTACTGTCAAAAAATATGTCACTTGATAGACGTGCAAACGTCAAAAGTTAAATAAACGCTCGTAAATAGTTAACTTCTTCACTTCGTTCGCTAAAACATGTACTTATTTTACAACTATAAGAAAAAAAAATAGCAATTGTAAAAAATAGTAAAATAGTAAATGACTAAAAAAATCTCCACGTACAAACCATATTTATTACATATGTCTTTGTGTAATTTTTTTTGTGAATGTATTGTGTTTTTTATGTATAACGTCGTATTTTTTTGAGTCAATAAAACTTTTTCTTTCTCTCTTTCTAATTTATAAACATACAAAAACACTTTCTACACAATTTCTAACTTTCTAATAGCACATTATACATGAAAATAACAACATATAAAAATTTCACTGGGATAAAATATAATGCAAGCAAAGCTTTGGGGTGTAAGGCTAGAATTTTATAGTGCAACAGTACCTACTTCTTTTATGGCCTCAAAAGCTATAAAACAGCACAGGACATTATTAATACAGATGTACAGTTAGTACCGTTAAAACATAGTAGTAAAGTCTTAGAAGATCTTTAAATTTTTAATACTATAGTATTTGCGAGTTTTAACTTTTACGACAGGTCATTGCGATGTCGTCTATTGTAAAATTAATGTGCAATGAACATCATGATCATCCAAGCGTTAAAGCAAACGTGGTAGAGCTATGCTGGAGTCATGGTCTTCGGTGTGATACCACACGATCACAGAATATCGGCGTGAAACGGTTAGTCTTGAATTAATAGTGTTTCGTACCCAGTGCTTACAGTGCTAGTGCAGTGTACCCAGCTGGCCTGAGACGGGCCCTGTATCCAAACGTATTGCGGGGCCCAAAGGATAGGTGTTTCATAAAATAAATAAAAAATGGTCGAACCGAATTAAAATAATCTATACATATAATAATACTGTAGAGGTCGAATTTCTGTACAATGAAAACAATGTATGAATGTAAGAAGTGAAATAGAACTATTTTTTCCAAATTTTTTGTTTCTCTATTTGTAGGGTCTAATCTCCGAAACACCTGGATCGATTTAAATGAAATTTTGTATGGCGGTAGATTCTATCTCTGATCAACATATAGAAAACTTTTGATCTCCAAAAATTAAAGAGTTCTCGTGGGAAAGTTAAAATAACAAGCAAAAATATTGTAAAACGAAAACGAACGACGAAAGACTATTTCGATTGCAATGTTAACAGGATACATATCCGAGTGGAGCCACGTACACGGGCTAGTATATCACAAGCAGAGCGCAAAAGCAGTAAAATTGTCCCATAAAATTATTTACGAACTTACCTGCCCGTTTAACGAGGCAGCCCTAAAGTGAAAAGTATTTTTTATGTCCAGTTTACGATCGCAATCCGCTTCAGAACAGTCCTGCACCATAAAATAATACAGAGAAAATCCATTCAGTACAAATCACTAAGCACACCTAAGTTTAGACAACTATTGCCTACTGGCTTCACCGGCGTGGTGATGGAAATCGTTATTTTGGATAATTCACACTATGTCTTAATAAATTATAGCCTACTAGCTGTCCCGGCAGACGTCGTCCTGCTCGGAAAAGCTTCAACCGATATGCCGATAGCAGCACTACATACTGAGCCCAATGGGGATTGTTCACAAAAAATTACCCTCTGATTTTATATTTTTATTACGTAAAATAGGGTATTTTAAGATACTAATTTGAATATTTTTCTATTTTAAGCGTTAGTTTTTTTTATAATTCGAATTTAAAGTTATTTCTGCGATGACGTCATAAGGCACAAGTTTACATTGATTTCTTTGCCTAGAAAACAAAAATAATAAAAGCAAGTTTTATCTATATCTAATCATAGTAATCTGTGCTACTTATTTAAATATCACTGTCATTACTCATTACGTATCGTGATCATTTTTGTGTATTTTGTCGCTAGGCTTATAATTTTTCGTGTTCAACCATTATTATTTTCTATAGTTATCGTTAACTTTTTTATAGTGGTCTTTAGGGAAAATCCATGTTAGATAACTTAAATCAAATAATGTACAGCTAGATGTTTTTTTACACATGAAGCAGGCAAACAGGCAGACGGCCCACCTGATTGGATTTAGTAAGGTCAAATAAAGGTCAAACGCATTTCTTACAAAATACAAGAAGATTGTACGTTTTTTGGAATTTTAAACAGACAGAAATGATTAGGGACACTATTCCTCGAAATGGTTTTTCAAATAGCCAGATTGAAAAAAAGTGAACAATCCCCATTGTGAACCAACTCAGAAACCTTCTCTGGCTCATGCACAACAACTTTGCTAAAGATCATCACAACATGACCAAATGTATAGATTATAAGGGACATTCAGACAAACATTCATTTTTATATAGAAGAAGAAGAAAAAGAAGATGTGTTATTCTGCTGTGTAAGCTATATGACTGTAAAGTTTCATGAAAATCCGTTGAGTAGTTTTTGCCTGAAAGAGTAATAAACATACATCTATACATCCTTACATACGTTCTCACAAACTTTCGCGTTTATAATATTTATCGGAATATATATAGGAATAGGATATTATAGCATATCAGGCATATTTAATGCCTGAAATAAAGAATTATTATTATTTATTATTATAGGATATAGGGTTATAGGACTATACTTCTTCAAGCAAGCCGCAGGTTTCTTATCTTATCTTCTTCTTATCTTCTCTTATCCAACAAGTGAAGATAGTATACGTATCTGACGGAACGACCAGTTGCGAGTGTGCCGTCGAATCATACCCGCTTTTAGTTGATGTGTTTACCACAAGTGGAACCCGCTTTACTTTATGAATAACAAGAACTATGCCAAAGCCAAACTATGCTAAGACTGAAGTCAAGTACACTAAACATATCCCAAATTCATTCGAAACGAAATATAACAGTGTTTTAAAGATTTTTTTGACAGGTTATATTCTAAATTTTGTATTTGTATCCGTGCAGGAACGGAGAAAGAATACAATTTCCTGCGGCCGGGCGGCCTGTCGTTTGAGGTGACAAAACAACCCACAGCCAGGTGGTAGGGCATTTGCCCGACTGGATGGCTACCACCCCTGGCCTAAAGTAAGTCGCCATAACAACCTAGGGTTGTGTTCCGGCATTAGTGACTAGGTTCCAGTCTCTCCTAAGAGAGAAGCAACGCATTTGTAGCACCTTTGGTGTTGCAAATGTCCATAGGCGATGGTAACCGCTTTCCATCAAGTGGGCCGTCTGCCTGTCTGCTGAACTCCTGCAATAAAAATAAAAATAAATGAATCAAAACAGAAAAATTTAAAGACTATGAAAATGTACATCATTAGCATCAGTAATAACAATAGTCAATTTCCTTGTAAAAAAAAAATACTGTTTTCTATAACGGTACAATCAAATTATAAAAATAGTGGAAGTTAATCATCTCTACGGAACCATTAACTGTGCATCGACAGACATCCACTCGATCAGTTCATAAACCTTCTGTTCTTAACTTTTCTGTGGCTACGCTTTCGTGAATCATTCGGTAGGAGTGTTGAGTTTTCAACTGGGATTAAAAGATTTAAAAATTGTTTGAAGTTGCTATTGTTCATTTATTCTTGTTTTGATGACTACATTATCTCAAGCCTCCATTTGCCCTCTTCTATACAACTTGCTGAAAAATACAGATAAAAATATTTCACAATTTCAAGGCGCTAATTACTCGTCTTTCTGACATTCAGAAGGATAATTGTAACCTATTTTAATGAAACAACGATCTGTATAATTACACTGAATTACAATGATGAAAACTTAATTAACTTATATTGGATGACGCTGATTCCCTGGAAGATGGGCCGGCCTTTAGTGTGGGATGCTGCTTGCTTTGAGAATCTGGCGGCGTCGTATCTTTCAAGTACGTGCACTACCGCCGGTTCTGCTGCAGCCGAACAGGAGGCCCTCAAGGCCGCAAATATGCCGCCATTGGAAATGGTTTAACATTTGCGGCATTTGGAGTGGAAACTCTGGGTCCATGGAGTCCTAACGCTGTTAAGGTCTACCGTGACGTCGCCAAACGTTTAGTAGACGTTTATTTCACTAGATCGTCATACTGATCCGTTATGCGAGGTAGGAACCAGCCCTCTGATAACCTGAAGATTTGAATAGGTCTTTTTAGAGCTCTTTGTAGAGGCTCATGGCCTAAGAACCACGCGATCCATGCGTCTCACTAGTATACGACATAAGCGTATACCTAACTCCCACTGAGAGTTGCTTTCGCTGAATAATTAGATATTGCAATTAGACCGTGGGGTCCAAAGGCCATAAACAGGCTTTCATAACGCTTAATCGACTCTTCAGGTGATCCGAGAGCTCCCACGGAGAGGCCCACCTACAAACAGTGTGAGCCCACGACAGCCAGAATCGCAGCGTCGGCACTGCCTTGAACCCGTGGCCCTGATTTCTGGTGAGACGGAGAACACACAGGTGTTTTAGTGGGTATTTTTGCAACTAGCCGGTGCCCACACTACCCTACTGTTATGTCCCAATAATGGGATGTCCCCAAACGGATTTCACCTCTATAAAAGAAAGGTGATGATCATAGAGGGAAACGTAGTTAGTTTTCAGAGCACCTTGCTCATAGAATACGGCGACCGAGGCTCAGTATTCTACTTATAGTCTTGAGCAATTTGTAGTTAAAATACAACTTAAGTTCTCTTTATTGTATTACATACTTTATAAGGTCTTAATTTAATAAATACTATGTATATAGCTTTGTAATTACTTCAATGAACTAATGTTTATTGTATAAATTTAAATTCCACGACGAACTGGCTTGCATTTGCTCGTTTTATTTTAGTTAATAGGGAACGTGTACGAACTATTTATTATTTAGATGGTAGCAAACTAACAGTTTAAATTCTTTTGTATGAGTTCAGATGACAGGCAGATGGCCCACCTAATAGAAAGCTGTTATCATCGCCTATGGACATTTATAACAAAGATGTTACCTATGTTCTGCCGCTCTCTAAAGGGAGACTGGACTCTGGTCAATACCGGCGTAATACCGGAACATAACTCATGGTTGTTATGGCGGCATACTTAAAACCAAGGGTGGTAGCCATCCATATGGGCAAATACCCTGCCACCTGGCTTAGTTGTTTTGTCGCCTCTCAAGTCAGGCCGCCCGGCCGCAGGAAATTGTATTCTTTCTCCGTTCCTGCACGGATAGAACTGAGAGGTAGACTATAGATAAAAACAACTTCCCACGCTTGTCATCAATAAGATAAACAACATGACATAATGCAATTTATTATATCGTTTTCATTTCATTGGAATGTTACCTATATATATTTTTTTAGTTACGTTCAGTAATTCATTCCTAGCGTCTTACGAACTAACATATTTTATTTTTATGCGGAATAAAAAAAAAAATAGCCAATAAAACTTTATTAAGAAGCCCCGTTAACAGTTTAACTGTGTATTTATGGGATTAGCAACGTTTTTAACTACCAACCATGTTCGGTGCGAGGTTTTAATGAACTTCATGTTAATTTATTGTCACGATATATAGAGGGTTGGAACTGTTCTGTGAATTAAGTCCAAGGGCGATTTTTATTCTAACTTTAACCCTTTACACGACACTAATTTAGGCTCGGCGCAAACGGGCCACCAACCAGAGCCACCAGTAGTTTCCCACCTCTCCCGGAATTCCGGGAGTCTCCAGGAATTCAGCAATGGAAATTTAAATCTCCCAGATCCCAGACATCCAAGCCTTAGTAGATAATGGAGAAAATTCGTTTCCATAGTAGCAGATAGGCTACTTTTTATCCCAGTAAAGTTTACAGTTCCCTTGGGATAACATTAACTCAAGCGAAGCCGCAGGCAAAAGCTAGTTATCTATAAATAGCACTATAATCAGCCAGTCCACTTTGACAGGCGCAGGCGGTCCAACCCCGTCGCTAAACGTGTGTGCACTTCAAAAGCCAGCCGCAATCTTCAAAGGTCGCCGCACGACTGCTTGTCCGTATAGCTGTCATGTGTCCGTGATTGTAGACTGCAGAAGACATGACAGGTCGGATAAGATGCACCAACCATACTGTTATATACTTACTATAGGATTCCAATGCTGTACCTACAGCAGACATAATGGGTGTACGGTTTGTACACTTCCAAAGATGCTGGGCTTAATCGTCGTTAACGATAGACCCCGGTTGAAGGGTGTTTGCAAGCCAAACTATGTTTAGTTGTTGTATGTTGTTAAGGTCGTTTGATGATCTGAGATGCACAACTTGCAGTGCACAAGTGCCGCATGTGATTGTTAATACGTCTTACATTATTTGTTACGTATTTATATGTAAAATACGTTGTACGAGCTATATTATTATTAGCTCGTACAATGGGCAAATTGTTTTTAGTATTTCGTAGTAATTTTGATACAAACTCAAAAAATATATATTCTGAATAGGATAAGCCCGCATCTTCGTCTACGCTTGACTTGAAATTCCCGCGGGATTCTCCGATACAAAATACCGAAGCATTTGAAAAATAATGTATGCTACCGTTTTAGTGAAAACTGTGTCCGAATAAGCTAATTTTTATATACCCGAACTACAAACCGCCCACGGAAAATTTCCCGCGGGATTCCTGGGATAAAAAATATCACATATTTTATTACATTACATTTACTATCGATCAGTAAAAAATCTCATTTAAATTTTAAATAATTCTGAGAAAATTGTTGACTTTTTTAGTACAATTTATGCCGCGTAAAACAGTTTAACAGTGGCTGTAAAAAAAATTGGGACATGAGTCGTATGTACATCTGGTTTGCAGTTTTCAAAATTTTTTGACAGCAAAGAATCGTTTCGCGGGTACGAAAAGTGCTGTTTTCATCCCATGATTAGGTAACTTTAAGCGTATTTTCAGAATATAGGAAATGATAACTACTATTGATTAATTGTTTTGTATTTTCCAAAATCATACCTTTGTATCTACAACGAAACCTTCGAAACTAAAACGTCGGAAATGTTTGTAAAAATTAAAATAGACTTTAAAAATACTTTAATTATAATTAGTTTGAATGAGATCCATTGATTACTTTTAAATATGAAGCATTTTCAACTATTAAAGTACCAAATTTCACAAAAGCTTCAAATTCCGCAGTAGAGTAAACATAATAGAAATTCGTCTACTCCACAAAACCCGTTCTGTGCGTTACCTGAGAACACACTTTGCCGAATTTATTGTCTGACGATACCTACCTTAATTATTTACACTAAATTTGCATTTTAATTAATCGACTTCCAAAAGAGAAGGTTCTTAATTCGTCTATATTTTTTATCTATATAGTCAAAAACTTTGAAAAAAAGGACGTGACAGACAGATGGTCTGCAAATACCGTCAATATTATATCATATACCATGTTTTCGTAGAAGATATATTTTTGGATAAAATTTTAGTTAGTGTGTCTTTAGATGAACTAGTGGTCGCCTGTGGTCGAAATGTGACCAGAATAATTTGTTGTCAAAGACTACTACAACATTCATTCATTCATTCTATAATCACAGATTTTGCCAAGGCACACAATTAACAAAAGAGTAAATATGCGTGTGTGTTAAATACATAGTAGGTGTGTAATTTTTTTATTTATTTAATGTATTTTTATGCATATTTAAAATAAATATTAGCATTCGTCACTTCTTCTCTATATAAACTATAAGTGTGCGAAATTTTATACTCTACCATCTTCGCAATGTCGAAAAATAGGTACAAAGTTTTTGCTACACGTAGTAATATATAGATTGATAAATAATATCTAACTTTAGATGGTGCTTAAGTTGTCTAATACATTTAAATATCATTAAGTAGTGTAATGCATGGTAAAAACCTTGTTTGTAATGTGCGAAAATTATCTTCTAAGGAAAAACAGTGTATATAATTTCTTTGTGTGGGATTGTGTTTCAGTAAGACAACTCATATTTTTTTCACATCCTTTATATACAATTACAATAATAAAATAATACTTAAAAATAAATAACATTCAACACTACGCTTAATACATTAAGTTAACATTTATACTTACTCATCACAAGGTAAACTGCGCCGTTATTGACACATAAAATAGTTGCAATAAATAATAAATTTAAGAAATCCAAGACAATTTATTGTTCTCGTATGATCCGTGTTGTTTTATCTGTGCAGGAACGGAGAAAGAATACAATTTCTTGAGGCCAGGCGGCCTGTCGTAAGAGGAGACAAAACAACCCACAGCCAGGTGGTAGGGCATTTGCCCGACTGGATAGCTACCACCCCTAATCTAAAGTATGTCGCCATAACAACCTTGAGTTGTGTTCCGGCATTAGTGACCAGGTTCCGGTCTCCCTTAAGGGGGCAGCAGCGCATTTGTGTGCTACAAATTGGGTGTTGCAAATGTCCATAGGCGATGATAACCGCTTTCCATCAAGTGGGCCGTCTGCCTGTCTGCTGAACTCCTGCCATTAAAATTTAAAAAAAAAATGAACAAATACTAGCAAAGTACTAGCAGCAATTTGGATAAGACAAATATCTAAAACGTCGGCTTGGAGGTCAATAGTCGCTTACAGATATATTGAAAAGCTTAAATACACAATAACACACTAATACCTGGAAAATATGTCAATAGGTTAACACATTAAATGATGTTTCCTGGGGTTGTCTGAAAGAGATCACTTTATATCAACGAAGACTACCTTTTGTACACAATTAGATATAGTTAAGTCTGTAAGTATATTTTTGAATGACTATACAAAGAAGAATTATCTATCTTAATATAATCCTATTTTTTTTGGAAGTCAACTGATTACATTTTAAGATTTATTGAATTAAGCTTGTTGACCTCTAAGACAACGAATTTGAGTATTACAAAAACTTTTTATATACTAGCAACATTCATTCATAAATAAAATTTAATTTTCTAAGGAACATTTGTGCGAGAAGTAATTTTATACGATGAAAAAATTTCTAGACAGTCACATAGAAGAGTAATGATGCAATCATTACCAAGATCTTTCAGAAATCATATATACAAGATCATTATTAAAACAGTTTACATACAATAAAATTTCTTTTTACCTTTCAAATAATCGATAAAATAAATGATAAATTAAAAATACGGAGTTTTATATTTATACAGCAAAAAGGGAAGTAGCACTGCAAGCAGTGTGCACGGCAAAAACGTAAAACGAGATTTTAATATAGTGTCAATAACGACGGAGTTCACCTTCATACAATTCATCTCCGTAAAAAAATAACTTCTTACAATCATCGACCAAGCATACATGTAATAGGAAATCACCATTAAAATATACAATTTTTTTTTGGCTTAGTAACAACAATAAACCTTAAAAGCCTATTTCTATATTTTACTAACTATTCATCTACCTTACTTTCGGCAGATAATTAACGTTGGATGCAAGGAGTATATGTCAAACTTTAACCACTTTTAATAATATTGTTACGAGCTACACAGGACTCGAATTAAAATAAATGCCGTTGGAATTACTATAGAGTTTATTAGAACTGTACAAACACGTATAAAACAGGTACAAAGTAAAAATGGAGGCAACCAGTTCACTCTTCACGATTCAATGCAATTCAACACGCGCAAAGTCCGTACCACTATGTCGCTAACCGAAAGTACTACACGTCTTAATCGTATCGTAGTCGTCGTTTGACTGCCCCACCCCTCCGTTCGGGCATTGTTTTATACTAAACTGTATAAAAGGGGCCGCGTTAACCCGCACCTCTGGCAAGCTTCGACGCAATGCAATAAAAACAAGAATTAAGTCGTTCGACACTAATTACAGCCATAAAATAAGTACGATAACAATAGATGTTTTTGAAGTTTAAACACAAAGTAAATAAAATAATTCGTTTTATTACAACATGCAGGTGTGCGGTCTTTGCCGGTATGTAACAATATAAATGAATGGCTAGTAAGATATAGGAATCAATTATACGCCAATTCTTACATTTTAAAATGCGTTAATTACTTTACTTATTAAAAAGCCTCACCCAAATTGTAGGGCTTTGACTGACAGCAAACGACAGTATTCTTATTTAACTTAAACATTGTTTTGATTACAGCTCTTACCACGAGCTCACATAATATAGGCGTAAAACAGTTCGCCTTGAATTATTCGTGTACCGTACAATGAGAAAGAGTTCCAAGGGATGACTATAGGAAAAATTTCAGGAGATACGAAATCAACATGGACGCGAGCGAATTCGCTAGAAATATCTAGCTTAGTTTAAATATTACGAAAATAGATCAGCTACTGATATTTTCTCGAAGAGTATATACCAGTTTTGACTGCTATTTATATATTAGCAACAAATGGCTGCCTAAAGTACAATTTTACTAAAAAAACTCGAGCTTTATACGGCTTTCTGCAGACAATTGGGTGACGCCATAAAATTTGGCGCAGAGTAATGTATAAAAGCATTAAAAACTTCTCAGTACAAAATTAATAATGTCGTCTTGCTGTTGTTTCAAAAATATTTCTTATAAAACATTATACACAATTCTTTTGCGGTATTGTGCGTTTTTTACGTTATTCCACTATACAGTTCCAATATAATGTCGACACAAAAAACAATACTTCGCAATGTACTGGTGATTCTGAAATTTCAATTCGCCTGCGAGGTACGCGACCGCGACATGAGACAGGACACAGCGACACTAAGTCGCCTGTCGCAGTCGCATGTCTCAAATCGGTTATGCCGTAAATTTACTGTTCATTTCTGTCTTTCAATTTTGATAGAAACGCACTGCACTGTCAACTTTAAAAAAACTAACTGCTAAAAAAACTTCTTATTACGTGACTTTTAACTGCTATCTGCTCGTGTTTCTAACATTAAAGAGTCGTTTCAAAGACTTTGAGTTTAAAATATAAACTAATATTTTGTATAATAACAGCCCACAAACGTCCCACTACTGGGCTCGAGCCTCCCACTATAAGGGTACGGACAGTATACTCGCCACGCTTGTCCAAGGCGGCTTGGCAAGTTTGACCCATTGGTTATCTCGGTGTGCAGGTTACATCGCGATATTTTCCTTCACCGTTGTTAGCACGTATTAATTGTAACAATCCTACTAATATTTAAAAGTTTCTGAGTGTGGGTGTACGGTTGTTACTCTTTCACGCAAAAACTACCGAATAGATTTTGACGAAACTTTACAATAACATAGCTTACACATCAGAATAACAAGTAGGTTATAATTTATAAAGATCTATCATAATTATCCCAATTTTCCATCACTACAAGCGGGTGTAACCGCAGGGTTTATATAACTTATTTGCATAATATGTAAATAAGTTATATAAAAACAAACAACTAAATTTGGAACTTTATTAGTAAAATAGAAATACCAACACGAAAATGCAGTTAATAGTCACTGTGAAACCTTTTTTAACAATTAGATTGTTTTAGTTTTTAATTTTTATTATATCTCATTTGTATACCAATTAAAATACAGTAATGAACCCATCTAATTTAGGCTTTACTTACATCCGTCGCGCTCTGTCTATTGTGTGTCTATTGTCGCGGTGCTTGCGGTCACCTGTCGCAATGGCGTGTCTCAAACTACCTTAAAAAGCGGTTAACAACACTGTACACAACCGTTCGCCTACTTCAATTCTTTTACTTACTTGTATCACACTCCACTGTGTCGTCGCCTGTCGCGTTCTTGTGCCTTAAAGACTAGTTACCTTACGGAACTAAGTACCTTAAGTAACGCTTGAAGGACCTATCAAAATGGAGTTCGCCGTCTCGCTCGCACATCACCAAATGTTTCATTAAATACATTGACAGATTTTACAAATTATATAATCTTTTAAGATTCACAGAATAGAAATTTTTGTCGTAAGAAAATTCTGTCAATTTATAAATTCAAATATAAATTAAATTCAATTCAAATAAAATCACTGTGCGAGCAAGATAGCAAATCTATTTTTAACAGAGTTACGCTTTTTTCTAAATAATCGCAATAAACATTACTAGTATTCTATTTACACACGCTTAGCTGCTACACAACAAAGCATAAAGCCCTGTTTCTTTACAACTTACAAGCGTACAAAACCGCCACAATTTAATATATGAATATATTCCGGGTTCCTATATTTTTGTATCTATTCATTTGCGTTACTACTGATTACAATATATACTAATATTATAAAGCTGAAGAGTTTGTTTGTTTGAACGCGCTAATCTCAGGAACCGCTGGTCCGATTTGAAAAATTCTTTCAGTGTTGGATAGTACATTTATCGAGGAGGGCTATAGGCTATATATCATCACGCTAAGACCAATAGGAGCGGAGCACCGATGAATAATGATTCAAAATCGGGGGGTTTTTAACTCAAATTCCACGCGGACGACGTCGCAGGCACAGCTAGTTTAACATAAATTCCATACGAGTAATGTGAACTTTCTACTAGTGTAATGTAAAAGAATAGATAGTGTAGTTATAGGAACCGGCTTTTATTAGAAAATACAAATCGTTTTTGGCAGTGACCCGCTGGTTTTCCCATCTTCTATATACATTCCATCCTTACATATCGAATCGTCTAATAGTTAGAAAATAATGTACACTTATTCTAAAATAAATTATTGAAGCAAATCGTCAAATGGCATTACATAAAGCTTAGGTTACAAGTTTTAAAGATAATTTTTAGACTGGATGCCAAACTTTTATTATTCACAAAGGCAATACAGATGTAATCTTCTCAACCTTGCAAAACATCAAAAGCGTACTCGAAAATCTTATACTAATGAAAAGCTGACGAGTTTGTTTGAACGCGCTAATCTCAGGAACTACTGGTCTATTTGGAAAATTATTTCAGTGTTAGATAGCCCATTTATCGAGGAAGGCTATAGGCTATATATCATCACGCTAAGACCAATAGGAGCGGAGCACCAATAAAGAATGTTTTTTTATACGAAATAGGTTTGCGTTTGAACACGATCACGTCCAATGCCGAACGATGATACGGTCGAAGGTGGAGCCTACTTACCTAGATAGTGCCTACCTATTCATACGAAGCTTGAAGATACCCGGATTGTACTTTTTGGGAAACACTGACTCTGGTTGTGCATTCCACAATTCTTTCGTACGGGGGTTTTGAAAACAAATTCCACGCGGACGACGCGACGTCGCGGGCACAGCTAGTATACGATAAAATTCCTGTTATCACCCTTAATTTTTTCATTGAAATCCGTTGAGCACTTTCATAGCCTATCCGAGGCAAGCTTTCAAACAGACTTACAATCAGTTTTAAAGAGTTTGTCTGATTGCAAAATAAATGCATAAACTGAAGTCAAAACTGCTAATTCATACGATATCTAGTCAAAATGACTGTTTTTTGGCCTTTCGTCCATTTGTTCGAAACAATTGCTAGTTCCTCCGTGCAGGAACGGAAAATAATACAATTTCCTTCGGCCGGGCGGCCTGTCGTGAGAGGCGACAAAACAACCCATAGCCAGGTGGTAGGTATTTGACCGACTGGATGGCCACCACTCCTGGTCTAGAGTATGCCGCTTAACAACCTTGAGTTGTGTTCCGGCATCAATGACCAGGTTCCAGTCTCCCTTAAGAGAGCAGCAGAGCATTTGTAGCACTTATGGTGTTGCAAATGTCCATAGGCGATGGTAAGCGCTTTCCATCAAGTGGGCCGTCTGCCTGTCTGCTGAACTCATGGAATAAAAAAAATGTATTCTAAAGAAAATTTTCGGATTAAAATAGAAATTGTATCCTTTATTTTGTATATACTCTGTTGCGGACAGAGAGCACCCCCTGACCCGCCCGCCGGAGCACACGTACTCTCCGCGCCCCGCATACCCCCGACGCCCATAGCTCGCACAATTAGCAGCTAGGCGTCCGACGCTACCAGAAATATAAGAGCGGCATTGGAGACAAAAATATATAATCCTTCTTATACAATACTCATTGACAACTTACCAGTCTCTCTCTCGATTCTCTCGCATAATTTGTCATTTCAATACGTACTTCTTTATGCATGTTTCTAATTTATGTATTATTTTCAATCGGCTTCTCAGCCGTAAGACCAAGATACGTATATATAACTGTCATACGTCCAATATTGATGTACGGATGTGAAGCTTGGACGCTAACACTGAAGGAGAAGAACAAGTGACTGAAAGAAAGGTCCTGAGAAATATCCTGGGTCCGACACGGGGAATCGATGGCAACTGGCGGATCGGTAAAAATGCCGAAATAGAAGATCAAGGCCCGGTGAAAAGAGTCTATCTGGGCAGACCAAGGGGATTATTCTCATTTCGGGGGCCAGGACTCATTTTGGGTCGGTGAGCCGCAGCAGTTAGTTATAATAATCATACAGTCAATTATATCGAGTTTAATTTTTTTTAAAGAAGCAACTGCCCCCGGTATACTCCATTTCGATATCTTACACGGTTCAGAAGACATCACGGGCGCTACTAGTGTTTAATAAGGCAATTAATTAAGCAGTCGTTTTAATAGAACGGCTCATTAAGGTAAAAGTGTTAATAATTTATATCAAATTATGTTTCGAATAATACGGGCTTAGCATCCATTACTTAATTAAAATAAATATTCCAACAATTACAAATACTAATTTAAGAGGAATTTTTCATATATAATTTCATATAAAATATCCATAACTTCCAAAGATTAGTTTTTATAATTTAGGGTAAATTATAAAAGCTAATCTTGCTCCTTTTCAAATATTTTTATGCTATCATTTACAAGTCAAATTCATTACCAGCAGTTTACATCATTTTTTCATACAACATTTTATATATCTACCTATTTCAAACTCAGATATTAATTCGATATAATAAATACTAAGAATGAGAAACATCCAGTTAAAAACTGAACACTGAAAAGCCACCAAATCCTTAACTTCGATACGAACCAGCCAATTCATACATTATTTTATAACAACAGAAAAACTGATTATAGGTTTTAAAAATAATTTAAATATAATTTTGTTTTTTTTTTATCTTAGTCTAAAATATGTCACGCTTTAAGTGTTTTCTTAAAATTTACTAAAATGAAGTAAGCTTCTTTTTATATTAAAGTGCCGATCGCTGTTGTTGTCAGAAGCCACCACACATCACTCTTCTGTCACTGTTTTATAAACAAAAGTTTTAGTAACAAAAACACTTTCAGCAAATATCAACTATCAAATTGGTTGATAGATGCAGAAATGATGAGAAACGACGACATTATGAATTTGAATTAATTATTTTGGTAGCTTCACCCAAATTGAAAGAGAAGTGAACAATGAAATATTAGCTTTACTTTCAATTCAGTTTCGTATTTAAACATAGTATTCAAACTAAAACTATAAAGATATTACGTACGTAAATACTAGTGACATCTAGCGAACAAGTGAAACTAATCAAAGCAGTGCATTAAATTATTAAGATTGTCATTCTTAGTAATTTCCATTGTACAATGAAGTATTTTAGAGTACACGCAAAATGTAAATGCGCTTTGAAAATTGGCTCCGGGAGTATGAGTATGTACTGCAAAGTTTTACGTTTATTACATCTGTAGTGTAGTGCGAAAGAGATGGCATACGAGGCCGGATAGCGATCGAGCGGGAGCGCAATACTCTTTCCACTTACCTCGTCAAACTTATCGTGTTCTGTGTTATGATGACATGTACGAATTTCAAGAACGCATTTAGATTTTATTCATACTATATTTGTAATATTTTAAAAGTAAAAAAAAAACTACCCAAAGTTTTTATAATACACTCATCTCTAGAAACAAAATTCTGTTATAAATATTTGGACAATACAAATAACATTAATTACATCATAAATCACTATAAAGTGACCATTATTAAAATACGTAATTACAAAGCCATGTTACGTTAAATATAAAATAAATATTCCTAAATAAAAATTCCATGCAATTCATTCAATAAATAATATAACTACAGTACTTTAAAACTAAAAAAGCTTTCGCTTTCATTATTATATAGGGAAAATAACTTGAACACCAGTTCGGTTTGCGCATGCGCCGACTGAACATGAGTTTCTGTATAAGGTAAACTATACCATTATTGGGAATCCTGTCAATTTATTCAAAATATTAATATATTTTTATTATGTAGTCATAAAATATACACATTACAAGCACATCACGCCTATTTCTCACGGGAGTAGGTAGATACTATAGATTTCCACTTGCGACAATCCTGACAAACAACTTTCGCCTTCATCTAATTTTATTAAACTCTTCATACATGGACATTTATTTGAGATGCTTTTTACCTGACCTCTTTAACACTTCCGCTATTTATTCATGTGTACCTTGCGGTCTACCGGCACCAACTCTACCATTCACGATGCTGTCATACGCTTGTTTTGTGATTCTACTTTCATCAACCCGCCATTAATTATTACATCTTCTTTGAACCAACTACGTTCCTTTATCACACTGTTCTTTATCGCCATTCAAGCTAGCCTCGTAAATACTTTTCAAACTTCTCATTTCAACTGCCATACAATGATATTATTATTATTATATGGCTACAAAATAAAAAATTAGATTCCTTAATGTTTTCAATATATTAATAAGTTTTTGTCAACAATTGTATAATTACCTTACTATTCATTTTTTACCTCACCATTGATAGAAGATTAATATATATTGTATGGAATACATGCGAAAAGTAAAAAAAAGTAAGACAACAAGACCCGGTAAGTGTTCAAGTTCTCTTCTTACTAACTTCATGTTATTTACCGATTACGGCGAGGTATTAACAATCATGTAACACGGAAGTCCCTAGTGTCTCAAGGTCTCGCATCATTCGACGACTCGACGTCACTAGAGCTACTAGAAACCGATTTTTTCGGTTTATATTCTGTAATCACTACTGTTACACCGCTCACGGTTACCTGAAAGACAATTAAAGTTAAAATCTCTCATCCTTGTAATCTTATATTTCTTCTTTTTGAAAATATATAAAAAAACATATGCGTCTCGGGACGCCCGACAGAAGTATACGTACATATTCAAGAAGTGATAACTGAAACTAATCTAAGTTGAACTATTTCATATTGAAATTGTTTAACTTGAGAAAAGCTTAGGTTATTACTTAAATTTTATGTGCATTAATACGATAATGTAAGGAAAGGTTATTTATTAATAAAATCTTTTATTGATTATAAAATATATTTTATTTTTAGTTCCAATTCTTGAATATGTACGTATGTACATTATTAGTATCATTATTTAATCTAATTACCGAAATACGGCTAGCGCTGTGGGTTAGAAGAGCGGAGAAGCCTGCCTACCGCTGCCGTATGCGAGAGAGAAAGGGAAGCAAGACAGACTGGCACCGTAACACGTTACGTAACGAAGCGGTTAACCCTCTCATAAGAAGTTATCACTTCGAAATGTATACGTCAGATTCGACGCACGACTAGAGTTTACTCCTTAGGTACGATTGTCTTTAGATATGCACTAATGGTTATTATTTTAGATCTTATCTCATTGCATTATAGTTCTAAATTGTATAATAAAAATGTGCGCTGGGACACACATATTAGAAGTGAAACTTCAACGGACAAGTGGAAAAACGAATCGCAAAGGACAAGTTGAAAAACGAATGGCAACGGATGAGTGGAAAAACGAATCGCAACGGACAAGTGACAAAATGAATCGAAAAAATTTTTATCGCAAGATATCACGAGGTTAAAAATCTAAGTATTAGAACAAGCGGCCGTGACGCTTTTTCGTGAGCGAAAAATCGTAAGACCCCCGCCTATAGCAGGAACGAAGAAAGAATACAAATCCAGGCGGCCTGTCGCATGAAGCAACAAAACAACCCATAGTCAGGTGGTAGGGCATTTGCCCTGTCTGGATGGTTGTCAACCCCGGTCTAGAGTATGTCGCCATAACAACCTTGAGCTGTGTTCCGGCATTAGTGGCCAGGTTTCAGCCCTATATACGAGTCCGGCAGCACATCGGGAGCACCTTTAGTGTTGCAAATGTTTAAAGGCAACGGTAGCCATATTCCATCACTTCTGGGCCCTCAACCTTTTTGCTGTACTGCAGCGATAAAAAAAAAAGTAATAGAAAAAAGTGGTAGAAAAATTTGGTGGAAAATAAAATTGGAACCAACCTCTCTGGTCTGCGCGGAGCTGCGATCAACATTGTTAAGCCTGGGCGGGTGGCGTCTCTTCTTCTTGAGCGAGTTGGCCGACCGGGGCCGTTTCTGGGAGCTGGTTGGCGCAGTGCCGGCCGCCTGCGCAGCCACCAGCGCCGGGTTGATTCGCGGCTTGCGCGTCGAGGTACCTATCGACGACATACATTGAATACCTCTGTGGATTGCTACTCTAAGTATTGGGCTGCCTACTTCCCTGAATCTGGACAGGTTTTCAAATTGGACAAGAACATTAACAATCTGCCCGTAACACTTCAAGTTAAAAAAAAATGCGATTGATTTTTTCCACTTATCCGTTGCCATTCGTTTTTCAACTTGTCCGTTGCGATACGTTTTTCCACTTGTCCGTTAAAGTTTCACTTCTAATATGTGTCCCAGCACACATTTCGATTTTTTTATATTATTTATATATGTAAATATTTACACATGTTCATAGTATATGATATAATACTTATACCTCAAAAATTAAGGTAGGCACTATAACGACTAAACTCTTTAGTCGTCATATATATTAAGATATATAATATTTTAAAATAAATTCGTAGAACGCGTCCCACAAGCCCACAACAATCGACGACAGAATTGTATAGGTCCGCGAGCTGAACACATGATTGTAAGTGTTTCTTCGTTGATAATATAAACAATATATTCTCTGAACCAGTCACTTATTCAAGATCCTGGTCAGCTCAGAAACCGCTGGCCGTTATAGTACACAACGCTGTCTATTATTATTGCCCTTTCGCTACTCATAGAATTGCTAGAAAAATACACTTTCAAAGTTAAGACTACAGTCGTACATAACATTTTATTAACTGTCATGAAGAAGGAATAGTCAGAAAAGCAGTTTTTGCCAGAATAAAAAGGATTTAAAAAAAAAAAAATATTATCATTTGGACATTTTCCATTAGAAGAACTTGGGGATATGCGAACGACGTGCGATGTAGCCCTGGGGCTCGGAAATGTACTCGTATGTAGGTAGTCTATGCATTCTAGACGTGTTACGCATTACTAAAAGAACTCGAACTAATTTCTTTGTCACGTTAATATTATTCGAGAATTCAAGCACACAGAAGCAGTTTCGGTCAGATTGGTTATTGAACCCTAAAAAAGAAATGGTTTTTAAAAACAAAATTTACATTAAGACATTTTCCATAAGAAGTTGGGGATATGAGAACGACGCGCGATGTAGCCCTGGGGCTCGGAGATATATTGTGTAGTCTATCCATTCTAGACGTGTTACGCATTACTAAAAGAACTCGAACTAATTTTTTTGTCAAGTTAATATTATTTGAGAGTTCAAGGACACAGAAGCAGTTTTTGCCAGAGTAGTTATTGAACCCTAAAAAGAAATGGTTTTTAAAAACTATATTTTCATAAGAAGAACTTGGGGATATGAGAACAACGCGCGACGTAGCCTTCGGGCTCAAAAATGTACTCGTATGTAGTCTATGTATTCTAGACGTGTTACGCATTACTAAAAGAACTCGGACGAATTTTTTTGTCACGTTAATATTATTTGAGAATTCAAGGACACTTGCATGTATTCTACATGCCACTAAGGACTTTGGCGTCGTAAGTGCAATCCCAAGTGTAATCAAGTGTTTTTTTTAAATTGTATTTGCGTCGATACGCGTTTGATTACTGTCTCATCTGATGTTATATGATGATGGTCTACGATGGGACACGCTTACCTAAAATACACTTATTCACTCGGGACTTGAAGACTCCAAGAACTCGTCTTTAGTGTCGTAATAATTGTTTTATAAAAATAAATAAAAAAGAATGTTGTTACTTAGGGATACCTGGTAGAAACGAACTTCTCCTAATAATTAAAAATTCTCAAAACGTCTCAAAGTGTCAATAAGTATCGAAAACTATGGAAGACTATGGAAACTCCTAACATTTTCTCATTCCATTATATTAGTGACAATTATTATAAATCCTGTTTTTTTGACATGTTTTTTTATTGCAGGAGATCAGCAGACAGGCAGACGGCACTTGATAGAAAGCGGTTACCATCGCCTATGGACATTTGCAACACCAAAAGTGCTACAAATGCGCTACTACTCTCCTTAAGGGATACCGAAGCCTGCTCACTAATGCCGGAACACAACTCAAGGTTGTTATGGCTACATACTCTAGACCAGGGGTGGTAGCCATCCAGTCGGGCAAATGCCCTACCACCTGGCTGTGGGTTGTTTCGTCACCTCTTACGACAGGCCGCCCGGCCGCAGGAAATTGTATTCTTCCTCCGTTCCTGCACGGATTTTTGCTCCAACTGTTATGTTAGTGTTGGTGACCGTTCCATTCAGATGTAGCGTTGGGTTTTAACTTTAATGCGTTATTTGTGATGCTACATTGTCATTATTTGTTAATGACGTTAAACATCGCCAGATAACGTTACATTAACGGAGTTATTTTCAACGCTAGAAATAAGACGCATTTGGCCATAGTCACAACACTATCCCAGGTAAGAGCAGGAACATTAGAAGGCCTGGAGGGGGGACTCCTCTCCTCCCGAAGGTGGACAAGGCCGCTGGGCCACCACCTGCCGGGGCCTCGCGGAATGGTGAGACTATATACTCGTAGCCCTAAGGACTCCCGAGGGGTTTTAGTGGGTATCCCCGACCGTAGCATGGTATGTGTTTGTTACGTGGCGAATCCCACACTCCTCACCGGGTCACCCCACGGTGGATAGTTGTCAAACGGATTTCCCCTCGTTAAAAAAGTGACATTAGAAATAATATAGAGGTATAATTTAGCCTTGTAAAGAAATTCCGACAGAATTGGAAACATTTCAAACATTCCATCTACAGCTACAAAATTATCTGGCTCGGTGGACAAAAGTAGAACTAAATTATCTCCCTATATTATTCAATGAATTTTGGCACTTTACATAGACACTAGCGCTGCTTTGGCCAGCAAACATAATCATGTCAAAATATACTGACGATTTCTACCTGTCTACGTCAAAAGGTCAATGAATTTTAACCGACAGAATTGAATACACGTAATCAAAGCGGCCATCGGCTTTAAAAATGTTACTTTTTTATTTGGACAGTTTACGTGCGATGTTAAAGACAGTGGCGGGAATTTCGCGAACAAATATATAAAAATTTAATTTGCATGTTTATGTAGATATATTTCTGCTTATATTCGATATATTGAATAACAAACAAAATAAGACTTTCTTCATAACTTCGTGTTTTGTTTTATAAAATATTCTTCAGTTATGTGCCTAATAGTTCTGAAGTTTATAAGCAGTTCCTAAGGTGACCCTACCCTGCTAGCAATCTAGAAAATCAATACCAAGTTAGACCCAACCCTTTGTTCAAGTCTTGTAAATCAATATAATCACTAGCCGTCAGACCTATAGGTTAGGTCGTGCATTTAGCAACTATTGTGTATTACTTAATTAGCCCATTATGATGCACATTTGTATTTAACCTTATTAGGTTCAATGACTTGAAAATTACACCAACATACGTGGCTTTAATACGAAGTATGTACTTGATAGTGGTGATGAAAATAGATGGAACTGAATTCGTATTTTGTTTGAAATATTAAACTGAATTACCTTTTCTGACATCACACATTGAACATTTGAAGGCTTCTGCATTATTTCTATACGTGCAAACGCTGCAATCCCAATAGTTTTCTTCTAAAACTTTGGACGGCCTTTTGGCTCTCCGGATTGCATTCTTCTTGTCCATTTTAAAGATCACTCACGTCCTAACAAAACTAATACACATATATCATGATACTTTAGATACTAAACAATAGTTTTTAATGCACAGACGTGGCAAATTTCGTATAAAAATCATTATTTTTGTTTCAATGTGCACAGAAAATGCACACTTTACGCCATGACAGATCGTCAATGTTTTATCGGTAAAACAGCACGACGGCGCCACTTGCTGAGATGCTGTTTTAACGACGTATCTATGTATTGTTATTCAAAAGATGGCACTATCGTAGTAGTGTGATACAGAACTTTATTATTTTAGCGATAATATTTAGAGTAAGTATACTTTTCATCTTTTATATCAATAAAAAAAAGTGACCTTTAGATCACTAAAGGTCACTTTAACCAATAACATTTTCTAAAGGTTGAATTAGTTTTACGAAATATTCATATATAGGTCATATATGAATTTTAGATCACATATTATATGAATTTGTTTGAAGGTCCAAATTCAAATTATGTCGAAGAAATACTTGCGCTATTTTAGACCCGTTGAACAACAGCGAATCAGATTATTTATTATCTTCGTTCATAATCATAACATGTAAATTAGAACAACAGCTATATAAATTATAAAGGATTAGAAGTTTGTTCTTTTTTTAAATTTAGTTTGTTTTTAATTGTCATTAATATTTTTTTAATTTATTTCTCTTATAAACACTTCGGAAAAGTTGTAACACTTTCGGCACTTTTAACTTGAACATTAGTACTTCATTTTTGCAAAATCACACAAAAACTTAAGTCTACTAAAATGAAGTCTACAGTTAAGAGAATTTGAGTTTCTTGGAAGAATCGACTACTTTTTCTGAAAGAATTGTTCAAATTTTTACCTGGCTCGATGGGACGAGGGGTATTGTTAAAATAAGTGTTGCTATTTCCAGATAGTTTCGAGACGTGGGATTACAGTGATCCCGCTTATTTTCGAGTTTCTATAATACATAAGATTATATCCTTTTATTTAATTGGCATTGCCGGTTCAAATGTACATAGTTTTTAAGCTTCTAGTTTTACGCTTTACAATAAAGTAATGTCGGCCGTGATCATAACCTAAGGACTCAGTGGCAGATCAGCGTTGGTCTTAAATTAAATGATTTACTGTCTGTATTTCAACATTTGACACATTTATAGTTGGATTCTATATCTTACCGACCGTTTATTTGCCTTGGTTTTGGTTAACATTTGACATAATTAAGCTCCATATACCTATTGGTAAAATTCACTCGATAATAAAGCAAGTGAATGAATAGTAAAGGATAATATGGGAAGCGGCTATAAGCTTCATAGAAACAATGTAGATGTCTACCGATGGTGAAGGAAGGAATTCATCTGTGCAGGAATGGGGAAAAATACAATGTCCCGCGGCTGGGCGGCCTGTCGTAAGAGGTGACAAAACAACCCATAGTCAGGTGGTAGGGTATTTACTTGACTGAATGGCGACCACCCCTGGTCTACAGTATGTCGGCATAACAACCTTGTGTTGTGTTCCGGCATTAGTGACCAGGTTCCAGTCTCCTTTAAGAGAGCAGCAGTGCAATTGTAGCACCTTTGGTATTGCAAATGTTCATAGGTGATTGTAACCGCTTTCCATCAAGTGGGCCGTCTGCATGTCTGCTGAGTTCATGCAATAAGAGGATAACAATAAAAAATTAAAAATAATCATTTTATTGCAACAGCTATTAAGTAACCTTTTTTTTCAACCCTAATGATCATCTACGCATGGCATCATGAGGCTATCGGCAAACCTTCTGCACACGGGTAGTAGTTCAGCAAATGCCAGTCAACGGGTGCCTGACGCTGGTGTTCAATTGCACCCTAGGACGAGCCGAACACAATAATTTCATAACGGTTCCATTATCGTAAGAATGGCTACGAAACCCTAAAGGCAGACTATAGTCTATGGTTTGTATGGATTTATCCTTAAATATAGCCTACAGCTAATAAAATAATTGGCTATTTTCGATCCTACACTGCAGTTTAGAAACCATAATTCGACCGCATCATGTTTCAAGGTATATAATTATGTATTTTGGAAACTATTATGAGTCCAAAACATTCTGGGGTATCGCCAGAAATTAACCAATTTAAAACGGATCTCGTGATATTTTTTAATTGGCAAAAAAGATAGATACAAAAAGTGAAATAGTTAGGTGTGATTATTCTTCACAAAATCTCTTCTCACCTTTGTAACATTAGGGTACCCCCCTAGTGACTTAAGTATTTATTCATCATAATATTCAAATATAAATTTGTTAGTTATTTTATCCTAGTAATGCCTTGATGGTAATAACTTAACTAAATACTTAAAAATAAACTAAATTATAAATAAATTAATATAAAGAATGTAACAAATCGCTACTGTTACTTAAGTTTTATAATATTATTCACCTAGTATTATTTATTAAGTATTAAACAATTACTAAGTAGAGAAAGTAGATAATACACAAATTACTCATAATCAAACTAGTTGTACACTAAATAATGAATATAAAATATTGTTTTCCTTTTAGCATAAGTTACTATGATTCCGACTTTTTAAGTAGTGAGATGTAAAATTATTAATTAATAAATTTATTTTAATTTTATTTAAGAAAAGTTTGAGGTCCTGGATATCATGCAGCAGCAGAGTGGTAGCCAAGACAAGTAAAACGAGCCCAAACACGATGGGCCTATCTTGTAAGGTACAGGAGTTCCTATGGCCACTTTCTGACTCCATCATCAGATCAGCTTCATGGTAACATATCATTGGATTGTCACGCGATATACATATGCGTGCAAAATTTCAGCTCAGAAACCGGGAAGTTGGTCAAATTTAACTTGCAAGATTCCAGCCGAACTTACATACATACATAGGTACATCCATTGCAAGTTAAATAAAAGCTTGTAAAAACATTTTTCACTCGCCATTTCCTAACTCTTGTAGAAGAAGAGATTACTTCGCGCACCATTGTGCATTTATGTCAGAATAGTTTGGAAGTAAAAGATGTACTGTGCCGAAATAGGTAAAGATAGTTCTTTGAAAAATTAAGATATGACTATTCATAAAATCTTCTTCTACATTATTTTGTGCAGGAACGAAAGAATACAATCTCCTATGGCCAGCGGCCTGTCTTAAGAAACGACAAAACAACTCACAACCCGGTTGTAGGATATTTGCTCGTCTAGATGGCTACCAGCTCTGGTCTAGAGTGTGCCCCCATGGTAACCTTGAGTTGTGTTCCGATATTAGTGGCTAGGTTCCAGCCTCCCTTTAGATAGCGACAGTATATTGTCCATAGGCGATGGTAACCGCTTTCCTTAAGACGTCGTACAGACGAGCAGCACTTTGCTGTCGACAAAGGCAACTGCAGCTGTCGGCGTTTGCCGTCGACACGGGGACACCAAACGCCGACCAATGATGGCAGCTGCAGTATGAGTGCAGCGCGCGCGCTGCCTTGTTAGTCGACTTCAAATAGACCGAGTGGTCACACGCGTAAATATGACGAAAAAATTCTTTATAAAAATTCTTTATAAAAAATATAAAATCGAAATTAATTTTGTTACTGTCTGTGTCTCTCTCCCTACAATAAGGTTCACGGCGCACTACAGCAATGCTGTCGACATGGTGGGCAGCAGTCGGCGTGCCGAATACTGCAGCAGTTGCTTTTGTCGACAGTAGTAGTTGCTTCTGTCGACAGCTGAAGTTGGTTCTGTTGACAACAAAGTGCTGCTCGTCTGTACGACGCCTAAGGTGGACCGTCTGTCTCTCTGCTGCACTCATACAATAAAAAATCCTCTAAATAATAATAGTTTATTTTTATACATACACAAAAATTACATGAATTTCTTTATATTTATTATGAAAATTAAAATTGAACATCTTTTAATTAATGTTTTATGTTTATTGAGTAGACAATTTTGTTTCTTTTTAACCGACTTCGAAAAAAAGAGGAGGTTCTCAATTCGTCGGGATCTTTTTTTGCTTTTTTTTATGTATGTTCGCCGATTACTCCGTCATTTATGATCCGATTTACGTGATTCTTTTTTTGTTCGACGCGGAATAGCTTCCAATTAGTCCCCTAAAAATTTTACATACTTTGGCCCAGTAGTTTTCATTTTATGAACATTTTTCATGAAAATAATTTTCACTCCGTTCCATATGTACACCGATTACTCTGAGATTTATGATTCGATTTACATGATTCTTTTTTTGTTCGACGCGGAATAGCTGCCATGTGGTTCCCTAAAAATTTGACATAGTTTGGCCCAGTAGTTTTCATTTTATGAACATTTTTCATGAAAATAATTTTCACTCCGTTCCATATGTAAACCGATTACTCTGAGATTTATGATTCGATTTACGTTATTCTTATTTTGTTCGACGCGGAATAGCTGCCATGTGGTCCCCTAAAAATTTGACATAGTTTGGCCCAGTAGTTTTTATTTTATGAACATTTTTCATGAAAATAATTTTCACTCCGTTCCATATGTAAACCGATTACTCTGAGATTTATGATTCGATTTACGTGATTCTTGTTTTGTTCGACGCGGAATAGCTGCCATGTGATCCCCTAAAAATTTGATATAGTTTGGCCCAGTAGTTTTCATTTTATGAACATTTTTCATGAAAATAGTTTTCACTCCGTTCCATATGTAAACCGATTACTCTGAGATTTATGATTCGATTTACGTGATTCTTGTTTTGTTCGACGCGGAATAGCTGCCATCTGGTCCCCTAAAAATTTGACATAGTTTGGCCCAGTATTTTTCATTTTACGATCATTTTTTTGTTCCCGGTTCTTGGGACCTATATTTTTTAAGAAGCGTGGCACCATTCGTAGGTCCACCCATACATAGCTAGAAACTAAAAAGTAACAAATAAAAAATAAAAACTTCGTTTAAAAAAACCGACTTCAAAAACTAAAAAACTAATATGTATAAAATAACTTATTTCTAAAGCTATTATTATTAATATATATTATCTAAAACATCTTGAAGTCGGTGCAAAGCAAAACATAAAAATTACTATATTTTGAAAATTACTAAGCACCGACTTTAAGATGTTTTAGATAATATATATTAATAATAATAGCTTTAGAAACAAGTTACTTTATACATTTTAGTTTTTTAGTTTTTGAAGTCGGTTTTTTTAAACGAAGTTTTTATTTTTTAGATAATATATATTAATAATAATAGCTTAAGAAATAAGTTATTATTTAAAGTATTTAAACTAGTTTTTATTATTTCTTTTAATTTTTTTTATGTATCTATTATAATAATTTTACATCACAAAATAGTAGTAAGGCAACAATTAAACCTATGAGGTTTGTTTGTGTGACGCAACACACCCTCGCATTTACAGGAAAACTTATTATATATACGATCTGTAATCATACATTGTATCGTGTCCTCCGTCGTTCTTATAGTAACGCATATGTATGTATATACATATCGAGGGCTTCATAACATATAGCCGTATACGCAAAATGCCATTTTTTGTTGTTTACTAAAAACTATTTCAAATAATATATACATTTTACAATTTAGAAAGTCTTATCAGTATGTAAGTGTACCTGAAAAGGTATTTCGAATTATACATTCAACTTAGTTTTGTTTTATTCACAATGTTGTCCCTGGTACAAAACTGCACTTTTGTCTGTACGCCCATTTGTTATGAAGCCCTCTATATATACACACATACCTACGCATATATGTATGTATGGCTACCACCCCTGGTCTAAAGCATGTCGCCATAACAACTCTGAGTTGTGTTTCGGCATTAGTGACCAGGTTCCAGTCTCCATTAAGAAGGCAGCAGCGCATTTGTAGCACCTCTGGTGTTGCAAATGTCCACAGGCGATGGTAACCGCTGTCCATCAAGTGGGCCGTCTGCCTGTCTGCTGGACACCTGCATTAAAAAATTTAAAAAATCCCTTAAGACTGAGCTTAACTTAAATTGTTTAAAAGTAATCATATACCTATATAGTGCCTTTATTTGTCAGAATATGCCAATTACTTGCCCAATTTGATTATTCTGTAATCTTCTAGCCACCGTACATTGTTTGAAGTAATGCGAAGTAAGACCAAGCTGTACTTAGTACCTGAAAGCATGAATATATTATGAATGATATGAATATATATAGCCCCATTTTCTTCGCGTGACACTTTATAGGTATGTATATGTCACTGACCTCCTCCTAAACCCCTGGACCGTTATGATGAAATTTTTTGTGTATACTTGTGTACGTCCCGGGATAGTAGTTTAGACTAGAGTTTTCTCCGCGACTACGCCGCGTGATAAACCCTAGGTGGAAACTCCATGTTAGGTACATTTAATCAGGTTGTTATATATATAAACCTTCAACACTTTTGTTTCTTGTTCAATTCACTACAATTAAAAAGAAAGTAAGTCAATATATTGTAGATAACTGCACAGCAAAACATAAATAGAAGTCGCAGCCAACCAGATATGAAGTACCTAATACGTAACGAATGTCATGTGGGCAACCTGACAACGTATTTGTTATTGAATTACAGTGATGGTTGTCTACATCGCGAATGCAGCGCCATCTATTTTGCTAATCCGTCCATTTTAAGAAAACAACGTCATGTATCGGGGTAAAATGTATGGTAAGTGTTAACTCGGGTTATAAGCCAGCACTAAGACGAGTTCCATTCATATACGCTCAGTAGTTTGCAAGAAAGATACGACCGCAGTGCCATCTCTTTCGCTATTTTTTACAAACATTCGAAAAATTGCATTTTCGGAATCTCTTGGTCCGAATTATACCCCCATGATTTTTTTCACATTTTTAAACGCTTTGTACAAACTCGAACCATTTAGATATTTTTTAGAATACAGAATG
This sequence comes from Dendrolimus pini, assembly GCA_949752895.1. Taxonomy (NCBI): domain Eukaryota; kingdom Metazoa; phylum Arthropoda; class Insecta; order Lepidoptera; family Lasiocampidae; genus Dendrolimus; species Dendrolimus pini. Next base: position 10,058,759 of record OX457149.1, read on the forward strand.
AAAATGTATATATTTGCTACGGTAACCTATAATCAAAATATTCTAAAATAGAGTTAGAAATATCTAAAATACGTGAATAATTTAACCTACCCTCATAAAGGAGTTTAAATTGACATCAGCGAATCCGCACGCTGTTAGTTTACACGGATCTTGGGCCCTGAAACCAAAAAAAAAATTATTTTGAAGTGAAACTTCTTTATCGGCGTTGGAAAAAAAATTACCGTCTCGTTTTTCGGTTACGCGTCACATTTTTCCACAATCAACAACTCGTTGCTGTTTAATATATGGATGGATATATAATTAAAGTGATCAGCAAAATAATAATTTAACTTTCAATTTCTGTAAATTTGCATATACTTAGTAGATCATTTTTCGAAAAATTAGGTCATAAAGAAGTTTCACTTCTTATGTGTGTACACTAGTACACACATGTTTTTTTTTATAGCCAAGCTAAGCGGCCAGTATTCTTCCACTTGAAAGCAGAACTATACTATAATATAAATCCAGGAATAAAATAGTGGTTGGTACACACCGGTCCGGCCCGAATGTTACTACATATTACAATAAATTCTAAAACAATGTTCATATAACAGAGCGGGCCTTAAAGTACCATGTCATCCTCATAAATTTAAATACCACGATATAAATAATTTTAATTATTGTTTAAACTATAATTAATACGCTATTTTACTCATTACAGAAATGACGTCATAATTTGCGACGCTCATTTTGTAAGTTGGTAGAAAGTGTCTCAGTTGATTTCACTATTTACTAGCCTATTTTTATCTATGACGAACAATCTGGCTCTATAGCCAACCGCTGAACTTAAAATCCATTACAAAAAAAAAGAACGCAAAATCGAACATTTGTACGCGTAAAAAATAGATTTGAATGAATGAATGACGGAATGAAAACACTTTATTGTTCAACAAAATTAAAACTACGTTCTTAAAAACTAGGTACAATAAATATTGAACAAAGGGCGGCTTTACCGCTTAAAGCGATCTCTTCCAGGCAATCCCCTAAAAAAATATTAAAACTTGACATTTGATAAATATTCTAATATAAAGCCGATAAATGAACTGTCTTATGACAGTTCATTTCTGCCTTTCCATTTGAATGCATCAACCAAAGTGATGCATATAAACATAAAATTTAATCATTCAATGTAATTAATTAAATTCGGTTGATCTGTCTCATGTAAATAAAATAATGCTATGCTTCCACATTTGTCCAATACTGAACTTTACTTTAGTAGAGGAGCCCAAGATTTTAGATGTGGAGTCGACTCGAGCGTCGCGGGAACCTTTTGGATTGTACAGATTAGATGCTAAAATGTAACAGGTATTCAAAAAAAAAGAGTCTCTCAGAAATACTCAAGCGCGTCAGATATTCAAAAGGAATGTTGTGAAACCCTAAAGGTAAACCCTATTCAAAATACTGACGATTTGGACGCGACCAAAAATCATGGCAGATTTTTGAAAATGCAAAAAAATAAACGTAACATTGAAATACTCGAGCGCGTCAGATTAATATACAGACGGTTCAACTTGATGTCTTTGTCGTGCTGACTCATAATCTGACAATTATGTGGAGGAATTTCCTTAAACTGACGGTTTGAAAAAAAAATTGAAGTATAAAAAATAGCCCCACATTATATGAAGGGTTCATATATGGTGGGAGTACGGAGTACATAATAGGGTGCAAGGTGTCTCCCCTTATGTTATTCTGCCACGCTCGAGTAAATCCCAAAATCCCCGCTTAGCCCCTACTGTTTCGAACGCTCTTATAACCTACGTTACTAGACGGCGTCATATGTCGTTCTCTAGTATATTGCCGTTTTACGGTCTTATTCATATCGAGTTAGAGTAAGTTTCGAGGCTTCTTTAAGGTTTTAAAAAAAGCGAACTTACTCTAACTTAATATTAATAACACCGATAGTGTTTAAAATATTTATTTTTACGAAATCAAATGCAGCCCTTGGAACAGGTTACATATTTGAGCCGTTTGGGGTGGAGACTTTGGGCCCATGGGGACCAAGTGCCCATAAATTTTATCAAAAAATTAAAAAAACACCCAGTCGACACAACGGGAGACCGGAAGGCTGGAGCTTATCTCGCTCAAAGGATAAGCCTTTGCATCCAGTGAGGTAACGCTGCCATCCTTCTAGGTACAATGCCCAGCGACAGTGGTCTGGTGGGGCTGGACGGGCTTTAATATAGGTTTGTATTTTAATTTTAGTTTTTTACTATTGTATATATATTTTTAAGTTGGGTTTATTTATAGGATATTTTAGTTTTTGTTAATAGTTGTTAGATTTAGGTAATTATTTATAACAAATTAACTGAAACAAATATATTTACAAGTTAAAAAAAAATCAAAAGTCAAAGAGTTATGAAGTTTCTTCAGTATTTTAAGAAAGTATTAGAACTAGAAATAGTAAGTAGTTCGTACTATATGTTATCAATTCATTCCTGGGGTTGTCTGAAAGAGATCGCTTTTTAGCGATAAGACCGCCCTTTGTACATAATTTTAGTCTTAAGTTTCTTTTGATATTGGTGTATAATAAAGTGTTATCTATAACTAAATTAATTAGTTTCTAGAGTCTATAAACACAGGTTACCTGGTTTGGACTAAGAGTAACTGCTTCCCTACTTTTGCCTCCGCCATGTACCATTGGCTACTGTATACCGCATTACTGATTTCCATGCTCTGGAATGAGTTAAGAATACTTCGTAATGACATATCTTGATAGAAAGGCCCAAGAGACGCTAGCTTGATGTCGTAAAGACTAGCATGCATGCCAATGGTCTAATGTTAAGGCATACCAAACATAGCACCAAGTGCAGAAAAAGTAGGAGAGCCAAGTCTTGGGCACTGAAAAGGACGCTCCATACGTGACCGTAATTATATTATATACTTGTCTATAAACAAAGAAAGTTACGATGTAAATGAACTTTTGTTTTGCGAATGGTCCATTGATGGAAAGTGGTTACTATTGCCTATGAACATTTTTAACAACTCTAAAGAGAAATTGAAACCTGGTCACTAATGCCGGAACACAACTCAAAGTTTTATAGCGTCATACTCAAGACCAGGAGTGATAGCCGGGCATCTAGTCGGGCAAATACCCTACCACCTAGCATCTGTGAAGTTTCAGAGTAGCATAAGTTTTAATGATTTGAAATATTTTAGACTGACGCTTTGAAAATTTTAGAAGGCAGAGTGAGAAGGTACGATCAATATCGAAAGCTAACAAATCTATATCTCTTTTATTGAGTTTAGATCTCTTTTGATCTTTTTCGTCCAATCTCATCTCCTCAAAGGTTGTTTTATCTACAATAATAGGAAGCTAGTCACATAAAACAAAGGCATTGATTGGCGATAACCACTTACCATCAAATGTATAATTTGTCAAGATTACCAAATAAGGATTAATAAAAAAGAAACATTAAATAAGTAATAAAGTACTGAAGAAAGTACATATTGTAAATCTAACCGAAGTAGTTAATAAATCTGCGAAGAAACATAAGAAGAAAACTTGCACCAAGCTCATAAATAGGAAACTCAGAAATATGACGGTGTAGGAGAATTCTTTAACAACCTGAAACAAAATTAAGGCATTAAGTACAACAAAAATTATATTACTAAAGCAATTTTAATGGTTGGTTCAATAGAAGAAAAAAAACTTACCGAAACATTGAAACCTGTCAAGCAGATTGTTAGAGAACTTGAGGTGAAATTCAATAGCGTTGACTTCGTGTAAATTGATTCCAGGACGCTTACCAATCTATATAAGACAACAAACGATTATAGAATATAGTAATTATATAACAACAAAGGGAATAAATACCAGTGTGCTCATTTCTAAAAGAAAACTCTTCCAGGAGACCTTCAGATAGACATAATAATATGTATGTGTATAAAAGCATCGTGGATACTACTTACTCTATCAATTTTTGATGCCACTTAATTAATTCAATGAATTTAGCTTTAAAATCATCATCCATGACTAGTCTATTATTACTCCGGATTGATATAATATTCTCGAAATCGTGGTGAAGAAGACGAAACTGAATGCGGAGATAAGTGCAGCACATTATGAAGAAGTGGTCAACGCCGCATATGTCCAAAGAAACAATGCATTCTGTAAAATGACATGTATATTTAGTGCTATGGCTTCTCAGAAGACCAGTTATCTCTCCCTTGACAATCATAATAATTATTGTGTTGCTATTAGCCCAGTAGATCGCAGACTTGTCCCATTTATTGCAGTAAATTCAAATCCTGACTAGACGCCTACCTTTTTTTGTTTCATCTCCATGCTTTACAATAAACAGTTGATGACTGGTGGTCAAAGCAAAATAATCAGAAAATCTTTTCAGGGATGGCGAATAGAACTTCAATTTCTGCAGAAAATTATCTTAATACCTCGAAAATACCAGAAAGTACTGACATAAAGGTAATTTATATAATATGCATCTTAAATATAGTTAATACATTTGTTAGCACATTACAGATTTAATAATATCTAATGATACTATTTTGTTTAAGACCTGCGACGGTAACAAATAACTCCGTCACTTATACTACTACTACACTTCATAGATGCTGATTGTGGTTTACCTAATGAAATATTACTTACCGGACCAAAATTGATGCAGATAAACAAACGGCCACACCTTATAGTTGAACGGATCAAACGGATACAAAATCAAAAATGGCAGTATCAATTCTAATTCATGCGTATTAGCATATTTTACTGCAATAACCACCAATGGCATTAACGCAAATGCTACTACTAAAACCATATACAGAATATTAATAACATAAATGACTACATTGAGAAAATCTATTTCTTCTTTCATAATTGCTTTTTTCTTCTCAACAAATTTTCTAGAATTCTCTTTAAGTTCCAAAGCTTTTATGGCATCTATAAGTTTATGGACTTTATCCTCGTTTAGAACTATAAATATTGATTTGATGTTTGCAAGAGTAGTAAGAGAAATGCAAGGTGCAATGTATGTTAGCCGGAAGAAATCTTTGCCCTTTTTAACTCCATCTATAAACCACCAAATACCACCAGCTAGGTCTACGTTTAGCCAGAAGAAGTTAAAGATGTACACACAACGAGATTTGAATTTGTCGCTAGCTTTTCTTTCACCATTTCGTATGTTTATACCAGCGTATCTGTATAGAAATTCTATTCTTTTAAGAGTACTTTCAAATAATAAAGTCTGCGACATCATAAGACTTTCCTGGAGATTACTCCACTCCTTTTTGGTTCTTAGCTCTGATTAATCTGAAAATTCAATATAATGCAGCTTTTTATAGTACATAGTTGGGTTAAAAATTAATTATGCGTTTTGTCATAGAATCTATTAGAATAGACAAATGCTATAATAATTTTGTAAAAAGTTTCATAAATCCTCAAAGATCTACAGATTAACACAGCTGCTTGATCTAAAGACCGAAAATGAAGAAGACTAACGCATAATAGCAGTAGTTAGTAGATGAAGTTGGCTAATTAAATTAACCGACTAATAAAATAATGCCAACTTATTAACAGAAAGAAAATTAATTGAAAAATAGCGACGCATATTTACAATGAACATGTACGCCGCATATGGAGGAAATGAGGTTTGCACTCGGCTTATTGTGTTAAAAAGCTGCTTTATTAACATAATAATTGAATAACTATAATATAAATTACATACTATTGAATACAATGTAAGAAAACTTAACTTATTTGTATTGTATTCTACCCATAGTCTTGAGGGAAGACTATAAGTAGAATACTGAGCCCAGATCACCGTCTTCTATGGGTAAGGTGCCCAGAAGGAGCTGCTATTAATTTTAAATAAAACCTTAATAACTGTAATTAATGTTTGAACAAAAATAAAGTTATTTCACTCATTATAATGACGACGTCATAACCTGCTTTCGGACCAGCAGATTCCGAAGATGCAACTTTTAGAAATTTTGTCTATCTCTATCGATTAGAGCATCCATTGTAATCTACTGAACGAAATTAAATGAAACTCGACACAGGGCTAGCTTATACGAGTATACCGAGTCAATGCTTAGGATAATTTTTATCCCAATAATAAAATGCACCTATATTTTAAAATAATAAACATATAACTATCTATGCATATAATAAAATTGTAGAGGTCAAATTTCTGTACAATGAAAAAAAATGCTAAAAACCGAGTCAGGGGATGTAAGAAGTGAAATAGAACTAATTTAGATTTTTTTCTACTTTTTTGTTTTTCTGTTTGTCTGTCTGTTTGTACCGGCTAATCTCCGAAACGACTGGACCGATTTACATGAAATTTTGTATGGTGATAACTTATAACCCTGGTCAACATATAGGATACTTTTGATTCCGAAAAATTAAAGAGTTCCCGTGGGATAGTTAAAAACCTTCAATTAAACAGCTTATAACAGACTGAAGGTAATTTCTTTGCAACGTAACATAATAGAAGCGGAGATTTTGACAGGGTGTGGTGTCGGTAAGAGAGTTTTACCTTATATAAATTTATATATAAAACTGATAAGTTTGTTTCTTTATTTGTTTGCTTGAACGCTATAATCTCAGGAACTGGTCAGAATTGAATTTTTTTTTCAGTATTAGATAGGCTATTTATCGAGTAAGGTTATAGGTTATAAACCATAACGCTAAGAGCAATAGGAGCGGGGCACAAATGAAGAATGTTTCAAAATCGTGGGGGACTTTTAACTTACATTTTTTTTTACTATTCTACGCGAACGAAGTCGCGGGCAGAACTTAGTATACAATATAATACTAATTATATAAAATTACATATTATTATATTGCAGATAGTATTTCCTGACCATGCTCTTAAATGTTATTAGAGATTTTGCTTGTTTGACAGCAACAGGCAATGTATTCCAAAGTTGGACAGCCTTAACTGTCAAAGAATGATTGAAAATCGTTGTATTATGAATAGGAGTAAAATTCTATGTTGAACGGAATATATATATTTTCCCGCAGCTTCGCTCGTGATATATGTATAAAAACCTAAAATAGTTTTAATGTAAGCAAAATAAACAGGGCCGGATCTTTAGACAATTCAGAGGATGGCAAATTCAAACTTCGCAGACAAATACACAACTCATCATTAACGCAAGTTTGACCACTGAGACGTCCAGTACTTTAAACACATAAATTACTTAGGCATAGTTTAAAAACCACAGACGCAGGCGTCATTTGTGTGGGTCTGATGGCTAAAAGGATGATGATGATCAAAGTAAAAATATAGGCACACAGGGGCGACATTTTTTAGTTTTAGCCCCCCTCGAAAAATTCAAGATCCCGTGCTGAAAATAGAGCTGCCCGGGTATAACAAGCGGCGTAGCCACGGAGAAACTCACGTTATAAATATATTTAAAAAAATATCTATTTATTTTTAAATCTATATCTAATCGCATGTAGAATCGCAAAATTCTTGGCACAAACAAAAGTCAATTAACTTAATACATAGTTTCGTCGCCTAACGTCAAGACCGCGTGAAAAGCTATCATTATGTTTAAATACCACTTCATTTATGAATTTATACATTATTAACATTCTCATTTACTATGGTAATTGTTTAAATTGCCTATTTTATATGTACGTACAGTATTAAAGCTAACGTTCACGAGTGTCCAGGGCCATGTTCTAATACATACATACATACATAACTTCACGCCAGGTCCCTTGCGGGGTAGGCACGAACAACAGAGCGCCATTCAGGCTTATTCTTACACACCCCACTTGCTTCTTTGACATTCATAGCTCTTGTCATGCACGCTCGTCTGTTCTTAAGGCTCCTGACATCACCTTCTGCTAGTACACGACCAATTTGATCATGGAAGGTGTATCGTGGCATGTTCTAATAATATACATTGTAACTTATAAAATGCACAAACGAAACTTAATTTACGTCGAAACCGATCCCAGCGCCACCTACCGGTTTCAATTGTGGATTTAAACCATCCGGGGATCCACTCAAACACACAAAAACAAAATCACCAAAATCGGTCCAGGTGATTAAGAGGATTCTAGACCCCGATCTCAGCGCCACCTACCGGTTCTAATTGTGAATCTAACCATCCGGGAACCCACTCAAACACACAAAAACAAAATCACCATAATCGGTCCAGGTGATTAGAGGGATTCTAGAACCCGATCTCAGCGCCACCTACCGGTTCCAACAGGATAAAAAGTATCCTTTGTCCGTCTCCTGGTTCTAAGCTACCTCCACCAATTTAGTGTTAGTGTTAGTGTAACAACACGATTTTCTTTTATATATATAGATAGATGGATGATGATAAGTATACACAGTGCATATAAGTACAAATACAATATAATTATATATATTTTACAGTCATAGTGATTAAATAGCTGTTATATATAATGGCTGGTCATTATATATAATAGCCAAATTAACTAGACAATGTGATAAATTAATCACTTTATCCGGATATTATTCATAATAGCGGGTCGAAGTTAGCCAAAGTATTAAATTACATATTTTATTATTGTAGTCTTTAAAGAGTGATACCAAATACTAGTATTTGGTATCACTCTTTAAAAATTTTATCTCTGTGTTTTATAAATTTCGTTTTATGGCTAGTGAGCTTTAAATTTACTTTATAAATTAAAGTTAAATAACTTTATAACAATGTTAATTAACGTAGAATTATTATCTATGACAATGTTATTTTAAGTCTTAGGCAAATTGAAATATAATTTTGGGTGCGGTATAGATATTTATTTATTACTTGAGATATAAAATTAATTTTGGGTGGTTATAAAAAAAATAAGCACGAAGGCTAAGGCGGCTAACCTATATTGAAAAAGTTCGGATATGTGCATAATAAATAAATGTGCCGTGGGGTACACGGCACATTTATTTATTATGCACCCATAATTTTATAATCTTTACCTATACCTACTACTTGTTTTATTACATTATCCAAGGCTTCGAAGATATTATATAAAACTGCTAGTTAATGTGATTAATTCTGTGTCAATTACCACTTTATCTAAATTGAGTAGACATTATAATAAATAATGGCTAGATAATATATAATATCCGGATTTATTACTTTGGCTGTAACATACAGATAGATGATGATAAGTATGCACAGTGCATGTAAGTACAAAAACAATATAAATATATATATATACATACATGTATATACACACACCTATATATACTTATGACAATATATACACAAAGATAATTATATAACAGATTAAGTTTAGGCTTCTGAACTTGAATAACTTTAACTTGAACTTGAATATGGCTTTATTTTTCTACCGCCCGGGAAGAGTAATTTTTCTGAATGAAATATTATGCAACATCATGGTAATCAGTTAAGTTGTGAAAGCGCTTATAAACAAAACAAACATATATTCGCACTTATAATATTCGGATTTTTAGAAAGGGAAACCACCTCATCCCACGTAAAGAAATTAGAGTAAAACATGAACATAAAAAACTCCTGCAAGTGAATGTTTCAAACAAACAATAACTCAGAACGAACATTGCGAGTGTCGCATTTTTGCGAACACCGTGAAACGGGGCAAGCTTTGTGCGACCTCTCCGTGAATCTTTTGTGAGACGATCAACTTGAGACATAGACTTTTGCTCGTTGGTCATCAAACAATGCACCCGTGAGTGAAATATCGAGAGGGAAAATATATAAGATGAAAAATGTTAAACTGGAAGATTGGTAGACATAGGAATAAAGGTAGACCAAAAAAGATTTTAAAGAATTTATTCGAAACCATTATAAAGTATAGCACCAATTTGGTATCGCAAACAACTGCTGTAGTTTACTGGTTGCAGTTGTTAGCACCCACTTCCAGACAATTCGTTTGTTATACAATTAATATTATATATAAAAAAATAGTTTAAAGTTTATACATTTGATGTTGATGGATAGTGTGAAAAATGACATGGTGAATTGTGGTGTGACAGAGGACGTATGCCTAAGTATCCTCGTATGGAAAAAAACGACGTATTATGCCGACCTCATATGATTGGGAGCGATATATACATAGATATCACATCTTTGATAAATTTAATTTAAACTATGTAGAACCAGGAGCACAAAGAGGGCCCTTTCGCAGATTCGTATTACGAATATGACATGTATTTTGGCTTTCAGTAGTTTCTAAGAAAAATGACTAATTTTTTTTCTCCTGACGAGCAAGTTGACCAGCTATTATTTTCTTTTTCAGGACATTTTATCTCTCTTATATTTTATCTTGTTTATATTTTTTATACAATATTCTTTTCTTCTGCTTTTTGTAAATCTTTGTTTGCAAAAACTTTTTCTTTTACATTTTTCTATGTCTACTTGGTAGTTTAATCTTGGGTGTCAAATATTATGAGCACATAGGTAAACGGACAGATGGACAGCCGGACATGACGGTTCTATAAGTGTTTCCTCTTTGCCGAAATGGCCAGGGAAACTTAATAAAAACCAGCTGAATGGTCTTGCCGGACTACGAACATCGAGGAGTTCAGTAGTGACAATTAATCTTCAAATAATATGTAGGTATTTGTATAAAGTTTTTACAAATAACTCATTAATGAAAATCTTTTGAGTATTAGAAATAATGAGCAAATAAACAATACAGGGAGCCTGTATGTCTAATGTTTACTTTCACGCGACTTTACTACAGCGCTATTTAACGGCATAATATAAATTACTTAGATATTCCTATTCAGTTTTATTCATACATACAAAGTGGTTTCTGAGAAGGAATAACTGTGACACAAAGACTGACGGACGGGCAAAACGATTTCATAACTGTCCCTTTCTTCTAAAATGACTATTATTAAATAAATACTTAGAAGATTAAAAGAATTCATTAATACGATGACTATATAAATAAAATTTAAATTACTATACTTAGTACTTACCGTTAATCACTATTGTTACTTATCATAGCATATTTACGAGAGACAATGACTTTGAATATTAACAAATCAAAAACGGTACAATTAGACAAAGTTACTGACTTGGGTTTAACTTAAGAAGCTTATAAAGCAAAAACATAAGATATATTTTTAAAGGTAGACCATAAAGATAAGTCCTCAGGTAGACACCACTTTAAATATTAAATGCTTGTAACCGTCGTCAAAGAGTTTATACCAAAACATATTAGTAATTTTTAATGTACTAATTATAAGTTAAAGTTTCCTATAATTAATTCAAATGGCGTTTTATTTCTTACAGTTACAAAAAAAATACTCCTATTAGAAATCGCCTATGAACACTTGTAATACCTAGGGTGCTACAACTGTTGCTGTTTTAAGGGAGACTGGAACCTGGGCACTAATGCCGGAACACAACTCAAGGTTATGGCGGCATAGTCTAGGCCAGGGGTAATAGCGTTGGCTATTACCCCAGACGGGTACATGCACTATCACCTAGTAAAATGATAATGATGACATCAACATAAACATAGTGAAAACTTAACATATATATTTTTTTATAGCTGGCTACAATTGACGACCTACCTGTTGGTAATCAGTTACCCTTGTCTTCATCTACAACACGAGAGATGTCACCAACGCGCTGTCGGTCTTGAAGATATTTTATGACACCCTTTTTTAAATATTTATTGACTTCTCTGGTATATCTAAGTGTTAACATACTTAGTTTACTGCTACGGAGATATCCCATCACAGACTTGAGTATTACCAATAATAAAATATTTTTAATAACATAAACTATAGTAGAATTATTTTCTCCGTGCAGTTTGGGTCATAATTCAAATCTCGGCCTCAGCCCGGCTAGGGCGGTGAGCATGTTGCGCGGGCGCAACGCCATTATCGATAAAAACTCGTTCTTATCAAAGAAAGATTATCATGCTTATAAAAATCATTATTATCTTTTTTGCTGTTAATTTTAAACTTAGATATAAGTATTTATATTTATTTTTAATATAACTTGTTACATTCTAAACTTTAGTACTTATAGTTGTTTAATACATAGATACCTAATTAATAATTTATTTTCAATCATTATTATTCTTATTTTAATGAATACGTTGTTTTATCTATTTTTTTCTTTCATTTATATCACAAAATGACAAAACTAAATACACTATCGATAACGCTTATCGACATCAATAATGTGTATCACTATGCCTGCCCGTGAGTGGAAGAGAGAGCGAAATACTCGCTTTACCGCTCCGATTATTTATGACCCAAACCGCATGGAGAAAATAACTCTACTATAGCTAATATAACTAGCAGACGACCTCGGATAGCGCGAGGCAAAAGTAAGGAAAAACGTGTTATTAATTTATTGTTATGCATAAAACTATGTGCCAGTTATAAACTAGGGATATGTAAAATAGCTCTGTCAGTTTATTGGTAAATTATAATCATTAGTAGTCGTCGAGGGCCCCAATTCTACTATTATAATAGTGTCAGAATGGTCGGCCACTGGCCAATTAATATCTCATAAAAAAGGTAGAATGGTTCGGGCGGCGGATCTTTTCGGCTATATTCGTCTATTCCTCGGGAACAGTATTTTGTTCTGTATGACAAGTTCCCCATGTCCTATTCTATACCCTTAACAACGTGTATTCAAAATTTCGTGACGATCTCTTGCGTCGTTAAAGCGTGAAAACGTCAGAAACAAATACAAATTCGTATTTATAATACTAGTAAGTATGTATTTTTAAATTCTACACTTCTATCTTATTTTCTGCTCCACCTGCATTGCCAGATTAATTAAGAATATTTTAAGCTAGGTTACCTGGAAGGGATGGCTTCCAGCGATATTGATAAGGCCGCTTATTGTTTTTACCATGATAATACTGTAATCGTAAATTTTTGTAATATTTGTTTTTGTATCGATGTATCTGTTTTTTTATTATTCGTCATAATTTATTATCTGCACCACCATTTGTATTAAAAATCTATCAATCCCTGCTAAGGGTTGCTTGGAAGAGATCTCTTCTTAGAGATAAGGCCGCCCGTTGTACTATCTTTTATCTTTTTCTACTTCTGTTTGTATATGCTTTGGTGTACAATAAAAAAATATCTATCTAAATTTTCTAAACCACAAATCATAAGTTGAACGTCCCTCACACCCCTAAGCCACTTGTTGCTTGGGATCCTGCAGTTATTGTGGCGAGAGACACGGGGCTTCGCGACTATGCACATAGCTATAGATACAGATACCCTGGCATCCCCTAGTTCAGTCGAGATGAATTACTTTTTCTTTCTTAAAGCCTCATCTTTCCTTCTGTCATGCAATTTTTGTATCTTAAATTTAAATCAAACATGATCTTGTTTGATAGAAAATAAATTATGTATTCCATAAATAAAATAATAAAAAATATCAGCCCATAAATGTCCCACTGCTGGGCTCGGGCCTCCCATTATGGGGGGGAACAGACAGTATACCCACCACGTTTGTCCAAGGCGGCTTGGCAGGTTTGACACATCCGTTATCTCGATGTGCAGGTTGCATCACGATGTTTTCCTTCACGGTTGTTAGCACGTGGTAATTGTAACAATATACACATTAGATCAGAAAACTGACTAAGTGGCGCATGCGTTCCGGTCAGGACCGAACCCGCGCCCTATTAGTCTGGGACGCGTGCGCTAGCAATTACGCTACCACAACTTCATAAATAAAACGAAAGTTAATTTAAAAAATAAATAAACTAAACTATACTATAAAAAAGCTAATTTAAAAAAATAGCATAGATAAAATAAATCACTGTCGGCGGGGACCGTGCCCAAAATGCTGGCCGCATTTCCGCGTTGAATTATCTATACTTTATTAATATTATAGATAGGTACCTATAAAACCTTATTGTTCACCAAAATAACACACACATTTATTTATAATTTAGTTTATTTTTAAGTATTTAGTTAATAAAATAATATTTTTTTTTATAAAAAAAGATAATAATTTTGTTTATAGGTAGAATAGCTAGATTTATAATATATAATGTATATATTACTATATAATTATGTAATATTTGTTATTTTTTATTTATTTTAGGTATATATATTGTGCAATATTTATATATCCTATTTATATATGGATGTATTTATACAGACACAATACATTATTTACGGTATTTTTAGGTAGAACAATAGGCGGCCTTACAGCTTAGAGCGATCTCTTCCAGGCAGTTTATGTTAATCTGGCGATGAACGTGGTACATATAAATTCAGATGTTCATATTTTAATTTCTTTCTACACATATTTATCTAACATACTTACACATACTACAAATAAAACCTTACAAATAAATAAACTATACTATAAATAAAGCTATACTTACAAAAAATACTTCGTTTAAAAAAACCGACCTCAAAAACTAAAAAGTATAAAATAACTTATTTCTAAAGCTATTTTTAATTATAATATCTTATTTTTAATATATATGATCTTAAACATCTTAAAGTCGGTGTGTAGTAATTTTAAAATATAGTAATTTTTATACTTTATTTTGCACCGACTTCAAGATATTTTAGATAATATTATAAATGAAAAACACTGACTTAATTACAAGTTGAGCACCGCAGGATTGTGATTTCTTTCTAATGAAAATAAATGGAAAATCGGCCCACAATTGACGTAGAAATTGCGTATCAAACATACAGTCGAATTGAGAACCTCCTACTTTTCGAAGTCGGTTTAAAACTAGTATTTAACCCTGCTTTCGACCTACCACGCACTATAGATTTTTATGTTTAAACAACCTGTGCCCGCGACGTCGTCCGCTTGAAATTTGTTTTCAAAACCCCCGATTTTGAAACATAATTTTATACATTGGTGCTCCGCTCCTATTGGTCTTAGCGTGATGATATAATATAACATCACGCTAAGACCAATAGGAACGGAGCAACAATGTTATAGCCTTCCCCGATAAATGAGCTATCACTAAAAGAATAACACTGAAAGAATTTTTCAAATCAGACCAGTAGTTACTGAGATTAACGCGTTCAAGCAAACAAACAAACTCTTCAGTTTTATATATTAGCATAACGGAACACCTTAAATGACGGTTGTACATAAACATATAAAACAATTGAATTATCGTTAAAATAGCTTCTGTAAGAGACGATAAAACGGTAAATATTTTTCTCTGAATCCATCCAAGTCCGTAAGCAGTGAATATTGATCAAGTGTTGCTGTGTCGACCTGTTGAATGCCAAAAAGAGTTGTGCGAACGTACGAATGCATTCCGACCATTAATCATTCCGTTCTCATAGAGGATCGAGACCGGGACCGGCAGTGAATGAATGGAACGATAAAGATTGGTGAATGATTTTAGGATTACAATGCTTTGTAATGGAGGAAATTAGTAATAATTATCTGTCTATCTATACTATTGATCGCCCGTGGTCGGAATTCGACCATAATAATTGACTTTTGCATAATTTTAAAAAATATTAGCATTCTTCACTCCTTCTCTACACGAGTATGAACTATAAGTGTGCGAAATTTCATACTTCTCTGTCTGTGCATTTTTCGTAAAAAGGGTACAAAGTTTTTGCTTCACGTATCAATAGATAGATACATTAGAATGTACAGATTATTGTAGCTCAGATATTCCTCAAACTACTCAAAAAAAACTTGAGAGGTGTCAAGGGACACCCGGATGGAACGAAGTTCCATATTTATTATTTACAAAAAACCTGTATACACTCAACAAAATAGTAAATGAGTAAGTTTGAATCCTATTTACTTCAATATAAGAAACAATTTAAATTTAAAAATTTAAAATTTAAAAATCGAATCACATCCTGCAATTCGACTCTTGAAACAAATTTAACTTTAAACCAGATTCGCGATATTGCTCCTTATTTTAATGACATTAAGACTCTATATGTCCGCAAATGCTATCTGTACGTCAGCAACCCATTTAAATAATAATGTACTCCAAATTAAACTCTAACTGCGTGGGCATAAAGGGTTATGCAACTGCATTTTATCTTGGCAAGTTCAAAAACTGTCGTGACAACTTTTTTCGTAAGAATTTTTTCCGTCTAGCCCTCATTCGTACCGCGCGATAAGGAACTACGTTCCAAAATATCTTTCTCAAATAAGTAGAACCAACTAACTACATAACCTAGTTATTAAGGTTTTTTTTTTACTTTTATGTTAATTAGTTATTTTTGTCTCCGTGGAGCAAAGCCTTCGTCATGTCGCCTACTAGCCGGCAGGCCAGATTTCAGTATGCGATTTGACAACTGTCATGACAACACAGATCGTGAGAGAAAAAGTTGTCACACAGTCATAATTACTTTGGACTATGTAAATATTAAATATATATTTAAATTAATTGAAACTACTAAATATAAGGTTCATAATACTAAATTCTGTACAATATTGTTTTTTTGTCCAAATAAATTTAAAAAAACGATATATTTATACATATAATAAAACTGTAGAGGTCGAATTTCTGTACAATGAAAAAAATGCTAAAAACCGAGCCGGGGGATGTAAAAATAGAAATAGAACTAATTTACATTTTTTTTATCTCTGTCTGTTTGTACGGGCTAATCTCCAAAACGGTTGAACCGATTTAAATGAAATTTTGTATGGTGCTAGCTTTTATCACTGGTCAACATATATACAAGGATATTTTTGACCCAGAAAATTTAAATATAGTTGATTACCTACTTTTGAGCTATTAGTCCAAAAAAAGTAGAACAACCTATATATATTTTATTTAGGTAATTGTATGTAGGTTGTAAAAAACTTATAATAATATCAGCAGCACTGTTATGAATTTAATATGACAATTTATAAATTGGTTCTTTCTAGTATAGGGAATTTAATACTTTAGAATTTTGTGTATGTACATTATCAGTATCATTATTTAATCTAATTACCGAATACTATTATATTATGCCGACCCCAAATAATTGTGAGAATATGAAAGAAAAGAAACAGGGAAATTTCGTAAAATTTAGTCTATACACGCTATAAAAGATCCAAACCAATCCAAATAAAACAAATAGTTATGAAAATAAAGATTTCGAAACAGCTGTTTATTGATATCATTACTATAATTATTTTTTATGTAAGTATATTATTGTATGCCATATATGTAAGCATGTTATTATCCTTTTAAAGTATAATTATTAACATTGGTTTTCCTCATTAAATATTAAGTTAGAATTATAGTTTCCTTATTGAATAGCTTAATATTTAAATCACATTTTAATTAAAGTAGAATTACCAAACAAGTTTGACAGTGTGAATGGTGTCACAGTCAGTAGACTGCAGTGTACACACACCATGATGTAATAACAAAAGTGTTAAAGAAAGGTCAGGTAAAAACACACCAAATAAACGAGCATATATGAAGAGATTAATGAAAGTAAATAAAGTGAAAGTTGTTTATCAGGAGCCGAATTATGCTATTTCAAAATCCTAGCATTGCAAAGATATTTATAGTATGGATCCATTGCGATAGTGTGAAAAATTTGCATTCCACTAAATCCACAATATCTTCTCAGTATCAACGCGGCGAAATATTAGTAGTAAAAAATTGTTATAATTATCAGAAATTGCAAATAGCAGAATTCAATATTGAAAAGCTACGAAAATTATTGGAATTAACAGAATACCGAACTTAGGCAAAACTACAATTGAGACGATATTGTCCGGCCATTTTGACGAGATAGTAATAGCAGAAAATGGCCCCAGAATCGTCGCAAGTGAAGATCCATCGTCTCTGCTTGCCCCAATCGGAAATAGGCGTGACAATATGTATGTATGTATGTATGTGTTATTATTTTTTATATATACCAAAAATAACATCCAAGCAAGATAATTAAATGTACCAGGACAACAAAATTACGGAAGATAAATTGTATGTATTTTAAAACTTCATACATATTCTTGATTTAAATTGTTATATCCCGAAAAACGATTTATTTTATCCGTGCAAGAACAGAGAAAGAATACCAATTCCCGCTGCTAGACGGCCTGTCGTAAGAAGCGATAAAACAACCCACAACCAGATGGTAAGGTATATCCAGGCCCGCCTGGATAGCTACTACCCCTGGTCTAGTGTATGCTGCCACAACAACCTTGAGTTGTGTTTCGGCATTAGTGGCTAGGGTCCAGTCACTCTATAGAGAGCAGCAGCGCATTTGTAGCACCTTTAGTGTTGTGTGTGTGTGTTTTCCATCAGGTGGACCATTTGCCTGTCTGCCGAATTCGTGCAATAAAAAAACTATATGGGTTATCAACGTGAGGCAATTGACGGTACCAGGATAACAAAATAACAGAAGAAGTAATATTACCTCGAATATTTGATATTCTTAATTTAAATTTTCGCAATACCACACACGGTCTCAGCTGGGCATCGGTATTTACGCACACATGCGTACTATCAAAGTCTAGTGTTTAGTTTTTGGCTGTGTGCGTGTGTCTGGTGGCGTATGGACCACCCAGCCCCTGCTGTGCTCGACGTAGCATGCCCAACTATGCTAGGGTTGTCACATCTCATAGACTCACTTTATTTATATTATTATATTAAAAGACATTAATTACGAGTAGTACTCTCTTAAACCAGTTTAGCTTGAGGCTTATTATACAATTATTATCTAGTAGCTGTAGCAGTTGAGTTTAGATTATACCTACCCCACTGCTTGGCAACATATTAGTGGGATAGTGTCTGTCTCGCCGGCTGTTTTTGCCGGAATACCCCCTTAAATATACCGGTGTTCTTCCTGCCGTCATATGTAAACCGGAGCCATGAGAACAAACCGTGCCTGACGCCGTAAGCAGGTGAACCTCTTCATGGACTAGGTGATGGTTGTACCAAAACTTTGGATCTTGTTCACACCTAATGTCAGACGATAACGCGGTTGAAGATGGAGCACGTTCACCTAGAAGGTACTTAATCACACGGGACTTAAAACACACGCAGGTTATAGTATCAGGAAAGACAGACTCCGGCAATGAGTTCCACTCTTTTACGCCTGATAAAGGTGGACATAAAGCGCTTCATTCCTATGAGTGGAATATTCACTATAAATCAACGCCGCACGCCTTTGTGCGCCTGGTTGTCCGTTGGTGGAAGATTGACGACAGTATCAGATCTAGGAGTTCAGTTACACACTTTCCAATATGGTGTATTCGATAGAAAACCGATAAGCAGGCATCCCTGCATTGATTTTCGAGACATCGAGTTTTGTCATCGAAAAGCTAGTCGTAGCAAACCAGCCTCTTGGCTCTCCGCTCAATGGACTCTGGTGCTTCGAGTTGATATTTGGCCGAGTCATCCCAATGGCGAAAACCCTATTTCATACAATAATGGCAATAATATAATGGAGGTCTGCGGTATCAGCCCTATAAAACAGGCTTGATCACACCCCTTGTCACGCAGCCCCCTGCAGCGTTTGGCAAGTGAACACATACATATGCACACATATTTATACATACATATATTCATATCATACACACATATATATATGTACGTGTTCAATTTGACAGGCCATAAATAAAAGTAACCTGTTCTAAAGAGGGTAAGTTCTTTGTTATTTTTTATTATAAGTTCGTTTTTTTGTAATAAATCCACTGCCAATGTCTTAGCTGGTTTTGAAGATATGTAGAAATAGGTTATAATAAGTTGGTTTTGTTTAAAATTTCAAAGTTTAAAAGGTTGATTTACATTGATCTAACTAGTGACTTGGGGAGCGGACTGACTTCAAAATATTCAGTCTGGAATATTCAAGTTAGTCGGAGTTCATTATTTTTTTTAATTAAAACATAATGGCCGAGATATCGCTGGAGTGACGTAGTGAAGGCTGATCTGCGCGTGCTTTAAATCTATGACTGGCAGGAGACAGCGCTGAACAGAAAGGAGTGGAGTATTCTCATCTCGGAGGCCAGGACTCATTTTGGGTCGTTGAGCTGCAGCAGTTAGTTGAAACATAATTTCCATATCAAGCAAAAAATTAAAAGGTAGACGACCCAACTGAATAAGACTAAATCTGAGTCACTTTTCAAAATCTAATACATTAAAAATATCAAATTTGAAATATTAACGAAAAACTTCAAAATATTTTGAACTCTATCTGTATAGGTATACTGTTGAAACTTGAAATGGAAATAAAACTTACTACGGGAACTGCTGTTTTAATTTCATAATATCTTGATGTAAAAGTGCAAAAATTAAAAAAATACTCAACATTTTTGAGATGGATCGATTTCAAAAATTCTTTACCATTCCAATGCTACATTATCCTTTTTTTTCTTTTAAGGCGGGGGAAATGCATTTCGCACACTACCGGGTCGGGACTGATTTGGATAATTTTGGTTTTAAATTATTTTTGAAAGTCCAGGGAAGGTTTCAAAGGTGAGTAAATATGAAAAGAGAATGTAGTAAAGTAGTAGAAGATAGTAAAAACAACAATTTCGCTCTCCCTTAGAAATTCCTACCTGAATTACCTACCTACCTGAATACCTGAATTCCTACCTGACAAATATTTGAGTTTAGTCCCGTCGTTCAGAAATCAAATAATTTTAAAAGTCGTTCAGAAATAAATTAAATTTAAAAGTGAAGTTTTTATTCGTTTTGATTGTCAAACAAGTGATGTTCGTCCCGTCGTTCAGAAATCAACGTTTTTGGAACGTACCGTACCGCGCGATAAGGAACTCCTTATCGCGCGGTACGAATGGGGGCTAGACGGAAAAAATTCTTACGAAAAAGTTGTCACCGACACTTTTTTTTAAACTTGCCAAGATAAAATGCAGCTTTATGCCCACGCAGTTAGAATTTAATTTGGAGTACATTATTTTTAAATGTCATGGTTGCTGACGTACAGATAGCATTTGCGGACATATAGAGTCTTAATGTCATTAAAATAAGGAGCAATATCGCGAATCTGGTTTAAAGTTAAATTTGTTTCAAGAGTCGAATTGCAGGATGTGATTCGATTTTTAAATTGTTTCTTATATTGAAGTAAATAGGATTCAAACTTACTCATTTACTATTACACTTCGCATTGAACAGTGTGGTGTCGCGACGATTATTTTTGTTGAGTGTATACAGGTTTTTTGTAAATAATCGAAAGGAACTTCGTTCCATCCGGGTGTCCCTTGACACCTCTCAAGGTTTTTATTTATTGATTCTGAATCGATACGAAGTTTGCCGGATCAGCTAGTTTGAACAATAAATTCCAGGTCTTAATAAGTCGCACGTCGTCTACGCACCCGTTTAAGTAATACATGAACTGTTATTTCTCATAGAAATGCGTAAAAAGAGTCGTGTATCGTGCGATACAGATTTCACGAGGAAAAAAATGTGTAGGAAAAAATAAAGGAAAAAAATATGAGACGAGTCCGGCGAGTCGGGCCCCGCCCGCTGCTTGTCAAGCGAAGTTCGTTCCAGCTATACAAGAGAGGAGACTTCCAGAGATAACATGGCTTTAAAATATAATATTTAGTAAACCTTTGTAGTGATACCTACTAGCTTCTGCCCGCGACTTCGTCCACGTGGAAAGTTTTTTAACTATCCCACGGGAACTTTAATTTTTTGGGTTCAAAAGTATCCTATATGTTGGCCAGGTATATAAGCTGCCAACACACAAAATTTCATATAAATTGGTCCAGTCGTTTCGGAGATTAGCCGGTACAAACAGACAGATAAACAGAGAAACAAAAAAAAAATGAAAAAAACTAAATTAGTTCTATTTCACTTCTTACATCCCCGTGAAATTCAACCTCTACAATTTTATTATATGTATAGATTACTGATCTACATGCAAATTTATATTACAAATCGAATTATTACATCTCTCTCTATTTTTTTAAAATCTCTTTATGTTTAGAATTTAATAGCTATTAAAGCCATACAATTTTTTTTCCTTCTTGAAATTAAATTATTAATTATATTATAATTTTTTCAAACTACAAAATATCAAATTGCATTTAGTATTTGCCTATAAGTGATTACTGCATTTCTCATGTCTTTTTTATAAAGCTATGTACATTCTTTGTATTAGTGGAAGTAATTGTTGTTAAACCAAATAAATAAATAAATAAAATATATATTTCTTATAGAAAAATTGCAACTACCGCTATAATGTCCCCCTATCACTTACTACTAGACATGGAGACAAGTTAGATGTAAAGATGTAATAACTCAAACTACCTCATATTTATTAATTTTACTTAAAGCGCAAACTTAGCATCTTCTTCAAACCCTATCACCCTACCTACCCTACCCTATAAAATTATGTATGTTTTTGTTTGGTATTTTTTTCTAAATATATTTTTTCATAAGACTGATGAGTTGTCTGGAAGAAGTTGCTTTAAGCGATATGCTGGACTTTTATTTTACATAAGTTTTTGTATTATAGGTATAAGGTATATAGGTTTAAGCAGATGATAGACGTACAAGCAAATACTTATGCAAACTTACAGCTACACAATCTTTTTCGCTGCTGAAAGTTCGTATACTTACCACAAGTACGAACACAGAGGCGTTATTTATAGCTATAATAACACGAAGCTAATTCTGGCTTATGAGGTTTTAAACTATGAAGTGTTTTCATTTATTAATTCATATTGCTATAAGGTTACGTACATCCTTAGCCTGCAAATTAGTTATTAGATTAGATAGATTTAGCCAGAAAAAATATGTCTAAATTTCTATATGTGTAATTTAAAAAAAATTAAAAAGTTAAACTTTTTAAATAAATTTTTAGCATGTTTAGTAAATAATATTTCTTTTCCATTTTTTATATAAATCAGAATAACGCGGTCTTCGCATATTGAGAATAAGAATCAGTTTTTCATGATTTTTCCTAGCTACAGCCAGCCGGATGCCTAACAGGAATCTGGCTAACCGTGTACTATTTATTTCTGAACAAAACGGGAATACTTAGGTTGATAGTTACTAATGGGTCCGGCAGACGTCGTGCCCTGAAAACATAAAACCTAGAACCCGAGTCCAGCACTACCTACCAGGTCTAAATGTGAACCTAGACTATCCCGGGACCCACTCAAGAACTGTTTTTGTACATCTTTTTACATATTGATGATTTAGGAAGGATCCCTAATTTTTCTAGTAATTAATATAGCCTAGATTAATATCGGCTAATGTAGCATTCTAATGGTGAAAGAATTGTTGAAATCGCTCAACTAGTTGACGAGTTTATTCGTTAAAAACATAAGAAAAATATTTCCTCTTTCAAATACATATTAGTATAAGACGTTTAGCATCGTTGTAGTTAGCGAGTCCTCCTGAATCCTCGAACCTTGAACTTCAGTACAGTAAAGCTTTAGCTACCAATACCTGTACCTTTTGTAACAAAGAAAACAATTTTCTACTCAAACTTGTAGAATATAATATCAATCAGTAGAATAGAATTATGTTCACATTAGTAGATTGTCTTATTTGTATACTATACAGTCTGTAAATAACTTACAGATTGTATAATTTACACTTTGATTGTTTTCACGTTTGCCAACGAGGTCATCTGATACTGACAAACCTATTCGAATGAATTCCTGAATCGTAAATTAAAGTAGGAAAATTATATATGAATAAAAGTTAACTGATCCGTTTATTATAATCATTTGTACGGTACCACTATCTTCAATACCGTTTGCTTGTAAGTCGGTACCAAACACATATTATTCGAATCGAATAATTATGAACTCGGATCATTTTGTAATCGCCGCATTTCATTATCAATTTAAAACAACAATAAATAATCTTTATTGTCAGAAATTATCTAAATAACCAATATTCTTACGATAACAACCTAATGACCCTATATCTGTTTTTTGATATTTAAACTAACGATATTATAAAGTTTACAATCAAAGGAAAAGGTTTAAATTACTTAACTATTATTATTTTTTATTGCAGGAGTTCAGCAGACAGGCAGACGGCCACTTGATGTAAAGCGGTTACCGTCACCTATGAACATTTGCAACACCAAAGGTGCTACACATGCGCTGCTGCTCTCTTAAGCGATAGTGGAACCTGGTCACTAATGCCGGAACAAAACTCAAGGTTGTTATGGCGACATACTTTAGACAAGGGGTGGTAGCCATCCAGTCGGGTAAATGCCCTACCACCTGGCTTTGGGTTGTTTTGTCGCCTCTTACGACAGGCCGCCCGGCCGCAAGAAATTGTATTCTTTCTCCGTTCCTGCGCGAATGATTAATATTATTAGTCGTACTAATCTTAACCCAGACTAATCGATATGACATATATATTTAAAAATTACTTGTTGGATTACTTATAGTTTTTATCTATCTATAATATTATATAACTCTAAACATGTCGCGTCTATACAATGAAGCATTAAAAAAACAACTGGAATGGTCTACATAAATGATGCAGAACACGATGCATTTTGCTGGATATCTTGTCTGATAGTTCGAGATTCACGTAAAAATGACTGGGTCGATATCTATGCGGTTTTCACTGATCGATAGCTACTTCTTAGACTTAAACTCTATTTTTTATCCTGGGAATCCCGCGGGATTTTTTCTGGGAATTATTTAAAATGTGATTTAAAAGAAACGAATATCAATGTGATTTTTTACTGATCGATATAAAATTTAACGCAATAAAATGTGTGATGTTTTATATTCCGGGATCTCACGAAAATTTTCCCGGGAACGGTTTAAAGTTGTTCAGATGCATAAAAATTAGCATATTTCGACACAGTTTTCACTAAAATGATAACTTATATTCTTTTTTAAATTCTGCGACAGTGTAGTATCCCGGTAATCCCTCGGGAAATTTAAGTCAAGCGTGGCCGAAGTCGCGGGCATATCCTAGTTTTAAATAATTATTTATTATTTTCTATTATGTATTTATTCCATATGGAATAATGTTAGTGACTGTGGCTAAATAAATGCGTCTTATTAATAGCGTTAAAATACCGCCGTTAACGAATATCTACATTAGTGTATTAATAGCAATGTTGCATCATAAATAACGTATTAAGTCCATCGTTATATCTGCGTAAAACGGCCATATCATTATCCCAGATGTATCAGGCGTATTTTAACTAAAACATTTTTTTGCGCAATGGAAGCATTTCTCAAAACAGTATATTTTTTATAATAAAATATGTTAGCATCAAGCATCGCTATTATTTCAAATACTTAAACATTTTTTTCTTGTATAAACAACACTAAGTATACGTTCCAGGGTTGCCACTTTTTTTTAAAGAAAGTATAGTATTTTTGTCTTTAAGCTGTAAAAATATGTTACTTTTGAGAAAATTCGGGGAAAAGTAGGTACTCATTGAATTTTCATTTTGTATTTCATTATTGAAGTTTTCAAGTGTATTTATTACTACTTTTTTCTTTGGCCAGCAAAGTACTATTTTTTTCAATTATCATAAGAATCAGAACTAAAAGATAACACTTGAATTAGCGAAGAATTTATAGTACATTTTGTACTATATTATTTTTCTATAATATATATGTATGTAGTATATGGCTATAATATAGTGCGATACTGTTCATTATAGTACGGTTGGGAACCCTACTCGTATCTGTTCAGAAGCAATATTCAAATCAAATATTCAATCCCCAATCAATGAACAAACAGAAACAGCTTAACACTTATCATATTATATACCGCCTAGTTGGGAGTTTTATTGATATCTTTGAACTTTAACCTCTTGTATGATAACACTGCATGCCTTCGCTTGCGAGCTGCCGTCATCGTAATAGTGAAAAATTTACATTTACACCAGGTCATTGCAAAAATAAACTTTATTTTATAGCACTAAGGGCTATTATTCAAGCAAATGTAACATTGTAAAATAACCTACGGGACTACTTTATGCGACCATTGAAAAAAGTACCGTATTCCCTTGAATTACAATGTTATAAAACTACATTCTTTATTTGGCCGTCATCCTATTCAGGGCTGTGCGATTTTCGCTTCTATTGCCAGCCCTATAAGATATGTTGTTTGAACATTCCACTATTTATAAACAACAAGATCAGAATACATTGCTTTTAAAGGAAAATAGACTTTATTTGCTGAAAACAAGGGTTGTTTGTGAAGTAAAATATAAGGTTGTATTGTAACAAGTTATCTACCTGGCTTTTTGCCGATAGCACGCATTGTCTGGTCGAATCGGTCTCATGCATGACTCGGGTCCTCTAAAAATGTGATTATTATCTTGAATTAATAATAACCGCTTGTTTCATTTATAAATTCTTATAAGGGCAGCCTTTCAACAATCAAAGTGACATATAAAAGAAACTGACTTCAAGAGTAACTAAAAAGCAATAATCAATATTTTCGAAGTGGTTATAAAAAATAATAAGCATTTTTTTTTAATTTTTAAATACAAGCTTTTGAGATCCTGGATATCACGTAGCAGAGTGCTAGCCAAGACAAGTAAAACGAGCCCAAACACGACGGATCTATCTTGTTTAGTACTGGAGTTCCTATGGCTACCTTCCGACTCCATCAACGGATCAGCTCCATGGTACCATATTATTACATTGTCACGCGATATACATATGCGTGCAAAATTTCAGATCAATCGGAAACCGGGAAGTTGGTCAAATTTAACTTTGCCGAACTTTTTTTTTATTGCAGGAGATCAGCAGACAGGCAGACGGCCCACTTGATGGAAAGCGGTTACCATCGCCTATGGACATTAACAACACCAAAGTGCTACAAATGCGCTGCTGCTCTCTTAAGAGAGACTGGAACCTGGTCACTAATGCCGGAACACAACACAAGGTTGTTATGGCGGCATACTCTAGACCAGGGGTGGTCGCCATCCAGTCGAGCATATATATAATACCGTACCACCTGGCAAAACTTACATACATAGGTCCATCCATCCATCCATTGGAAGTTAAATAAATTTTAAAAGATGACGTCACGGAATTTAGAATCCCTCCTACCCCTTGTCACACTGTTTCACTTCTGCTGCGTGTGAACTGCGCACACATACAAGTTAGTTTTTTTTTAATCGCCCCGTAATTGACTGAGCAATCGGGTAACAAAAATACAAAAAAATATCATACAGTCGAATGGGGAGTCTCCTCTTCTTTAAAATCTGTTAAAAATAAATAAAATTCATTCATTATAATGAAAAAAGAGAAAAATTAACACTACGAACTAGGATAGGGTTTGAAAGTTATATAAAATAACAAGCATGTAATTTTTATTTGAAAAACACAGGTTTATGAACAGGTACTTTTATAATGTACTAAGACAGGGGTCGGCAACCTTTTGAGTCGGAAGAGTGAAAAATCCAATTTACGAAATTTCAAACTTTTCAAAGCCACAAATTTTTTCTTGCCAACAATAAAAATATTACTTGCATAAATTAAGTGTTTGATAATAACAAACAAATCTATTTATTCACATATAAAGATATATTATTATATAAAAAGATAATATTTATGTGACATTATTAGATAATTACTTATTATTAAATAAAAAAATGAAAACAATTAACTTATTCACTTACAAGACTAACTTGTGCTTCAATAACAAACATTGGGCAAACAAACTCAATGGAAACCATGTCTTTTTTTACATATCGAGAGCTTCATAACATATAGGGGCATACGCAAAAATGCAATTTTATGTTGTTTACAAAAAATATGTATGTTACAATTTAGAAAATCTTACCAGTATGTACGGTGCCTAAGAAGAAGTGTATTCCGGATTTCAGCCTTATACGATCAACTAGTTTTGTTTTATTCACAATTTTGTGCATTGTGTAATACTGCACTTTTGTCTGTGCGCCCATTTGGTATGAAGCCCTTGATGTATAGCTATAGAGCCGCAGCTCTACATCCAAAGAGCCACATATGGCTCGCGAGCCGCAGGTTGCCAAACGACGGCTTCACCCACGCTTGACTTGAAATTCCCGCGGGATTTCCGGGACACAAAGTACCGCATTTAGTTGCTAGCTACACAGAACTATATATATGCTTTGTAGAATTGTCGTACTATAGCAGCTCTGCATTAGTATTCAAGCAAGCTACCCACGCATGCCGGTCAAGCACTCGTGCGCAATGACATAAGTGATCCATGACTGTTCTGTGTTTACTCACTTACTTTACACTGTTTATATGACTATTCTCTATAAGTGCTTGTAGTACTATAAAGTAACTAGTTGTTGCCCGCGTAAATGAAAACAGTGGGTATTTATTCGTGCAAGATCGGAGAAATAGTAGGGGAGGCTGAGCGGGGATTTTGGGATTTACTCGAGCGTGGCAGAATAACATAAGGGGAGACACCTTGCACCCTATTATGTAGCCCCACCATATATTAACCCTTCATACAGGCTGGGGGTAATTTTTATGCTTCAAATTATTTTTCAACCCGTCAGATTCAGGAAATTCCTCGACATAATTGTCAGATTGGGTCAGCACAACAAGAACAACAAGCTGAACCGTATGTACATTAATCTGACGCGTGCGAGTACTTACATAAAATAAAATGTAACTTTTTTGCATTTACAAAAATCGGCCACGGCTTTTGGTCGCGTCCAAATCGCCAGTCTTTTGAATAGGAGTTCCTTTAGGGTTTACTTTACATCCCATTTGAATATCTGACGCGCATGAGTATTGCTGTGCGAGTCTTTTTTTTTTTTTAAACCCCTATAAATGGGCGCAGGTTTAAGTTGGTATAGTATTCTGGGTAATTCAGCGGCTGTTTTTTGCGACAGCTTCGTTTTAGAAGCGAGCGTGGAGAATCCCACACACCCTTGATGCAGCCCTTATTTCAGCCCTTCAACCGAACGGCCCGAGGCTAGTGTCCCGAGACATTCTCCTGCGTTATAAAAAAAAAACACGTCGTCACAACAACGCGAACGAAGTTCCGATCAAATTATGTAGTGATAAATAAAACCATTATAAGAGATGCCTTCAACAAAACTATATTTCTATACTATAATTATATTACGTAAGTGCAAAAAACATATTTTAACTGAGTGGCGTACGATAATAATTAGGTTAATACCGGTGTGAGTGTAATACTCCACACCTGTTCAACCACAGGTCATGATATAAATAAATATAATACACTAAACATTTTATCATTACAGAAAATACAATTATTTTAACCACTAGGATATTCATGCGACTTCGTCTACGCTTGATTTTTGATTCCCGCGGGATTGTAAGCTATCGTTTTACAATAAAACTACGTTTTAACGGTTTTAAGCGCGGCAATTTATTTCATTTTGGTTTGTCCGACGTTTCGGCCGATTTACTTTACGTAAACTAAATAATTAAAATAAACAAGTTGGCGGTAGGCTAAATAAAACTTTAACAATACTCATTTGACAAATGTCTTCTTTGTCGTCCGTGACCACGGCCACTGAAAAGCGACCGAAACGTCGGATAAATCAAAATCAAATAAATTGCCGCGCTTAAAACCGTTAATACGTAGATTTATTGTGTATACAAATCGCGAAAACTTAAGAAAAAATAAGCTATCTTTTTAGTGAAAACTGTGTCGGAACAAGCTAATTTTTATACACCCAAACAATTCAAATCGCTCCCGGGATTCCCGAGATAAATAAATGTCACACATTTCAATACATAAAATTTGCTATTAAGCAGTGAAAAATGGCATTGGAATTCGATTGTTTTTATGTGGGCCATTTTAAATCATTCCCAGAAAAATTCTCCCAGGATTCCCGGGATAAAAAGTAGCGCTGAGTTTAAGTCTAAGAATTAGCTGTCGATCAACGAAAACCGCATGAAAATCGGCCCAGTAGTTTTTACGTGAATCCCGAACAAACAGACAAGAAATATAAAAAAAGTTGCACCGTGTTCGCCATCGTTTATGTAGTCTATTACAGTTATTTTTTAAATTACGTTTTAACGGTAATTTATTGGATTTTGGTTATACTGACGTTTCGGCCGCTTTTCAGTTGCCGTGATCACGGAAGACCAAGATGACAATTGTCAACGAGTATTGTTAAAGTTTTATTTAGCCTACCGCTAACTTGTTCATTTTAATTATTTAGTTTTAATTTTATTTATGGTTATTATTTACTCTATGGGAGCCTAATGTAATTTACCACCGCTTCACAACATGTTGTGGCTTGAACAGAAGAAGCGGCGCAAGGAACACTTCAGCAAACATGCCTAGTTCTAAAATTTTTATATAATATTAAAATGGGTGGAAAGGTGATTATGTATAATGTCGCGATAACTTAAGAAAATATTAGTCTTTTTGACGTGACAACGTCTTATAATTCGATGGAGCCGGCTGCACGCACGAAAACATGACTCATGCGGCGTTACCTCGCTCTGAGGCGTTCCATTTAAGGTTTGAAGTGCAAGCGAGAGTGCGGAACGAGCGACAAAGAGGCACAATCGGCCTCTGCGTTCGGCAGTGTTCGACATCTGTCTCTCTCCTACTTGAGTGTTGAACGTTGTCACGTTCAACTATCGTCAGTAAACAGTTTACAGACAACCGATTTTTTCTTAAATAGCTGTAGTGTACAGACAGGGCAGGACATGTTTAGAGTTTTATAATATTATAGATAATACCTAATCTTGTTTCATGACATAACATACAGGCAGACATAATTGTACAGATGGGTACGAAGATTTCGCCAAGAGCTACATTTCGTTGTAAAGATTCTTTTGAACCTAGTCGTACATTGTCCTTAATAAAGCGAAGTAAGACCACGATCTGCTTAGTATCTGAAACACAAACATACTTACGTGTTACATCGAATTGTATTCGAATAGATGATTCGATACAAGTTGTTACACAGATATACACATAGGGATGTGTCAATAGATTTAAGTGATTACATCTATTTGTTTTAACTAGTAGTCGCCCGTGGTCGAAATTCGGCCATAATAATTAATGTCAAAGACTATACTTCTATAATCACAAATTTCGTCAAAGCTACACTGTTAATTTGACTTGAACAATAAACAAAAGAGTATGTCAAATACATGGTAGTGTGAATTTTTATTTTTTATTTATTTAAACTATTTTTTATGCATAATTTAAAAAACAATAGCGTTCTGCACTCCTTCTCTATATATACTCTAAGTGTGCGAAATATCGGGTACAAATAGTTTTTACTTCACGTATTAATATAGATATTAATAAAAGTTAAAGAATAGTAGTAGTATCTGTGAGTATATTCTCGGAAGTTTGACTTCTACTGTGTGTAAACTGCACAAACAAACACACATTTTTTTACATTTTTCTATCTGTGCGTTTGTGTGTGTTGTGTGTATCCTGTTGGTTAGAGCAGTGTTTTTCAACCTGTGGGCCGCAGCCCCTAGGGGGGTCGCAGAGCCTTGTTCAGGGGGTCGCCGACAAATGGGATTTAAGTTTATACCTCATACTTAGTTAATTTCTAAGCTCAGCAGCTTTTCGCAGAGTATAAGCCGTAATAATTAATATAGGTAACAAAATAGGGACATAAACGAAGACATTTAAATTACTAACTTTTTGTCTCTCTATGACCCAAGGGGGTCGCCAAAAATTGTCAAACTGTAACCAAAAAGATTGAAAAGCGCTGGGTTACAGCATCAAGTGAAAACTGCTGACCGGATTTAAGTGAAATTCGACACAGAGCTAGCTTATATCCCGGGATAATACTTAGGATATACAGATATCCCGATAAATGACATTGTTTCCAAGGGCTGTAGTTGTAATAGTAAGATTACTATTCAATAACCCGGTTGAATTTTGTTACTTGTTTATTGTTATACTAGCTTCTGCCCGCGACTTCGTTCGCGTGGAATAGTTTAAAAAAAGGAAATTAAAAAACCCGGCGATTTTGAAGCATTCTTCATTGGTGCTCCGCTCCTATTGCTCTTAGCCTGATGGTTTATAGCCTTAACCTTCCTCAATAAATGAGCTATCTAACACTGAAAAAAATATTCAAATCAGACCAGTAGTTCCAGAGATTAGCGCGTTCAAGCAAACAAACAAAGAAACAAACTTATCAGCTTTATATTATATATATATATATATATATAAGATAAAACTCTCTCACCGACACCACACCTTGTCAAAATCTCCGCTTCTATTATGTTACGTTGCAGAGAAATTACTTTTAGTCTGTTATAAGCTGTTTAAGTAATTAAAGCTTTTTTAACTATCCCACGGGAACTCTTTAATTTTTCGGGATCAAAAGATCCTATATGTTGACCAGGGATATAAGCTATCACCATACAAAATTTCATGTAAATCGGTCCAGTCGTTTCGGAGATTAGCCGGTACAAACAGACAGACAAAAAGAGAAACAAAAGTAAATTGAAAAAAATCTAAATTAGTTCTATTTCACTTCTTACATCCCCCTGACTCGGTTTTTAGCATTTTTTTTCATTGTACATAAATTTGACCTTTACAATTTTATTATATGTATAGATATGGAGATTATGTAAAATTGTAACCGATAGTAAGGCAAATGAACGGTCGGTAAGATGTAGAAACTAGTCATAACAAAAATATACGTTGTAGTCATGACAATTCAAATAAAGTTCAATAGCAAATGCTAGTTTAAAAATAAAAGAACACTTACAGTAGTGAATGCCCTTAAGTTGAGATCGGCAAAGTTAGCCGCCGTCAGCTTACAAGGTTTCGCCGACCTGTTAATTGCGTAAATTACCTGAGATCTTTGGAAATATTATTATCGTGACCTTGCAATGACATAGCCAAAGGCTTTTGAAGTTCAATCCTAATATTCTACACATATACAGTGAAACTTAGTTAAGTGGGACCTGGATAAGTGAGAAACCTCCATAACTGGAACTCATGCTGAGGTCCCGACACTTTGGCCCTGAATTACCCCTGTTAGTGGGACGAAGCAAACCTCTATATCTGGGATTCGTTCTTTCGATTTATCATCATAGTTACCTCTATAACTGAGACAGCGAATGAGTTTTATATGCATAGAACTGATATAACATCGTTTTGTTTGTTTACTTACTTATTCTTATTCTACCCGCAAATTGCGCACTTAACTACGTAAGTAATTTTGTGCCTCAATGACCTCTGTAAATGAGACAGATATTTATTCATACCTGGATATCTGAGACACTGGGTAAGTGGAACACCTCTATAAGTCACATTACGAGTCCCTTGGTGTCTGATTTAACCAGGTTTCACTGTACACAGTTATTACATATTATTACGTCTGGTTTTTTTAACCGACTTCGAAAAAAGGAGGAGGTTCTCAATTCGTCGGGATCTTTTTTTTTTCGTTGCTTTTTTATGTATGTTCGCCGATAACTCCGTGATTTATGATCCGATTTACGTGATTCTTTTTTTGTTCGACGTGGAATAGCTGCCATGTCGTCCCCTAAAAATTTGACATAGTTTGGCCCAGTAGTTTTCATTTTACGAACATTTTTTTGTTCCCGGTTCGTGGGACCTATATTTTTTAAGAAGCGCGGCACCATTCATAGGTCCACCCATACATAGCTAGACACTAAAAAGTAACAAATAAAATTTAAAAACTTTGTTTAAAAAAACCGACTTCAAAAACTAAAAAACTAAAATGTATAAAATAACTTATTTCTAAAGCTATTATTATTAATATATATTATCTAAAACATCTTGAAGTCGGTGCAAAGTAAAACATAAAAATTACTATATTTTGAAAATTACTAAGCACCGACTTTAAGATGTTTTAGATAATATATATTAATAATAATAATAGCTTAAGAAATAAGTTATTTTATACATTTTAGTTTTTTCGTTTTTGAAGTCGGTTTTTTTAAACGAAGTTTTTAAATTTTATCAAAGAGAAACTTCTAGATTCTAAATCTTTGTGATTTGAAACTCGATGAAACGAAAAATCGACACCAAAAAGAGATAAGCATATAAATCTAGTCATATTGGACTAAGCCTGCGAGAGAATGAGATACGAGTTTTTCATTGTGCAGCACAGATTAGAGAGTCAATAATACCGATGATTAAACATAGGTCCAATTTGGACCGAAATAAAACTTGTAATAATGTTTTTAGACTAAAACAGTGAAAAATTGAAAGTGATACTTAAGACATTTATTTTGAATAATAATATGTTTTGAAATAATTTGTGGGCACTTGGGGGCCAAAGTCTCCACATTAATAAAGCCATTAGTTTTTTTTTATATTTTAGCTATCGATACCCCGCACGACTATGTGTGTAGACTGAAATTCCACAGCCAGGTGGTAGGGCATTTGCACGACTGGATGGCTACCACCTCTGGTCTAGACTGTGCCGCCATAACGACCTTGAGTTGTGTTCCGGCATTAGTGGTTCCAGTCCCCCTTTAAACAGCGGCAGCATATTAGTAGCGTCTTTGGTATTACAAATTCACCCGCTTTCCATCAGCTGGGCCATCTGCCTATCAGCTGAAGTCATGCAATAAAAAAAATTAAAAAAAAATGTGTGCGCCTCGGAACGCCGGACAGAAGTAATATCTTGCGTTCGAGAAAGGGAAGCTAAACAGACTGGCACCGTAACGCGTTACGAAACTGTTTACCCTCCCATAAGAAGTTATCACTTGAAAAACAACTTTATAGCGCTAAATAGACGTAATAAATATGTAAACTCATTAGTTTCCAAGAAAAATGACATACACAACTGTAATAATGATGTAACAGTTCCGTTTATGCCAAAATGATTACGGAACCCTGAAAAAATATTAGACAGTGGTTTTTAAAAAAAACAATGTGCCAAATGCACATACTAAAACAGACGGACGGACAGGACGAAACATAAAGGTTCCGTTTAGGCCAAAATGGTTACGGAACTCCAAAAACACACTATCTAACGTAGTTTCTGAAAAAGGAACGTGACATACAAAGTCAAATGGATGGGCAGAAGGACACGGCGTAAATATATAGGTTCCGTTTTGGCCAAAATGACTACGGAGCCCTAAAAATTAAATAATTATAGAATGAAGGGAAAATATACCTCATTATAACAAGCAGAACATTCTTCTTGATACCTTGATCAGCATTATACCATAGACATCTATAAGCTGCGTTGCTCACATCAGTGCTCTGAAATCAAAGCAATATTTAGGTAAGTGTCTTCTTTTTGTGAATTTTACTGCCTTATTCTTCTTAGAATTTTATATTATAGGTAACCACTCTCCATCAGGTGGGCCATCTGCCTGCTACTCCAGAAACACAAATAAAAAGTGTGTGTCAGCTCCGAGACACGACTGGAGTTTACTTCTTAAGTACGATTGTCTTTGAATATGCACTGATACACATTATTTTAGATCTTATTTCATTGCATTAAAGTTCGATAAAGTTGTATAATAATAAGGGCGGTGTATAACAATACTTTTTAGTATGTAGTTATTTTTATGAGTATTTTACAAACATATCAAAGCTCTCCTGGATCAGAAATTCACCTTGACAGGCGATTACAAATCCTAATTTCAAACGCCCGTATTACGCACGTGTAGTTTTCTTTAACAATTGAAAATATATACAGTCCATAACGAATTGATATTTAAAGAATTGTTGTTAACAGTTGCTCTTCAAAAAGTAACGCTTTTGAGTTAACGCGTCATTATTTCGGCTCTTGTATTAACGGCGTTATAATTATTTCAGAGGTGGGCAATGCGTTGGCAACGCCCTGGTATTGCAAACATCCATAGTTGACAGTGACCACTTTCCATCAAGGGAGCCGTCTGCCTGTGTGCCAGATTTTGGCAATAAAAAAACATCACTTACCGATGCCAGTATCATATCACCAAAAACACACAGCAATGATATCTGCGCTAGACTCAACATTAAGAAAGTGATAAATGCCATTACTATTCTTAAGTCCTTCGACACCTATAATATAGAAATAATATAATTAGTATCTAGTTCAACTGCACGCCAATTCTATCTTTGCATAGATCTTTTGTACATCCAAACGTTGCCTGGTAGAGATCTCCGTCTATTCTACTGTCTTATAGTATTAAAGTTTACTGTGTATTTTGTTTGTCATGTTGATGTACAATGTGCTTAGTAATTTTCAAAATATAGTAATTTTTATGTTTTACTTTGCACCGACTTCAAGATGTTTTAGATAATATATATTAATAATAATAGCTTTAGAAATAAGTTATTTTATACATTTTAGTTTTTTAGTTTTTGAAGTCGGTTTTTTTAAACAAAGTTTTTAAATTTTATTTGTTACTTTTTAGTGTCTAGCTATGTATGGAGGGACCTACGAATGGTGCCGCGCTTCTTAAAAATATAGGTCCCAAGAACCGGGAACAAAAAAATTTTCGTAAAATGAAAACTACTGGGCCAAACAATGTAAAATTTTTAGAGGACCACATGGAAGCTATTCCGTGTCGAACAAAAAAGAATCACGTAAATCGAATCATAAATCTCAGAGTAATCGGTGTACATATGGAACGAAAAGGATTTTTTTTCATAAAAAAATGTTCATAAAATGAAAACTACTGGGCCTAACTATGTACAATTTTTAGGGGATCATTTGGAATCTATTTCGCGTCGAATAAAAAAAAGAATCACGTAAATCGGATCATAAATCACGGAGTAATCGGCGAACATACATAAAAAATAAAAAAAAAGATCCCGACGAATTGAGAACCTCCTCCTTTTTT
This sequence comes from Dendrolimus pini, assembly GCA_949752895.1. Lineage (NCBI taxonomy): Eukaryota > Metazoa > Arthropoda > Insecta > Lepidoptera > Lasiocampidae > Dendrolimus > Dendrolimus pini. The sequence continues at coordinate 10,095,359 of OX457149.1, forward strand.
CGAAGTCGGTTAATAAAGAGTATTGTATTGTATTGTTACATACCGACAAAGAAATGTGCACACCTGCATATCTTAAAACGCCGTTTATTGCTTTTCCTGCATTCATAGTTCATTTGTTTGCTTCGTGTTTAAACTTTAAAAACATCTATTATTATCGTACTTATTTTGTGGCTGTAATTAGAGTCGAACTAATCCTTTTTTTATTGCGAAGCTTGCCAGATGGCGGATTAACTCATAACGTAGCCCCTTTGCTCGGTATTATACAGTTTAGTATAATACAATGCCCGGACGGAGGGGTGGGGCAGTCAAGCGACGACTACGATACGAGTAAGACGGGTGTAGTACTTTCGATTAGCGATATAGGATGGACTTTGCGCGTGTTGCATTGCATTGAATCGTGCAGTATGAACTGGTTGCATCCAGTTTTATTTGTACCTGTTTTATAGGTTTTGTACAGTTCTAATAAACTCTACAGTAATTCCAACGGCATTTATTTTAATTCGAGTCTTGTAGCTCGTAATAGTATAATAATCGATAGACAAACACACACACTGTATGTACTCAAGCAACTATACCTTTCACAAAGTGTATGTAAAATGTGTGTGACGACCTGTTGCATTCTAAAGGCCTGAAAGCGCAAGAAACTAACTAACTCACTAAATTAGGATTGATAGGAATTATCCGTACAGGAACAGAGAAAGAATACAATTTCCTGCAGCCGGGCGGCCTGTCGTAAGAGGCGATAAAACAACTCACAGCCGGGTGGTAGGGCATTTGCCCGACTGGATGGCTACTACCCCTGGTCTAAAGTATGTCGCCACAACAGCCTTGAATTGTGTTCCGGTATAAGTGACCAGGTTCCAGCCTCCATAAAGAGAACAGTAGCGCATTTTTAGCACTTTTGGTGTTGCAAATGTCCATAGGCGATGGTAACTGTTTTTCATCAAGTGGGCCATCTGCCTGTCTTGTGAACTGAAGCAAAAAAAAAAACTTCACTGACAAGTGACAAATTGAATCGCAACAAAATTTTAACTTGAAGTGTTACGGGCAGATTGTTAATGTACTTGTCCAATTTGAAAACCTGCCCGTAAAACTTCAAGTTAAACTTTTGTTGCGATTCATTTTGTCACTTGTCAGTTGAAGTTTTTCCACTTGTACGTTGCGATTCGTTTTTCCGCTTGTCCGTTGCGATTCGTTTTTCAACTTGTCCGTTGCGATTCGTTTTTCCACTTGTCCAAATTTAAAACGTTAACAAATGCGCATCTTTCGTCATCAATCTTTATTCGAGCCTCAAATTATGTTAACAGAAAAATAAATATTTCCAAAAAATAATTCAAAAATATTTGGTTTGCTCAGTTTTGATGAAGAGGCTCCGAAACTACTGAACCGATTTGAAAAATTATTTCACTGTTGGCAAGCTACGCTGTTCCCGGATGGCATAGGCTATATTATATTTCCAAAAAAATTAGGGATCCTTACTAAAACTCCAATAATGATACCCAAGGTGATTTTATTTTCCCTTAAATCGCTTGCGCTGCGAAAACTGTTGATGATATAATAAAATAATGTACTACGACTTTGTAGAACACATCATTATTTACAAAAAGTGTCGCGACAGCATATGTCTGACTATTATAGTTATGCCACAATACGTGTTCTTTTATTTTAAAAATTTAATTAAAATGCCGCCGCTAGAAAAGGCTCTTTATTTGTATCTTGGTATTAATCCTTATCAAATAATAAATTACTTCATATTCAAGGCTGCTTCAATACCTTTATATAACTTTTTGAATTATTCAATTCGGACATCCCATTCGAAAGATATCACGAGTTTAAAAATGTAAGAATTAGACCACGTGACTGTGACACTTTTTCGTGAGCAAAAAATCGTAAGACCCCCTCTATATAGAAGTTTCACTTCAAAACGAGTGACGAAGAGTGAGGTGGAATAAGTTAACTGCTTAAATAATGAAAATCGTAAGTCGGGCAAACTAGAAACTGATAATAAATAATAGAAACTCTCTATAAAAAGATTCTTAGTACTTTACCGTTATGTTGAAGCCACTCAGGCATATAAGTAACGAACTGGTTACCATGTTGAACAACATAGACTTTGTATACAAAGAATCTGTGAGATTCACCAAACTAAAAAAGAACATATATTTAAATTATCATAACATATAAGGTATATAATTAAAGTATTTGTTGGTGAATTTCAACGGTGGCACGGAAAATAATTGTGTGCGTGCAGTTCACACGCAGTAGGAGTGAAACTTCAGAGAATATACCCACCGATAATTCTTATACTAATCTGTATATCTTCTATCTATCTATTCTTTTTAATTGTTTTTTAGTTTTAATAATACCAGGCAATAAAAGAAACCAGTTTCGAAATCGAAGCGAACTCCACTGAGGCCCACCACACAAGCTCTGTTGAGACCTAGTGCGGGCACCAGAGCTAACTTTGGACGCTCCTACAGAATTGTCATCGTGTTGTTTAATTATTTTATGTTCCCTCTACTCATTATGTAAATAAATTTCATTTCATTTCTATCTCAGGAACTATAATACCTAAACTCCGAAACGGCTTGAGCGATTTTTATGGAATTATTTGTGTATATTCTGTAGGTTGTAAACTATTCTTTATACCCCAAGTGATAAAGGTGACCCCCACCCAAAAAAAATTATTATTTATTGGACAATTTTTTCGTTAATTCTCTCCTAGGCCACGTTACTGAAGTTTCACTTCGGCCCTCTGTGAATTGCTTATTCAGACATTTTTTTCATAAACTTCAACTCTTTTGATAACTGAACAAATCAAGTTTCAATTGATAGTTTTGAACATGTAAAATATGCCTTGATAGGCTTGCGAACAGTCAGTATAGGTACACCGTTCCGTTAACTAAAGATAATTCAATTACAAAAATAAATTGCCCAAAACCTTTCATGGAAATTATTGCCATGCTTTAAAGACTTCAAAAATAGCCATGAATTTACTTTTCGACTCGCAAGCTATCATAGGCGTGTTTACAATTACAAATCAATATCATTTGTATAAAAACCTATGTCTACTGGTTATCAGATGGGTGACAGTCAATTTTCAGCATCATTTAGACTGCTAAATCTGTATCGAGTTTCATTTAAATCAGTTCAGTACTTTTCACGTGACGTTCTAACAGACAAAAATTATCAAAATTGGATTTTCGAAATCTATTGGTCCAATTTAACCCCCATGATTTTTTTCTTATTTTTAAACTAGTAAACGTAAACTAGGAACCCCTTGCAGATTCTTCTGTACTTGTATAGGTATGTCACTGATCTCTTCCTAAGCCACTATTAAAATCGGTCCAACGGGTACCGATTTTGATGAAAGTGGCTTTTTTTTATGGGAGGACGTCTGTCAGGCCCGCTAGTTATAATATGTATGTTATTTAAACTTACTCAATCAGATCCTGGTGCCGTTTTATAGCATTTAGTAGGTTTTGTTTGGTTTCTTCTCGCGATACTGACATGACATTTTCTAGGCGATAGCACAGCAATTTGAAATGCATTCCTATGTATGCACATAAACCATAAAATAGAGTGTCACTTGCAAATACATTTGCAATTACAATAATAGCTGAAAAATAATTTGCAGTTATTAGTAATTTCATAGAAAAGGAACTCTTATTTATCAAGCTTAAGAGGACAAGTCAGCACAGATAATTTGTGATGATTTGTCCTTATTCGTAAGCCAATTAATCAGGTTTAGACAAGTTTAGGATAGCACTGTTTGTACAGTCTAATTCCTTCCATTATATTTCCACCTCTTTGCACTAAATATGGTACATTTCGACCTCTTATAGTGGGACCCTCTATAAATAAGACAACTGTCATGTGAACCTATCTACTTGGGAAACAGTAAATGCAAAACCTCTATAATTGATACAAAAATATAGGTCCCTATAGATTCCATTAAACTGGCTTAGCCGGATTTGCTCTGATTGTCTAGGACTCGGTCTATCTGTTTTGTTCTTCCTAGGTCAGGATCATAGCAAGTTGAAGCCTATCGACTTTACCTACCTTTTAAAAAACATGCGTGATGATATCCATACTTACTTCCCCAAACCTGGTGAAAGTAAATCAACATCCAGAATCTCGTTTCATAGATGTTAAAGCAATACCTCACCGTATACGGATATCGTATTGGACTCTCTCCTAGCACCACAAAGTCATACACCATCAAAGCCAAAGGAGAGAAACAAAACATAATCAGCACTGGAAACATTACAAAGAAGAACAAAAGAATCACTCTTCTTAAATAATTCATCGATTCTTTTACGATAGCTCTTTCTGCTGCATCCTTTTCAAAGTCATCATCTACGTCTTCATTCATATCAAGTAAAGGATGTATTGTTTTAAGTTTTTTAAGAATTGTTACAACAGTATCATGGTTGTAGTATAAATAGTGGACTTTAACCGTACCAAGAACACTGATCGTTGAGCAAGGTGCAATGAGCGATAGCTCCGTGAAACTTTCCCCATTCCTGATGCCATGTATAAACCAGTTTACCTCACCAAAAATAGCTAAGTATAACCAGACAAAATTGAAATAATACAAGCAGGTATTGATCATCAAACTCATTACATAGCTCAATTTATGGTCGTAAATGTTTATGCCAGATATAAGGAGACTAATTTTAGTTAGATAAAAAACTTTGTCGTATGATGATTTTATGGACATTTTTATTGTAGAAGTCAACGTGACTGTAGTTTTAGTAGAGAAGTAATTTAGTAGAGAAGAAATTTTAAAAATGCTTTATTAAGCAAAATATTGGTTAAGTACGCAGTCCATATAATGTAAGGGGTTTCGCTTAGGGGCAATCCATAAGTCATACGTTAAAGGGGGGGGGGGGTTAGATTTGATAAAGGGTAGGCGAAACTAATGCGTTACCAGTCTTTAGGATAGGATAAAAATGTGTGTTGGGACACATAATAGAAGTGAAACTTCAACGGACAAGTGGAAAAACGAATCGCAACGGACAAGTGGAAAACGAATCGCAGCGGACAAGTGGAAAAACAAATCGCAACGGACAAGTGAAAAATCTTCAACTGACAAGTGACAAAATGAATCGTAACAAAATTTTAACTTGAAGTGTAACGGGCAGATTGTATATGTACTTTTCCAATATGAATACCTAAAACTACAAGTGTTTTAGAAAAAAATAGCTGTGACAGAGAGATAGACGTTTCGTGCAGACATGAGAACTTCATAAGGATTCAGCTTTTTAGAATAAGGACTGCAGAGCCCTAACATAAATTAATTGTAAGTAAGTGTACAAAGAGCATTTAATATTTCTTTTTCTGAGTAAATTAATGGTGGGAATTTTCAAAGGCCTTTTTGTGGCTTCATTTCTTTGCGGCTAATAATTAAGTTCTTAATAGGGAGAAGGAGGTTTATACTATTTTGAAATATTCCCTTTGATTGAAAAGTTATCAGTCCCTTTCAATTAGGGTATTAAAGGAGCATTTGAAAAAATACCACTGTCTTCAAGAGAAACACAATGGTAAATCATAATCAAAAACAAACATTTTCTATAAAAATGTAAGGTTCTGTTGTCAAAGACTATATACATCTTTAATCACAATTTTCTTCCACTGTTAATTTGACTTTAACAATAAACAAAAGAGCAAATATGCGTGTGTGTGTTAAATAAATGTTAGTGTGTAATGTTTTTTTTTATTGATTTAATGTATTTTTTATGCATTATTTAAATAAAAATTTATCATTCTGCACTCCTTCTCTATATCTACGAGTATACATATGATAAAACTGTAGAAGAGTTTGAATTTCTGTACAATGAAAAAAATGCTAAAAACCGAGTCAGGGGGATGTAAGAAGTGAAATAGAACTAATTAAGATTTTTTTTCTAAATTTTTGTATCTTTGTTTGTCTCTTTGTGTGGGATAATCTCCGAAACGACTGGACCGATTAAAATGAAATTTTGCGTGATGGTAACTTATATCCCTGGTCAACAGATAGGATACTATTGATCCCTAAAAGTTAAAGATTTCCCGTGCGATAGTTATATATAATAACTTACTTTTTTTAACTATTCCACGCGGACGAAGTCGCGGGCAGAAGCTAGGAAACTATAAGTGTGCGATATTTCATACTATGTCCGCACAATTTTCGTAAAAAGGGGTGCAAAGTGTTTGCTGTGTTTTTGCTTCACGTATTAATATTATTATTTACATGACGAATTGAGGAAAAACCTAGTATACCCTTTCTAAAGTCGGTTAAAAATATATTATATACCATAAAATGAAATCGCTATGAACAAATAACGAAAATTCAACCAAGGTTAGGTAACAATACAGTTCGCGCTTTTGATCCGCCGTCTCGTGTTCGAGGTCACAAAAAATACGCCTTTACGGTTGGCAGGGCCCGAAGGTCCCAAAAAATCGGCCGACAAAAGGAGCCCGATGGTAACATCGCCCGAGGGATTGGGGATTGGGTCCCGTTAGGTCACAGTGCCAACATCCGTATATATTAAGCTACCTGGACTGGTTTCTTTGTCTACAAAATTTTTGGAAGGAATTAAAATGTTTATTCTCAGGGTGATAAAAGTAAGTCTTATAACTATGGTCTTATTTTATTATCTTTAGACCGGCACTTCACTCCCGTTAATTTTTTTCCAGGATTAAAGGATTAAATGCTATTCCAGACTATAATCTATCTCTGTGCCAAACTTTGTCTAGATTAGCATAGCCGTTCTGGCGTAATTGACCAACAAACATCAATCGAAACTTTCGCAGTTATCTATGTATAAATACATGAAGCAAAATATTTGTACCTCTTTTTACGAATATTGCCCGGACGGAGGAGTGTAAATAACACTTTGCACACTTATACTTTGTATAGAGAAGAAGCGACGAATGCAAATAAGTTTTAAAATTATGCATAGAAAATACAACAATTTAAAAAAAAATACACACACAACCACGTACACTGACATACACACGCATATATATCTTTGTTTATTGTTCAAGTTAAATTAACAGGGTAGCCTTGGCGTAATCTTTATTATAGAAGTAAAGTCTTTGATATTAATTGTTATGGTCGAATTTCGACCACGGGCGACCACTAGTAATATTAACTATACATAGATATTCGGCTCATTTTTATGTCAGCAAGCAGGAAAGCGGCGAGGGAAGTAAGCAGGGGCGAGTACACCATGTTCGCATATGTTGTCTTTATTAGCTGCTGCCTGCGTCTTAGATTGCGTCTATTAAAAATAAAAGTGGATACACACCACATTGCTGGAACGATATTCCTCCACCCATCAGAAACCTGAAATCGATAAATTCGTTTAAGTTCCATTATAAAAGACATTTACTTACTTTACAAAAAGAAGATCCAGCATATTCATTGATAAGCCTTTGAATAACTAAAGTATTTGAGAAATATATTCGATTTAACAACTTACTTAGATATGATACAAGTCCTTGTACTGAAAACTGACTACAGAGCAATGTAGCGTAAATCGATATACGTTTTTTTATGGGAAATATACATGTTAAAACATAGACAAGTATCAGTTATACATATATGTATATATATATATATATATTTGTTTTTTTATTATTTAAATCATAAAATTAACAAATATTTATACTATTTTTTTATGTATGTATATATTATAATTTACAAAGTAAATAGTTTTTGAGTTAATTTAAATTATTCGGGTCGTATTATTATTATTAGTATTAAGCCAAAAGGAGGTTTGCACTGAAAATCAGCGTTGTGTCGGATATTATGCCGGCACAGCAACAAGCTGAGTGCAAACCTTGTTTGTGGAAAATGCGGGGTACAAATTCTCAATATATGTTATTTTTAATACATATTAGCAAAGTAAGTACTTCGCTATTTCTTCTTCAAATAAATTCATTCTTTCTTTACCACAAATCATCATATCAATCTTCACAAATCTCATCCATCTCTTGGGAAATGTTGGAAATCTCTTGGCTTCGTTGGTACCGCCCTTAATGTTACAAATCCCTACTAATATTATACATGTGAATGTAAGTTTGTTTGTTACGCTTTCACGCGAAAACTACTCAACCGATCATCATGAAACTTTGTACACTTATTCTTGAAGGTATTAGAAGTAAAATAGGATATTTTTTATGAAAAAAAATAAATTCCATGCGGACGAAGTCGCGGGCAGAAGCTAGTCTAATATAAAAGAAAGTCGTGTTAGTTACACTATTTATAACTCAAGAACGGCTTTACCGATTTGACTGAAAATAGGTGGGGAGGTAGCTTAGAACCAGGAGACGGACATAGGATACTTTTTATCCCGTTGGAACCGGTAGATGGCGCTGAGATCGGGTTCTAGAATCCTCCTAATCACCTGAACCGATTTTGGTGATTTTGTTTTTGTGTGTGTGTGTTGAGTGGGTTCCCAAATGGTTTGGATTCGCAATTGGAACCGGTAGGCAGCGCTGGGATCGGGTCCTACATTTTTATTTTTTTAGAGCAGGACAACGGCTGCCGGGGCCGCTAGTATCCTTATAATGGTAACTACTTTCCAAAGCAAGGTGGACAGTCTATTTCCTATCTTCAAGCAATAAAAAAATGGATCAAACGACTGAGCATTAGAATCAATTCGGTGGCTTATTCACGCTCAGCTATTTATTCACAATTGTCGCTGATTACTTAAGTTTGCGGGTCGTTTGTCACCGTGTCAAGGTTAAGTGTTGGAGGACACCGCTGCATGACCATTTATCATTCGGCTGACTGCTCGTCTATCTATGTATTTAAGAAATTGGACAAATACATATCTATACTAACTACTGGTCGCCCGTAGTCGAAATTCGACCATAATAATTTGTTGTCAAAAACTTATTATACTTCTATAATTACAGATTTCGCCAAGGCAACAATACACAAAAGAGTATATATGCGTGTGTGTCAAATACATGGTAGTTGTGTGTAATGTTTTTTTATGCATAATTAAAAAAAAATAGCATTGGTCGCTTCTTCTGTATATTAACTATAAGTGTGCGAAATTTCATACTCCTCCGTCCACGCATTTACGTAAATAGGGGTAGTAAGTTTTTGCTTCACTTATTAATCTATAGATATTATAAAAATATAAAAAAGAAAACAAATCACCTATGTATACATATATACCTATAATTTCTTGATTCGGTCGCCGCGCTCAAAGCCCGCGATAAACGCTATGCAAATTAGCTTAAAAGTATTTTTGTATGTTTTTAACGAATAAAATTTGGGCATAAAATGTCTTTCATCGCATGCGCTGCTGAAACTATTGATGATAGAACAAGAATATGTTCTATAATATTAAAGCACATATCAATATTTACAAAAAACTTCGCGATTCTATATATCCAACTATTGTAGTTATGTCACTATAACTACTTTTTTAAATTTTAAAAGTTGATAGAAATGCCGACCAAAACCAGAGTATGTTATCCATATCGTTCTATTAATCCTTATCCAAATAAATCCTTTCGTATTCAAGACTGTTTCTATATCTGTAGATTACTTTGAATTACTTGAATTATTCAAATCGGACATTCCATACAAAAGATATTTCGATTTTAATAATGTCAATACTTGGCGCTAGAACCGGGTTCTAGGACTTTGATGACATTTTATGTGTGTTTGAGTGGGTGCTAGGGTTTAGATTCACAATTAGACCCGGTAGGTAGCGCTGGAATCTGGTTCTAGATTTTAATTGTTTTCATCGCAGGACAACGTGCCCGTGTCCCTGCAAAGTTGTTGCTTCTCGTATTAATTAATATTATTTATTTCAGACACTAAGATCCATAATTACAACATATTTTACAATTTTAAATTAAATTATTATAAATTAAATTAATGCTTTTTTTTCGAAATATAACCCTGTCTAGCGCTTGTCAAGTTGTCAGGAATAAACACGTTGCGTTTTCTCCAACAAGAGTTGGCAACACTGGTTGTCGCGACGAGTTTCGCAACATTCCCTTCTAGAAATTGCTACAATGTTGATAATCGGGGCGGCAACTGTTTGTGATCCTATACAAGCTATACTTGCTCTCGGAAATCGGCTATTCAAGTTAAAATGATGTTTTAACGGTTATTAAGTATGATTTTTTTATTATTACAGTCCCGTAGCCTTTTTGATAAAACAGAACTTTATAGAAATCGTCATGTCCGCCAGTCTTTGTAACCCAAATCAATTTTCTCAATAACTATTACGTCTATTATAGATATTGGTGGAAATGCGAAATTTTATTAATTGACTTCTAAAAGGAGGAGAATGTATTTGACTGTCTGGTATTTGCAGTGAAATTTCGTTACAATTGTTGTGATTTGAAACTCGAAAAAGAAAATTACTTGACATTTCATATCTATAATAATATTATAAAGACGTGAAGTTTGTGAGTTTGTGACGTTGTAGGGGGTAATCTCTGGATCTCCTGATATGATTTGAATTTTTTTTTTCAGTGGTAGATAACCCATTTATCGAGGAAGGCTATAGGCTATATATCATCACGCTAAGACCAATAGGAGCGGAACATCAATGAAGAATATTGCCAAATCGGTTTATAACTTTTTTTTTTAATTATTCCGGACGAAGTCGCGGGTAGAAGCTGACATAAAATGAGTTCATCAGATTTATATATGGATTAACGTCTGATTTAATTAAAGAAGCAGTTGTTTGTTTAATTAATCAGTATTTATTTACTTTCCTTAAATTCGAAATGAAAAGTAGAGTGTTAAACCTCGGGTAAAAGCCTATTTAGACACTCGAACTATTAGCACTCTCGTGCGTCAAACTATCTCATACCTAAATAGCTCACTTTCACCTCTTAACAATCTACTATTTCTTTCTAGTAATTTTTTAAGTCGGTTTTGTTTTTGTGAAAAAAAAGACTGTAATTTTAAAATATGGAATTGTATAATACCAACGCGCATACCACGGATTTCATTCCACAGCGGACGTAAATTACAGAATTTATGTTAAAATCTGCAGCAAGCCCTGTACACTCTTATTTGCTTTGATTTTAAGCGCTTCAAGACCTTTTACAATTGTTTTATAATTATTACTTTCAATAAACATTTAAACAATTTACGAAACACAAAGAACTATTAATAAAAAGGTCGTACCGATTTTTTTTTTTGTCTTTGTCAAACAGTTTATTGTTTTCTTGTATACATCTTTATTTTCATTTTAATTGCCTTGTAAACATAAACACACTTTCGGATTTTATTGTTTTAAAGTATTTAAGTAGTTTTGATGTCCCGTTATTTGATGTGCGAGGGACTCGAATGTAGGTACTGCGTACTGTAAGGATTAGCATTTTAGGTGTTATATAATATTATCTTCTACATTTATTATATCGTACACTATTACTAATCCCTACCTACCTACTCCTCCTTACCTCCTTACTAAGGTTTCAACTTCCTTCACACATCACACACCTTCGATTTGCGCTCCTCTAATAACCTCCTGTTAAAGGCACCTGCATATTCTTCAACATTTTACTGCGAATCGTTCGCTGTGCAGGCGGTTTGCTTTTGGAACTCTTTACCCATAGGTGTCAGAAAGGTAAATCACTTGCCATATTTCAAAAATCTGTCAAAAACCATTACCTTAGTTTGTTCTAAAATAATTTCTTTTCTATTCTTCTTAACTAAGTTATTTACTGTCCATATGGCACTGTTCTTCCTTTTTTATTTTACTTCATTTTATTTTTAACTAGCTGACCCGGCGAACTTCGTACCGCCATATTTTCTGAATTCCTAAAAGACTTTGTTTCATGACACAATAACAAAATCACCATAATCGGTCCAGGTGATTTGGAGGATTCTAGAAACCGATCCCAGCGCTGCCTACCGGTTCCAATTGCGAATCCAAACCATTTGGGAACCCACTCAACACACACACAAAAACAAAATCACCAAAATCGCTCCCGGTGATTAGGAGGATTCTAGAACCCGATCTCAGCGCCATCTACCGGTTCCAATTGTGGATTTAAACCACTCCGGGACCTACTCAAACACACACACAATATTTCATCAAAATCGGTAAAGTCGTTCTCAAGTTATGCGCTTACCAACACATTTTGCGATTCGTTTTTATATATATAAGATTAGCTTCTGCCCGTGACTTCGTACGCGTGGAAAGGAAGTTAAAAAACACCCGCGATTTTGAAACATTCTTCATTGGTGCTCCGCTCCTATTGCTCTTAGCGTGCGGGTTTATAGCCTGTAACCTTCATCAATAAATGGGCTATCTAACACTGAAAAAAAATTTCAAATCAGACCAGTAGTTCCTGAGATTAGCGCGTTCAAGCAAACAAACAAAGAAACAAACTTATCTGCTTTATATATTATATATATAAGATAAAACTCTCTCACTGACACCACACCCTGTCAAATTATCCGCTTCTATTATGTTGCGTTGCAGAGAAATTACTTTTAGTCTGTTATAAGCTGTTTAAGTAATTAAAGCTTTTTAACTATCCCACGGGAACTATTTAACTTTTCGGGATCAAAAGTATCCTATATGTTGACCAGGGATATAAGCTATCACCATACAAAATTTCATGTAAATCGGTCCAGTCGTTTCTGAGATTAGCCGGTACAAACAGACAGACAAACAGAGAAACAAAAAATTCTAAAAAAATCTAAATTAGTTCTATTTCACTTCTTACATCCCCGTGACTCGGTTTTTAGCATTTTTTTTAATTGTACAGAAATTCGACCTCTACAATTTTATTATAAGTATAGATTATGCCTAGACATAAGTTGTTAAAAGTATACTCTCAGTCAGGTTGCCTGGAAGAGATCGCTTTTAGTGATAAGGCTGCCTTTTGTTTTGTCGTTAAATCATTGGAATTATTTATAACGTAATTATTTATTTGGTAAACAATTAAGTGTTTTCTATTCTATTCTATATTATGTAGAAAAATAAATATATGTGAATTCGATTTACTTATAGAACGCATCCCAAACAAACAAACATTAATGTATCGGCCCTTACTTGGAACACATGTAAATCTACACTAATATTACAAAGAGGTGAAATTTGTTTGTAGGAAATCTCTTGAACTACTGAATCGATTTTGAAAATTCTTTCACCAGTAGAAAGCTACATTATTCTTGAGCGACATAGGCTATATTTTATTGCGATTAATTAATATTTTCAGCTATTTATCTCTAAAGAAAATATAAAGCTATCATACTCTAAAGCAGTTTATCATTTTCAACGACAAGATCCCGGTCAGCTCAAGCCTTGAGTTAACGCTAAAGGATGTAGTCTATCTGTATATATATAACTAGCGGCCCGGCGCGGTTTCACCCGCGCTCTGTCCCGCTCCCGTGGTATATAGCATCATGTTATATAGCCTATGACACTCCCTGTTAACGAAGCTTTCGAACAGTAAAAGAATTTTCAAAATCGGTTTAGTAGATCCAGAGATTACCCCCTACAACGTCACAAACTACCTCTTTATAATATTAGTATAGAAAAATCCGTGTCAGTGTTTGACCACGATAAACTCAAAACTACTCAACTGATTTTGATGTTTATTTTTCTTAATTTTTTTGGACATGTTCCAACTTAAAACATAGGGTAGGTTTAATTTTAATTTATAATCAATTTTTTTTACTGAGCCGCAGCAACTCGCGACCGTGTCAGCTAGTAATATTATAAACTTCTAAACAAGCTATGTTTATACATTTAAGCTATTTAAAACAAACAACTGGAATAGATTATATAAACGATGGAGAACACGACATGGTTTCTTGTCTGTTTGTCGATATGCCTGTTTGTTCGGGATTCACGTTAAAACTACTGGGCCGATTTTGATGCTTTCGCTGATTTCGAAAACGAAGTTTCGTGAACACATACTAGTCTTTTACAAAATAATATAGCAAATTTATTAGAATTTCATGTCACAGGACATAAATAAACAATTTATAACGTTTATTAATGACAAACAAGATATGTGACTATTGGAATTATACAAGGAAAATAACAAAAAACAATGACTTGCACTTGGCAAAACACGACTATCGAGTTAGAAGATAAATTTACACAGTTTTGTATTTGTTGCTACCAAGTCAACAGTAGCTATGAGAAAAAAATCAATATAATATAAGAATTCTCGTAGTCCTATAAAGAAGGAATCCGTAAAGTAGATAAACGCGACAAATGATTAAAAACCTTTTCTACTGACTCTTGACTCGGATGGGCGACATCCGGTCGATCGCCCCAAGTACCGGTGCCTCGAGGGACAGAGTGAAGGCTGACCTGTGAGAGCTTCAAGCCCTTAACTGGCAAGAAATCGCACAGGACAGGAACAGGTGGTGTGTTCTCTTTTCGGAGGCTAAGGTACATTTTGGGCCGCTGAGCCAACGGAGTTAGTTCTGCTGACTCTTAAAAAATTAAGTCATGAATATACATGACAGATTTTTATCCGTGCAAGAACCGAGAATGAATACAATTTCCTGTGGCCGGGCGGCCTGTCGTACGAGGCGACAAAACAACCCACAGCCAGTTGTTAGGGCATTTGCCCGCCTGGATAGCTACCACCCCTGGTCTAGAGTATGCCGCCATAACAACCGTTTTGTGTTCCAGCATTAGTGGTCAGGTTCCAGTTCCTCCTTCAAGGCCAGCAGCACATTGGCAGCACCTCTGGTATTGCTTATGTCAATAAGCGATGGTAACCACTTTCCATGAGCCTGTTTTTTTTATTGCATGAGATCAATAGACAGGCAGAAAGCCCACTTGATGGAAAGCGGTTACCATCGCCTATGGACATTTGCAACACCAAAGGTGCTACAAATGCGCTGCTGCTCTCTTAAGTGAGACTGGAACCTGGTAACTAATGCCGGAACACAACTCAAGGTTGTATTGGCGACATACTCTAGACCAGGGGTGGTAGCCATCCAATCGGGCAAACACCCTACCACCTGGCAATCACCACCACCACCTTGCTATCTTCGCAATAAAAAATAAACACCATCCATAATTTTTTTGCTCTACCTTTACAGATCGATCTCTCAGTTTAAAATACTTCTTGTTACATGATTTCAGCCTTCATCACACGTCCATATAATTTATAATAACGTAACCTAAAGTAGGTTTTTTTTGCGAAAAATACTTTATACTTTTGCATAACAATGTGAAAATATTTAGAATTTTTGCTGTTAATGAATGTAATGAAAAAATTAGTTGCTTGTTTATTTAAATTCAAATTAGGATTACATAACTACAGTGGATAAACCACATTGACGGACTCTGCTCTAAACTAGGAAAAACGTGTTATGCATTGTAGTAGCGGAGCCCGAGTTGCTAAATGTGGAGTTACTCGAGCGTCGCGGGGACCTGTTGGATTGTGAAGATTAGATGCTAATAAGAAATAATGTTATATGATGTATGCCCTTTCACTGGTGGGGGGAGCGTGTACGGGTTTTTTTTTTAAGAGTCGCATAGAAATACTCAAGCGCGTCAGATATTCAAATGGGATCTTAAGTAAACGCTAAAAGAACTCGTATTCAAACGACTGACGATTTAGACGCGACCAAAAGCCCTGGCCGATTTTTGAAAATGCACAAAAAAGTAACATTGAAGTTCTCGAGCGCGTCAGATTAATGTTTCAGCTTGTTGCCCTTGTCGTGCTAACCCATAATCTGACAATGATGTGAAGGAATTTCCTTAATCTGACGGTTGGAAAAATAATTTGAAGCATAAACAATACCCCCACCCTGTATGAAGGGTTAATATATGGTGGGGCTACATAACAGCGTGCAAGGTTTCTCCCCTTATGTTATTCTGCCACGGTAGAGTAAATCCCAAAATCCCCGCATGGCCTCCCGTACTATTGAGTAGGATTGCACGTGTAGTATCGGTGGACGTCGCTCGGGCATGTTATTTCGCTACTGTCCACTCGCTGCTGTACGGTACGTACTGTGCTGTGGGCTCCGACTGCCGCCGACTGGCAGCGTGCCTTCCGCATGTAGAAAAGGGCCGTACCCGCAATAGTGCGGGTGCGTAGATGCGAGTCAGCAAGACCGCATTTTAAAAACCTGAGTATACTCACACTACCGAGTATACTAATATACCAAGTTGCAGTGTGCGACTTAACGTTCATACATATGCCAAGCATAGTGACGTGCATACGCAGTTCACTCGGCATAGGAATGACATGAAACATAAAACACAAACTTGAGAAATCGGGGAGATTGACGCATGTCATGTAACCGCTATTATACAATACACTACAGAGTAGGATAATGGAGTCACCATCCGTCGGTTTATTTAAAACACGGCTCAGGAAATGCTTAGTCGAGCACACCTTTAATAGTCATGAGGAGTTTATATCCTATAATATGACATAATTTTATTTGATGTAGAAATTGACGTGTAATTCCAAAAATGTAAGGATAATGAAAAATTGTTAAGTGTATGAAGTATCTAGAAGTACTTAAAAGATGTCTTCAATAGCAGTTTTTTTTTGAAATTTACTTGTTTTTATTCCGAATACTACGATTATTTTTCTCAAAATCAGTTGGTAACCCTGCGTCCATGCCACATTTATCTTCTTCCTCTCAATTTTTTAATCATAGATGCAACTTTCTAATTCTTATGCAATGATTCTTGGTACCTATTCTTCCTCCATTTAGGTATATGAGATGTTCCATTTCAAGATATCTTTAGTCGTTAAGGTTATCATGGTCCCTTATCTTCTACTGATAATGGTTCTTCGTAAACGTTAAATTGTTTTAATCAGTCCGAAAATATATTGCTTGTGTACTTCTTATAGTCTAGATTGTGACTTTTGGGCGTATAATATATTTAACAAAAAAAAACTAATGTCAAACGTGACTAAAAATTAAAAAATAAATATTTTCTACACCTTGACGTTGGTGCCAAGTAAAACATAAACATTACTATGTTTTGCAATTTTGAAGTGAAACTTCTTTAGAATCGTTGATTTAAAAATCCATGAAACCAAAAAGCGACACTAAAAAGAGATAAACACGTAAATATAGGACTAAGCCTCCGAGAGAATGAGATAGAAAACGTTATATTTAATAATTTAAACACTGTGCTCATACAGACAGAGTGGGAAATGTTTTGATGTTTTTTGTACTTCAAATTTCGTGTTTTAAAGCTTAAATAAATGATAACGGTGTATAATATGTAGTGTATAGTGTAACTGCACACACATTTTTTTTAAATTATTTTACTATTGTGTTTGGCTTCAAGTCAGTTCCTTTTTTTGCTAGATCTTTTGAATTTTCACTTTTAAGTTACGTATATAATGTTACAAGTTGGGCTACCTGCATACCTGTAGACAAAGCACATTTATTACCTGCCGCGGCTAATAACATTGAAACTGTTTTATGACTATCTGTTTTTGTTTACTTTGTGTTTAAAATGTGTAATTAGAAAACAGCCTATTATATTGTACTCTGTTATGGTAGGCAGGTGTGCATCCACTTTTTGTCAGCACGTAACAGAAGCAATCATTTGTCAAGTATTTTCTTACGTTCTCGTGAACGATATATAGGGATATCGGTACACATAATTTAAACTGTTTTAACGGTTTTAAGCGTGATTGATGATTTTTTATTTGGTTTCGACATTTTAAACACTGGTGGAAACTAATGTACTAATATTAAAATAATAAAAAAACAATTAAAATAGGATTCACCATTGTTAAATTGTAGTTTAACTATCAATTTTGATGGAATATATATATATATATATATATATATATATATATATATATGTCGGAGGGAAGTTATGACTATGACGATATGACGATATATTGTTGACTGGATGTATACCGCACAATATCATTTGTTTACATTTTAATTACTTCTAAAATTCTTAATTTAATTTAATTTGATTTGTTAAACGTTTCTATAACTTAAAGATCGTTCTAACCTAATAAAAGTTATGAATATTGTAATTTAATAAACGACCAATCAGAGCAGAGCATATGGCGGAGCGGGATCAGCGCCCTCTATACTTTGAGTAATATCTACTTGGGTAGACTGAGGAGTTTTTGTGACGCATTTGGTTGGTGGCTACAGGTCGAGTTGGACCATGGAGTATTTTAAAGAAAGTATTGAAGTTGAAAGTATGAGCGGGTGCCCTGAACCCGCTGCTCGGTCTAAATTATGTCAAAGTGTGTTCTTAAATCTAAATTAAAAGTGTATAAACCGTGGCCATTGTGTTTTATGCTCGCATTTTATCCTGATGACGCCCACTAAACCTGCAATAACTAAAGAAGATGTCCTGAGAACGAGGCCGTTCTGCGACATATATATATATATATATATATATATATATATAACAAAGTCGTGTTAGTTACACCATTTATACATCAAGAACAGCTGGACGAAATTTTATGATTTTTGGGTTTTTGGAATTGGCTTCATCCTAAATAGGATAATAAGTATTAAAATATGATATTCATCAATAAAAAAATATCATTAGAAAAACATCAGTCCAGTCATTCCTTTGTTATGATCATTCCCGGTTGATTTCGGCAAGGTTGACTGCATTTAAACTCATTTTTAACCGACTTTTGGAAGTCGGTTAAAGCAGGAGGTTCTCAACTTGATCGGTATGTTTGTTTTTTTAAATGTATGTACACCGATTACGCTGAGATTTATGATCCGATTTACGTGATTCTTCTTTAGTTTGATGCGGAATAGTTGTCATTTGGTCCCCTAAAAAATTAACTTAGTTTGGCCCAGTAGTTTTCACTTTATGATAATTTTTTTATTACTTTTTTTTTCGTTCCCGTTTCTTGGGACATATATTTTTTAAGGCGCGCGGCACCTTTCGTAGGCCTACCCATAGCTAGACACTAAAAAGGAAAAAAAAGGAGCGAGCGCCACGTACAGTGGATGATTTCCAAGTGTCAAGGAAGTGTGGATGAACTCTCGCCGGCCAGCAGTGCGATGGTAAAATGGCGACGTAGGTATAGGTATATAGATATAACTTATCTACTTACATACTTAATAGATGTAAACCAGCAATAAGCCTACTTTAGACGTAAGGGTAGTAAATAAAATAACCAAAATAATTTGTAACTTAAACGATGACTTTTAATACATTTCTCCTATATTACATTTTTGTTTGTACAAAAAACAACTTATATTTGAAAGTATACAACGTACATTGTAATAATTCGACCTTAATGTTTTGAATTAATCGTAAAAACATAAACTATCGAATAAGGTAGTTGACAGATAAATCGTTTTTATCAAAATGCTGAAGCCACCTATAGATTTGCTACGAGCGTTACACGTTATGACGTCATTTTTATTACGAATTAAATAGCGTATTAATTACACACTTAATAGGTAATAAAAAATGATTATAAAACATATTGATTCAATTTATTGTGAAACTTTTCAACAGCCCAATTCTTAAAAATATCATTTATAACTGTCTGCCTATAAAAGTGTGACATAAATCTTTATCACTAGTTAATTATTAAAATATTAATGTAATTTACGTATAAAATAAACGAGATCTTGTACGTTTAGGAGATAGTCCGAACGCAGACGAAGAACGCACCCATAATACATGACCCATTTTTTTCAAATTTGACCAAACCCCCTCCTCGGTGACCATACGTTGTATATAACAAGACTTCCCCCCGCTCCTTTCCCTCTAGTTTTGACGTAGTAATTTATAAATATGGTTTAAATCATTTATTTGAAAATAGAAACTTTAAAAACGTTGATAATAATATAACTATATTTTCAGTAGAAAAACAGGTAGCATAACAAAAATTTTAGATGTGTATGTAGTACAGCATAAATATGTTTGTGACTAAGACCGAAACTAAGAATAATAATCTTATATCTACAGCCTCAGCACCTTCCCATTAAATTTGATTTGGCTCATTAGTCGTTTAAGAAGTGCTAAACGCTGTACGCCATATTTGGATATAGCTTAAAAAGACTCCCTCTTGGACAGGTCACGTAGTATGGGTACATTCACATAGACGCAGCGCGCTTATTCCATGCGCAGTATAGCCAAACAGAAATCAATTAGAAATTCTTATAAAGTCATGTTCATCCATTCGACAATACAGGAGCCCAATTCTACTGCTACTATGTTGTCAAGAGCGTTTCTATCGTATTTTGCCAGATTTTGGTATTCTGTCAATTGCAATGGCGTGCCACGCCCCGCCCGCCTTTATTAATATTTATAGAGAAACTCGTATTTTTTAAAGCTTTACAGAATTAATTTCGGCCAACGCCAATTCTGCTAATGGTAATAAAAATAAAGATATTTACGAGGTGTAATCCATCATGGATACCCTACTGCTCGTGGACAATAGTAGGGTAGTGTTGGACTCCCGATGGCATACTCGGACTAAACCACCTCTTTGATTCTCGACGCCGTGTCAGGACCACGGGCCCCAAAGAACAATTTGATGGTCCTGACGGTGTCGGTTCATAGAACCCCTCCTACATACAGTGGAATGTTGATCCACATAATGGTAATTATCAATAAATTACGCGTGTGAACTCAGCGCAGTGCCATCTCTAGACCAGTATCTGAACTATAAGTGTTCTCCCCCTTTATCGTTGATGGCCATTGACAGGGCGAGAGGGATTGGTGATAGTCCCTTCTTTGACGCCCTGGTTCGGGGCCAAAGAAGCTGCATCCTCCCATTTCCTTTCCGCCGCCAAAGATAGGGTACCTAAATCAACTAGTGTAATATCCGCTTTAAACCGCTCCAAAACACACGCACCAGCTCTAAAAAGCTTCTAATTGGTCAAACACAGGTGTAACCGTGTTAATTACACCACAAAAAATATATATAAAAGCTGAACAAACTTGCTTTTTGGCGGATTGTAACAGTTATGATAAACAAAGAAAACGTATGGCGTTGCTACAAGCCGGTTATAATAGACACGTAATGGCGGTGAAAAACATGGGAGTTTGTATGTTGTTTTGTATGGCGTGAATCATAGATGACTAATATTTTTGTAAAGGTTGGTTGTTATACTTGATTCTTGTTAAAATACAGCTTCGCGTGGTTTGTGTATCCAGCCAGATTGGGACATTTTTTACAAATTTTTTCGGTATTATCTTAATCTGGAGACACTGCTAGTCTCCAGATTGGGACTTTTTCCCTATTTTTTGTTTCTGTATGTATAGATTCGAGTCAAGCACTAAAATGCAACTAATAATGAAGACGGTCTGGATGTTATGCCACTTCTGGCATAATAAATTGCATGTCCAAAATTCAATCAGGTCACTGGACACAGTCTGATCGTGTGAATAGATAACTACTAATCGTGGTAAAGATTGGTTGTTAAACTTGATTCCTTTTAAAATACAGCTTTGCACTGTTTTCTACAGATTTGGATTCTCCCAAAAAAATATTCGTGTGCAAAAAATTGGGATAAGTATACAATTTTGTTTCTTGAATGTAAAAATTGAGCTAAATACTAAAATGTATCTGAGGGCCTAAACCGGTCGCTTTTAGAGAATCGCTTAGTGTCTATATATAATGGTAATTGTAACACATTACCATTATACCTATATTGAATTTTATGCTATGTGTTATGTTCATCATAAGAACTGTGAAAGCGATGGCCCTCTGATGACGACAGTCTTGTCATATTATTTCTGGCATAATAAATTCATCAATTTGACGAAATTTCCAAAATTCAACAACCTAATAATTTGAATTATAGATGACTAATAATAATAATGGTTGACTGTTAAAACTTGTTAAAACGAAGTCAATAATTTAAACAAGTTTGAAAGAAAGTTTTATTAATAGTTTTCTACTAAAAACCACAATAGATCATTTCAAGAGTGATAAAGTATAACTTTCATCTTTCGAGTAAATGAAAGTGTCCAAAAACAAGATTTACAAGTGTAAGAAAAATATTCATTGACTATAAATAATGCAAAAATGAACATTGTAATACTTTACTAGCAAGTTTGTTATCTAAGCCGATATTACGCCAGTATTAGAAGGTTCAAGTTGGATGAACCAATTCACCATTCAATGTCTTTGTATATCGTTCATTTTGGGGTCTTTCCGATATTGGACGCTTCATTTATTATAACTTTCAACTTGGATGAATCAACCAGATTGATATATAAATATGAATTGTTTAATATCATCCGCACACTTTCAATGTCAGCCAAATTGAACCGTCTAATCTAAGCATTACAGATAAAGGTGAATTTGTATTGAAATGTTTGTATTGGAAATTTGTGAAATCAGTGGAATGATACATAAACTACAACATTTAACTAAAATTTCATAAATGGTGCTATTTAAATTTCCTTTCTTTCAAAATATTACTTTGTATGGTTTGTGATTTTATATAATATAACCGCTATATACATCCGAATCCTTAGAACTAAAAACAACAAAGAATATTTTTCTTTGTTTGAATTCTCAAGTTTTCGCAACAATAATGGTTACGTAGAGAAAACATGAAAAGAAAGTTTTGTGAACATTTCCCCAACTCTGAAGCCTCTGAAACACCTTTGTCGTTGCGAAAATTAAAATTTCCCAACATTCACATTAAGGTCGATTTAATACAATTAAATTTGAATAATGGCTAAATATTTACCTAACTCAAGTATTGTGTAAAACTAGACCTTTTTAAAAAATTGTGGAAATCAATTTTATTTAGCATACCATCAAAGTTATAACAACAACAAGCCAAATTATATACGTAAAAGAAATCAAGAAACATTAATACGAATACCCCATGTGTTTGCAATGGCGGATTCAGGCTGGCTGCCGCCCTAGACCTCTATGAAATTTCGCTCTTTCTCGTTAGATATCCATGTGCAGTATTGTCCAGCTGTCTGTCTTTGTATATTACAGACATTTTTCTCCAAAACTACTAGGTTTACTTGAACGAACTTTAACAAGAACGTGTAGACTATTTATCACTACATTTTTACGTACTATGAAATTCCACTCTTTGTTCTTAGACATTCGTGTGCAGTATTGTACAGCCGTCTGTCTTTGTATATCGCAGAAATGTTTCTCAGAAACTGGGTTTACTTTAACGAACTTGGGCAAGAACTTGTAGTCTATTTAGCGCTACCATGTTACGTAGTAAAATCGCGAAAAAAGTAAAAATTAGGGGTGGCCGCTTTCTATGAAATCAAGCATTATCACGTCACACGTTAAGGGAATTCGACGAAGTGTGACAATGGGTGGAAGGGGTCTTAAATTTCGTGACGTCACATTTCAAAATTTAATATATTTAAGCATTAAAACACGAAAAACTTTAAACATTTTCCAACTCTATCTGTGTGGACGTAGGGACGATGGTTATATCGCATTCGATATATTTATGAAGAAAACTCTAAATAAATTTATTAAATGACCCGAATATATATTTTCACCAATGACATTACATTTTACAATTGTTTGTCAAACGACCATAAATACAGCAAAGAGTTTGTACATACTCCCGCCCAAGACCAAATTGATCTTTGGTTTAAAAAAAATATTGATATCACAGACTTCCCGGGTTTCGGCACAAAAATGTGGACGTAGGGACGATGGTTATGTCGTATTTCGATATATCTATAAAGAAAACTCCAAATAAAAATGATTGAATTACGACCATAAAAGACCTGCAAAAGTTTTTACTATCTGTATGAGAATAGTTTTTTTTTATTGCAGGAGTTCAGCAGACAGGCAGACGGTTCACTTGATGGAAAGCGGTTACCATCGCCTATGGACATTTGCAACACCAAAGGTGCTACAAATGCGCTGCTGCTCTCTTAGGGCGACTGGAACCTGGTCACTAATGGCGGAACACAAATCAAGGTTGTTATGGCGACATACTTTAGACCAGAGGTGGTAGCCACCCAGTCGGGCAAATGCCCTACCACCTGACATAGCGCTGCAATTATTAAAAATAATTTAAATGGTAATAAAATAAAACGGAACTGCTGTTTCAATTTAATAATTTCTTGATGTAAAATTGCATGATGTCAGACTAGAGAGGGGTCTCAAGTCTCAAGAATATGACCGGCTGAACAAAGACGAGGGAGGGGTCAAGAAATCCATGAAATTTGTGAAACGTAATTTGTGGATGGTCCCTAAGGGCTGAATTTGTTTTTCAACCTATAAGACGATACCCGTTGGTCAGGTCTTAAAAATGTCCTTACATTTCTCGACTATATAATTTAACTTGAGTTGTGTTCCGGCATTAGTGACAGATTGCTCCCAACCGTGGAGCGGCAGCACTTTGTTAGCACCCAATAGATGTTTGGAAGTTGGATCATCTGAGATACTTTTATCATCATCTCAGCCTCCTTACTTTTACATGGAAGTACATTATGACGTTATTATTGTAAACAGTCAAATAGCATAATGCTTATTCTTAGATAGTAATGAAAATAATTACTAAAATTATTTTTTAGAGTAAGATGATTGCAAGAGCATTTATAAAGATACATATCGAGGGCTTCATAATAAATGGGCGTATACGCAAAAATACCATTTTTTTGTTGTTTACTAAAATCTATGCATGTTACAATTTAGAAAGTCTTCCCAGTATGCAAGTGTGCCTTAATATAAGCGTATTCCAAATTTCAGATTTATACAATCAACTAGTTTTGTTTTATTCACAGTTTTTTCCCTTGTGTAAAACTGCATTTTTATCTGTACGCCCATTTGTCATGAGGCCCTCGATATATAAATTCACAATTTTTTAATTGACTTAAAAAAACGAAAAGGTTATTCATTCTTTGTGTAAATATTTTTTTATGTAGAGTCAGCCATAATTTTTTTGTTTAGGAACCGATTTTAAAAGTGTTCTTGCGTTGGATTCAATAAAGCATCAACATGGTCCCATACAAATTTTATTGCTATTAGATATATATTGATATAGCAGCAAGTTCATTTAAATCGGACAGAAGATGTGAAGTTTCTGCAGATTCTCAGGTATTTTTTTTCTTAAACGATTTCGATTATATTTTTTTAGTTAAATTCAGTACAGAAAGATAGTTTTATATACACATTTCATTGTCATTGGATACTATATTACGTACAAATTTGCAAAGTATAGTAATTTTTATGCTTTACATCTCATCGACTTCAAAATGTTGTAGAAAATATTGATTTTTGATTTTTAGTTACTCATGAAGTAGATTTCTCTTTTGCCAGTCTATTTTTATTTACGTACGTTATTGTATGTATATCATAATTATACAAAAGAAACAGAAACAATGATTGTTTCAAAGAGCAGGTTTTCAAACAAACCTTGCAATCATCTTATTTTCAAAATATCGTTATAAAATTAATTGTAATTACTGTTTAATTAATGCACTATTTGACTCGTTGAAGATATGACGTCAGAACTTGCTATGCTCGTAAAAAATGTAGGAGGTTTGAGTGTTTTGTAAGATAAAAAATATTTCAGCTTTTTTATTTTCAACTAGGCTATTGGAACAGGGTGAAGGTGTCAACGATTGTTTTTGTCATATGGCTAAGTGACCTTAAAAGCATAAATCCCATAAAGTTACCTAACTGATCTTATTCCAGCCAATTTCGTTAAAGTTACTTTAAAAGATCTACCGACTGAAGTTTTTAAATTTTCCACACCATAGTTTATCTATTAAGTTAATTAAAGACACCATAAAGAAACATTATTATATTTTGAAAATCGGTCTTACGATAGTTTACCAATACACTGCAAAAAACAATTATTACCTTCAGTAACAAGTAACTATTCATATCTTATGCGCGATTTCAATACACCGCATATAGATTACAAATGTAATCCACAAAGACTTTATTGTCTTTGAAAAAAATGACTATGATATACATTGACACACAGACGAACCGACATGACCAATATCTAAAGATATTGTTATTGTCAAAATTGATATGAAAACGTAAAATGTTATAACAAGCGAAGCGATACGAGTGAAAGAAATCAAGAAACATTCAAAAAGGTCTAGTTTACACGCGACTAGGCTTTGGGGTAACTTTCTTTAAAAACTTAACATCGAAAACATTCCAAAAATGCTAAATCAACGATCACAATGAACAACTGAAGCAAACAGAACATAAAAGAAAGCGACCCCGAGTCCTATAATTCAATATTTAATATCTTAAAATTGGTTAATTCTTTACTTCACTGTCCACAGTATACAACCTTGGGGCTCCTTAAATTCAACATGGCCGTCGCACTCACACAGACAAACGTACAGACACTACAGACACTTGTTAGTGTGTGTGTGGTCACCGCACATGCCACAGGCCGAGGTTAAGCACACTGAGCCGCGGCAATTTCACGATGTGGTCCAAGCCTTGAGGCGTGATGCATGTACAACCGTACAAGTCTATCGCCTTTAAGTTCTGCAGCCCGTCTCCTAACGCCCTGAGACCTCTGTCCGTCACTCGGGTACACTGGCCTATATTTAGTGTTTCTAGCTGCGATAGTCTCGCGACCCGTTCCAGTCCTTCATCAGTGAGGCGGCAGGCGCTGAGAGACAGTGAGCGTAAGCCAGACAAGCCTAGCGTTGCGTGGGACAGAGCTTCATCACCAACTTTATCGCAGAAAGAAACATCTAGCGCCGTCAGTCTACCGCTTTCAGCTAGATGGCCCACGCCTGCATCAGAAACTCCATCACAGGCTCTCAAATTTATATCCTCCAAATATGATAGCCTCGCCAAATGCCTTAATCCAGCATCTGTGACTGCGACGCAGAATGATAAGTTTATAGATTTGAGGTTCGGAAGGCCCATAGCGGCATGCTTCAACGCTTCATCCGTCAACCTTTGGCAGTCTTGTAGTCCCAGATGCTCTAAATCTGGCGTCCCCCTTGCTTCTCCACCGCCACATAAATGAGCTATTCCAGCATCGTTTACGTGCCAGCAAGATCTCAAATTCAGCCGACGGAGTTTTCTTAGCCCCCAAGCGATCAAAAGCAACCCTGTGTCCGTTATATTGCAACAACCTCCTAATTCCAATTCTTCCAAGTTTTTTAGAGACTGTGCTATTCTACCGAGCGATGAATCGGTTACTTGCTTGCATAGCGACAAATCTAGTCTTTTTAGAGACGGAAGTTCGGCTGCGAAAGCGCTGGCCAACGCAGCGTCCGTCACGCTGTAACATCCGCTCAGAGATAGTGACTCGAGCCCAGGTAAAGACGCGACGGCGTCTCGAAGCCCCCTCCTTAGCGATAAAACTTGCAGTTTACGTACTCCCCTTCTAGCCAGAGACGCGAATAGTACTGGCGCTGGTCTGCGAAGATGCAACGCCGCTTCCACACCGCGCCAAACAGAACGACGGTCAGCGGCATCTCGCCAAGAACGGCAAACTTGTGCCGCTCTTCCCCTGTCCCTCACAGGCAATCTCTCGAAGATGAGCGCTAGTATTTCCGGATACAATCTCGAGATATGAGTACCTTGCGACTCCGACGGTGGCTCGGACACGTGAGCGGTGGGCAAATGCGGCCGATGTAGTCTGTAAGGCGCGCTGCGTTGTTTCCTTCTGTTGGGCAATTCGGTGATGCCGAGCCGCTCGTCCCGCCAGGACATCACTTCCTCCGTCCACGCACTCATAACAGCGGCACTACGCACTATAACATGTCACGATGCATCGGACCGGTTTTCGGTGAAACTCGTGCAGGTCGCGAGCCCAACTGACGTACACTCACCGCGATGGTTGCTCGTGCACTGGCGGTGGGGTGCGGTGCGGGTGCCGCGCCCCTCCCTGCCTTGTACGGCCCCCGCGGCCGCCCGCGCGCGGCTATTGGTCGCGGTCGTCGGCACGTGACGCGCGTTGTATCGATTCGGAGGCTCTGCGGCGGCATTTTTAAGTTGGCGGGTCGAGAGCCCGCCTTCGTCCCGCACTCGCACCGCTACCCGCAACATATACTAAATAACACCAGCATAAACAGAAGACTCATTATAATTTTAGTTGTTTCTTCGTCTTAAAAATGAAAAGAATGGTTGTGATTTGGAACTCGATGAAACGAAAAAAGCATCTCTAAAAAGACATAAACACATAAAATTCACCCTTGTTTAATTCGAAATAAAACACATTTCGCTTTATCCATTAGTGTTAATCTTCACTTAAAATAAAACTTAAAAGATTTCTAAAGAATTTTAGCTTTGTATCTGTATCTTAAGGCAGATATTCTTTTATACGTAGATCAAAGGAAATTGTGCTTAACAGTGTATTGAATTTAGAACTCTATTCTACTGGCATAAAATGTAATTTAGATTGAATCTTATATCTTCAATGTGTAATATATGAAATGTAATATTTTGCTTGAAAATATATAAAAAATGGAGGTTAATAAAAATATCATAAAAATAATAAACCTTATAATCATCCTAATACTCCTGATATTTATCTCATTCTCTCGTAGTCTCTTTTCCGAAGTTTCACTTCACTACTGCGTTTAACTGCACACGCACACACACACACACACATTTTTTTTCATATTTCATTTCTTAGCTTCAAATTTTCTTACGAAATGAAGAAATAATTGGAAGAAAGACTGCATTCTGGAAATCTAACAATTTATTGCATAGAACATTGAAGATATACAACATAGATGGTATGGATATTTTTAAAAACACCAATGTTTTTGCTGGTTGACTTACAGGTTTCTGTCGTCAGTTAAACCAAATAGGTAAACCGAGCCCTGAGCTTTCAGACTTAAGCTAGCAAAATGAAGCTAATTTTGAAATAGGAAGCCGATCTCGTCGTACTATATAATATTATAAACAGGAAAGGTTCGTATTTTTTTATCGAATAAACTCAAAACTACTACATCGATTTTAAAAATTCTGTCACCATTAAGTCTGTCACCATAGATTAATAAAAGCTTTATTTATTATTAAATAACAATAGAGATCTCTACTAAAACTTCAATAATATAACCCAAGGTGTAAAAACGTGTTTAAGTGAGTCCCGAGATAGTTAATATATTCACATTTAGTCGGTTCTAGATTTTTATGTTTTCAAGCGCAGGACAACGTCTGTCGGTACCGCTAGTATTAAATAATCGAATTAGAACGGTTAAAGGTGAAATAGTTTCGAGTGGATCCATTAATATTAACCACAAAGACACAAACCACATATATACTAAACAAGTTTACGCATACAAGTTTTTCAAAAATTCATTTGATGATTTTGTATATGTAGCCTCAGTCTATACTTTTGTTCATCCGTCCGAGTCTTTGCCCCTTAAAATTATTATACAGAGATACTATAAAAAAACATTGTTTAAAAAAACCGACTTCAAAAACTAAAAAGTATAAAATAACTTATTTCTAAAGTTATTATTAATTATAATATCTTATTTTTAATATATATTATCTAAAACATCTCGGTACAGTCGGTTTTTTAAACGAAGTTTTTTTATTATTTGCTACTTTTTAGTGTCTAGCTATGGGTGCGCCTACGAAAGGTGCCACGCGCCTTAAAAATATAGGTCCCAAGAAACGGGAACAAAAAAAGTTCGTAAAATGAATATTACTGAGCCAAACTATGTTAAATTTTTAGAGGACCAAATGGCAACGATTTCCCATCAAACTAAACAAGAATCACGTAAATCGGATCATAAATCTCAAAGTAATCGATGTACATATGGAACGGAATGAAATTTTTTTTCATAAAAAATGTTCTTAAAATGAAAACTAGTGGGCCAAAGTATGTTAAATTTTGAGGGGACCAAATGGCAATTATTTTGCATCAAACTAAACAAGAATCACGTAAATCGGATCATAAATCTCGGAGTAATCAGTGAACATACATTTTTTTAAAAACCGACGAATTGAGAACCTCTTCCTTTTTTTGAAGTCGATTAAAAATAATCATATTCTCATGCTACTGCTTCATGTGGGATAGTGTTATTATCGTTATTATATATTAAATTATAGTTATTGATCGTTTCACACAGATGTAGTGATGGGCTTAATGCGTTATTTTAGTTTTAATGACATTAAATACAAACTAATTACGAATGTATATACACTAATGTAGCTATTCGTTAAAGGCGTTATTTTTAACGTTATAAATAAAACTCAATTAGCCATTATCACAGACGAAGCCTGAGCATCACAGAGACAACAAGGTTTGTTCACAATAACTAAAAGACTAGACGTGCATATTCTTTGGCTATAGTGATAAGGCGGCAAAACAACTCGGCCTGCCGTATATTTTCGTTCGCGCTGCACTTGCCGACGACTTGCGACCATTCTCCATAGACCCATGTCAACTGCCGAGACGGGTTTTATCGCTTACGAAAATGCTAGCATCAATGTTATGACATAGGTCTTGATAAATTGGCCGTTTGATAACAACAGTCAACTATTACAAGGGCGACCGGTTGCGAGCGTTCCAAATATGATTTTCGAATTTTAAAACGTGTTCCAGAACGCGCGTCGGTGCAAATGACCATTTTGAATTTGGAATAGTCGCGTTCGGGTTTTCTATTCAATTTGTATTTCAAATTTTATAATTTACTGGAAAAGGCGTTGGTTCAATAAAATTTATATGGAAATAGCTTTTTTATGTTAAGTGTTAGAAACTGTTATAAGTAGCTGTTTATATCTCTAATAAACGCTACACCTGCACTGGTGATAGTGACTGAGTCCAAAAGCGACTTACAGCGTTATAAAATAACACATTAACGATTTGCTACATTTGTATACCTACTATATACATGAGTTATCTTTTTTTATATATAATTAATACGTTCGCGTTTGACGGACGGACGGATTGCGCCTTATGTCAGGCGGAAATGCAGTCTATGGTGGAGCACACTTACGCTTAATGTTTAACGTCATCAACAATTAATAATAATGTCTCATTATATTCTCAGCTACATCTGGGTGAAACGGCCACTAACAGCAACGTTACCCCTGATAGAGGAGAAGAATAGTGCCCTTTCTACATCTGTGATAATGAAGTATAAGTGACTGTGTCAGCAGATGTAAATGCAACAATAGAATATTTTTGAATTCTATATCCAGCATACAGGTAATACCAGTATATATTAATTAATTAATACCCAAGACGTTTTTATTTATGTGTCAAAAAAATAATAGCACTCGCCGCTTCTTCTCTATATAAACTATAAGTGCGATTTCATACTCCTTCGTCCGAGCAATTATCGTAAAAAGGGCGTATTAAAAGACAGATTATATATTCTATTCAATCAATCTATTTATTAGCTTAACAACACAGTACACATTACAGATGTTAGGACATATACAGTTTCACATTATATGTACCTGTTAGGCGTACAAATTTAAAGATAGTAAAATAAATATTAAGTATATCACAGATCACTTTACTTTTTACTAAATTATAATTTTTATGTAATTAAAAATCCCTCATTTTGTAATAACATTTGTTAATCAACCAGTGGTGTAATTTAGTTTTAAATAATTTTATTGAAAAATCTTTTACTGTCTCAGGAAGGTTATTCTATATTAATGAGGCCATAATGGGCAATCGAGGTTAAAACAAAATGATAAGATTCAACTTAACGCCTGATCATTTATATGTAATTTTTTGGATTTATTGCAACATATTTTGTACTTATCCTTGTTGTAGGAGTTTGACTGATAACCTGTCCAAACCTCATTGGACATATTCTTTTTAAATTATTCGATGATTTAAGTTCTTCTTTTTGTTGGTTTTTCTTTTATGATATGTAAAAAAAATGATGTAAGAAAATAATATGATAATTAATATAATATTTTATTAATTCACTATATTATCTTAAAATACAGTCTGTTAACTACAATTTACACAGACGCCATAAAAAGGAATTTTAGAGGCAGCTTCAAAAGGCACATTTTTAATCGAATAGAATCGCCGCAAAGTAGCAAGTCTTTCGATTTTCAATCGGATACACTTTGGACAGTGTGCTATGGAACTTTACGATTTAGATTTGCCATTCTCTGTCTGTTATCGGACAACCAGACACACCGCTTTGCGCCGTTGTTACATGGTGGACATACCACTATACTATACACTATACTTATAGTTAAAACTAAACGATTTGCCTCCATCTTTCTTTTGCACACCGCTGTCGATTGGACCAATTTGTCGGAGTCTGTGTTCCTCGATTTATGTTAACCAGTAGTCTTCAAGTCACGAGTGAAGTATCTACTAGGTTAGCATGTTCCATCCTAAATCGCTTCGTCACTAAACACCAGGTGAGATAGCTATCAAACGCGAACCTATACCACGATAGAAAAAACTATCTATCTAAAAAAGGATGGTGTGGGTGACATTTGACAGCTGACATCTAGATTATTAAAAACAATCGATTGCATAAAAATGTTTATGGCTGTATGATCTGTATAATATTAAAATAAAAAAATACTCTAAATGAATCAATTCAAGTAGGTGGCTGTTCGTAGTTTCTTTTTCTGCCGTTTCACAAATAATTTGGTATATGAGTATCTATTACAATCAATTAATACGATATTTAGAGATTATCAGCGCGTTCCATTAGTAGCTCATAACGCCTAAAATGCTCCGTCTGCCGTTCCACAAGGCGACTGTGGTCGTTGCGATCGTGGCGAAAACGGCACAAATGATGTCATCATTTTCGATCACACATCACTCACAACGACCCATGTCAAGAGGGGGGTCGAATAATCGTACCATTTGGGTTTACGATTGTAACGCCGTCAAGCAAGTGGAACGGGAAAATCGCGGTCGTGAACGTGGTCGTGAGTCTCTAATGGAACGTAGTCTATGTAATGTAATGCGTACTTTTTACTAATCTCAATACCCGTAGTACGTAACTTTAAGTCAGGTAAGTAATAAAATATTATATAATTAAAAACTTCGATTAAAAAACGGTTCGGTTTTTTTAAACGAAGTTTTTAAATTTTATTTGTTACTTTTTAGTGTCTAGCTATGTATGGGTGGACCGACGAATGGTGCCGCGCTTCTTAAAAAATATAGGTCCCAAGAACCTGGAACAAAAAAATGTTCGTAAAATGAAAACTACTGGGCCAAACTATGTCAAATTTTTAGGGGACCACATGGCAGCTATTCCGCCTCGAACAAAAAAAGAATCACGTAAATCGGATCATAAATCACGGAGTTATCGGCGAACATACATAAAAAAAAGCAAAAAAAAAAAAAAAAAAGATCCCGACGAATTGCGAACCTCTTCCTTTTTTCGAAGTCGGTTAAAAATTGCGTAAATAAACAGAAAACCATCGTGAATTTAATTATAATGCCACTTTTAAATATTAAAAAATATTAATTTCATTCTATATAATTAAAATTTATACCTATCTATTCATAGGTCAAGTATAAGATATTGCTACATACAAGTCACGTTGTATGGGATGTGTCTGTCATACCGTTGTATTTGAAGTAGACGGTAAACAGCAGATACTTTAAGCATAAACAATTCTTATTAAAACGTAGGTAATCAATCCTATATCTATAGCCCCATAGGATATAAATGGGTAAAATCCAGGATGGCGATCCATCTGATGGAAGTGGTAGCCTACAGAAATTCGCAACACCAAAGTTACTGCCTATGTGTTGCTGGCCTCGAAGAGGGGACTGGAACCAGGCCACTGTTGCCGGAACACAACTCAAGGTTATGGCAGTATACTCTAGAACAGCCGTGATGGCCATTCAGAGAAGCAAATACCCTGCCCTACCACCTGGGTCAACTGGATTTTGTCGTCATTTACAACAAGTCGCTCGGACACAGGTATTAATTAGTATTATTTCTTCGTTCCTGCAGGCATAAAATTAAATTTCACAGTAAAACCTCGCTTACCAATTGATTATAAAAACACTTCTAAGATTAGAAGACTTTTACTGTAAAAGATTTTAGTAATTCTAAAATGTTCCTAAGGCGTTAATCCAAGACGTGCTGCCATCTAGTTATAAAAAGTAATTGCTTATTACAGATATTATCTGCCATCTATTGTTGAGTAGCAGTAAAAATAAAGGTTTTTATTAAATAACAAGTTATACATAATGCCACTAGATGGCACTTACTGTATCAACAAAGAGAAGAGCCTTGAACGAATTAAGCGTTTTCGATAGATGTCAAAAGTATTGAAGCAGCGTAATTTTACATTCATTAGTCTTTTTTATGCAACCATGATATAGTGAATTTGATTCTACAATTATTAATTAATACATTATTTTTGTTTTACTTCTTTTGAACACAAATTTAAAAAGTAAAATGAAAAATACTGGGCCAAACTATGTAAAATTTTTAGGGGACCAATTGGATTATAGCTATTCCGCGTCGAACAAAAAAAGAATCACGTAAATCGGATCATAAATGACGGAGTAATCGGCGAACATACATAACAAAAGCAACAAAAAAAAAAGATCCCGACGAATTGAGAACCTCCTCCTATTTCGAAGTCGGTTAAAAAATGCAAAAAGTAATGAACTTGTTAATACAGTGCCATCTATGCATTATAACAGATGTATAAAATAATTATCTAGAATATTAATGCAAACCTAAAATGACACATTTATTTATTGTTTCATAAAATATTCAAAAACTGTTTTATTTTGGCTACATACAAAAAATAGCCACATTTTTGAGGTTTATATTTATCGTATTATATATTATTTAAATTTTTAGAGAATCATAAGTATATAGGTAATAATATTTTTCTTACCTCCAAAGAGAATTATTGTTTGAAAGTAAGAGATTCTTTTTACGATTTCAGAAGTAAGTATATTCCTTAAATAAAATAGAAAAATATAAGTTGTGCCCAGAAGGTTTACCGATGGTCGCCCCTCACGCTTCCTACGACTGGGACCGGGTCTTGTCTAAGTAGTACTAAGAACTAGACCGCGGTCGTCTAGTTCTTCTAACATTTGACACCCGTCCTCATTGATATAATAGATCTTTCGATTACGTGTTTACAAGTTGCTTGGAAGCCATATTTATTTTTTATTTTTAAGGTTCCTTTCTTGTTTTTTTTAAGACAGGGGAAATGCATTTCTCACACTACCGGGTCCTTTACTAGGTATTAGACCAAAGCGACGAGAGGTGACATCCACGAATGGAGCACCAGAGTCAAATCGCGGACTTGTGTGGACACTCGAAAACTCAATAGTCCACTAAAACCACCCTCCTCCCATGTGCCCCGCGCTTATGGCAGCAAGAGCGTGAGACTTAGAACGTAGTTACGCCCACGCTGATCCTAGCGCATGTGCTTGAGAACGCCCCGGGAAAGGCAAACTCACTTCGTCATCAGGGGTGAAGACTCCTCTGCTCTCTAGATGCTAGAGGGCCTTTGCAGCGGTATTACGGGAGGAGATCTGCGCCTCCGGAACCCCGACTGACGTCAGTACCCCCGTACCAGCTTATTCCGTCCGACATAGTTACCACTAAAACGATAGCTTACATATTTTTTTAAATGCTTTAATACTTCTAATCCGGAAAAGAAAGTATAAAAAGCAGTGAAAACTGTGTCGGAATACGCTAATTTCAATACACCTGAACAACAACAAACTGTCCCCGGAAAAATTCCCGGAATAAGAAATATCACACATTTGTAATTACATTCGATTTTAAATTCGAATAAAAAGTAGAGCAGATTTTAAGTCTAAGAAATAGTTGTCGATAAAATTAAATGAAGACCGCATCGAAACCGGCCCAGTAGTTTTTAAGTGAATCCCGAACCAACAAATAGACAAGAAAATTAGAGATAGATAGATAGATAACACTTTATTGCTCACCAAATATACAATTTCAAAATATACAATTACAATATTGTCATAGTAGAAACAAAAGGCGGCCTCATCGCTGAAAGCAATCTCTTCCAGGCAACCTAACTTTTTTTAAAGATAATTGCATCTTGTTCTCCAAAGTCTTTTCTAGTTGTTTTTGTTTTAAATAGCTTCGATGAACAGACACGGCTTCTTTAGAATTTTATAATATTATACATTATAGTAGAATTATTTTCTCCGTGCAGTTTGGGTTATAAATCAAACTCGGCCTCAGCCCTGCTAGGGCGGTGAGCATCTTGCGCGGGCGCAACGCCTTTAACGATAAAAACTCATTCTTATCAAAGAAAGATTAACATTCTTACAAAAATCATTATTATCTTTTTTGCTGTTAATTTTAAACTTAGATATAAGTATTTATATTTATTTTTAATATAACTGTTACATTCTAAACTTGTGTACTTATAGTTTTTTAATACATAGATACCTAATTAATAATTTATTTTAAATAATTATTATTCTTATTTTAATAAATACGTGGTTTTATCTGTTTTTTTCTTTCATTTGTATCACTAACCCACAAAATGACAAAACTAAATACACTATCAATAACGCTTATCGACAACAATAATGGGTATCACTATGGCTGCCCATAAGGCCCGTGAGTGGAAGAGGGAGCGAAATACTCGCTTCACCGCTCCGATTATTTATAACCCAAACTGCACGGAGAAAATAATTCTACTATAGGGTTCTTTCTTTAGACCTTGGAACCTTTATATAATCCTGTACGGTTGTCCGTTTGTATATGTTACAGCCAGCCGGAAACTACTGTGGCTACATGCCTAAAATTGTATGGGAAAGTCTATTTATCATGACATAATTAGATAGACACTGAGATTGCGAAGAAAATAAAAATTATGGGCGGGTCAAAGAGAACCTTAGCAGTGAATGAATGTATTCCGTAGCCTGTTTTTATCAAGACAGACAAGCAGACAGACATGTCTGCATAGATATCGCGTGTACTAGACCCATTAACGAGTTCGTTAAGCCAAATCACTTAGAATTATACTAATCAATTTATTGGAGCAATTTGAAATATCATTTAGTAGATATTTCTTGGGATATTTTTTACTAGCTCTTGGATGCCACATAGAGACCGTGTTTATTTTATTTGTTAAAAAGAGGCAAACCTAGTTGACAGAGAGAGAGAGAATAATTTCTTGATTACAGTTTTAGGGCCGACCGACCGGTGTGATACCACGCTCTCACAGAATCTGCGTAAAACGGTTGATCTTGAGCTAATCAATCGTGTCTCGTGAGTGACAGTTCCGATGATCCACTTCCACCTTCTCGTATTACATTCCTTTATTCCAACCCCTCTATCCCTCTTCGGGCAGGAACGGAAAAGGATACTAATTCCTGCGGCCGGGCGGCCTGTCGTAAGAGGCGGCAAAACAACCGACAGCCAGTTGTTAGGGTGTTTGCCCGATTGGATGGCAACCACCTCTGGTATAGAGTATGCCGCCATAAGAACTTTCATCAATGGACATTAGCATCAATAGTATTGCTAATGTCCATAGGCGACGGGGACCACTTTCTACCACAGCTGGGCCGGCAGTTTGTCTGTTACGGTTCAGCCACAAAAAAGTTCCTGCTGTACATACCAAGGACCAAAGCCCGTATATGAAAATCGATTCTTAAGAAGTATACTTCACAGAAAGTAGTTTTGAGATTTCGAGTATTCTCAATTAAGTTCGTTCTTTGGGGTCCCATAGTAAAATGCGCAAAAGTAGCGTCTCTACGGAGCCCTTAATTATGCGTAAGCTATGCGCTTGGATAATGTGGTTTAAATATTGCCATACTTGTAGGTAAATAAGTGTGCTTCGTTAGTGACCTTGTAAGTAATAAGTACTTGCCTTCCACTGCAAAACCTGTTTCCTAGATGCAAGTATAAATCTTCGGAGAGTCACCACCTTATTCGCCACGCAGTATATCATCATTATCCTGTTAGTCACAGATACAGCTCGTTTCTTATTTTGTTTTGCTGAATGTTGAATGAGTGCCAACTACAAGTAATGCTTTTCTTTTATTGTTTTGTTTAATGGTGGTGGTTATTATAGTAATAGGGAGGCGAGGGCCCGGAGTTTCATCGTACAGAATTTAATCTAGTTTGGGCTCCTGTCCTTGGCACTTGATTTAAGTTTCTCTTATTTTATATTCAATTTCTTTTGTTTTTTGTAGAAAGTAAATCTATCTTTATATATATATTTCTTGTGTGCGTGTGTATGTCACTGAACTCCTCCTAGACGGCTGGACCGATTTTGATGTAATTTTTTGTGTGAGTTCAAGGGGATTCGAGGATGGTTTAGATTGACAATTGGACCCTGTAGATGGCGCTGAAATCGGGTTCTAAATTTTATTTCTTCAGGGCAGGACAAAGTCTGCCGGGACAGCTAGTAATATATAGATAAATAAAATTGAAGTGTCTGTTTGTAATGTCAAATTAACAGCTTTTTAGTGCATGCATGCCCCGAAATAATAAAAGTATATCCGATTCCAGCGTCACCTACCGGCTTTAATAATTGTGAACCTAAACCATCCCCACTCAAACGCAATTTTTTTACACATTGGGTTACATTATTGAAGTTTTAGTAGAGATTTTCTAGTAATAAGCATAGCCTATATGAATCTAGGATAATGTAGTTTCTAATGGTGGATGATTTTGTGAAATTGGTTCAGTAGTTAGTTAGTAGTTTTTGAGTTTATTCGTTACATACATACAAAAATAAAAATCTTTCCTCTTTATAATATTGGTATAGACATATGGTACTTATAAAAAAATATTACAAAAATTATTTTTTTAATTTTTGTCTGTCTGGATTTTCAGGCTAATCTCTAGAACGGCTGGACTGAGTTTGAAGGGACTTTCACTGTGCTTTATTTATATTTTATTTTATTTTTATAATAAGTACACCACCAAAAATCTTATATTTAAATTTCGTTTAAAATATCCTGACACTGGGTTGCCTGGAAGAGATCGCTATAAGCCATAAGGCCGCCCATTGTTCTAATGAAAATGGATCCATATCAATTGTCTTGCTTTGAGTTTATGGTGAACAATAAAGAGTTTTCATTCATTCCACGCGGACGAAGTTTCAGGCTGAGCTAGTAAAAAATAAATAAATAAAATACCAATATTTAACAGATCAACCAAATTTGACCAATTTGGTTGAAAGCCAAAGAAATGACATGACGGTATTTATTCAATGATATTGAAGGAGTCAAGTTTACCTTTATATACCTCAGTTTGATTGATCCATCAAAATTGAAAGGTAGAAATGAACCGTTCAACGGCGGTTTGATCTTTGGATGGATACTTTTAAATCTTATATTATAAGTGGTAGAGCCATGCTGTAAGCATTATTCTGATTACAAGCTCTTAGCAGGCTGGCCGGTGGAATACCACGCAAACACAGCCTATCAGCATGAAACTATTAGCTCTGGGCTCTGTGTTTCGTACGTAGGTATAAATGAGAGTACATACCTATGGCCCACTTCTCCTCTCTCTCTTCTTCTCTATCCGACTCCTCCTATCTCACCCCTCCTCCATTTTATCTCTCATTACCACCTGAGCGCTAAATCCCGGTTGCGTTCGGAGCGTTCGCTCCGACACCCAGGGTCTGCTTTCCTATTTTGCATTCTCCACTTCGTGCGCTTTTCTGCATCCCCTGATGTCAGACCATTGGTACACATGTTATCCTTCACAACGTCAAGCCAGCATTTCTTGGGGTCGAAGGGGAAGCGACCAGGACCCGGCGGAGTCGAAGTAGCTAGGCATTTGTTACCCAAAAAATTAGCCAGTCTCCGTAAAACGTGGCCGTAATAGTACAATGAAAGAAAGAAAGATAGTAATATTTATTGCTAAAATAAATTTACAATATTTTTTTTAGTGCAGGAGTTCAGCAGACAGGCAGACGGCCCACCTGATGGAAAGCGGTTACCATTCCCTATGGACATTTGCAACACCAAAGATGCTACAAATGCGCTGCTGCTCTCTTAAGGGAGACTGGAGCCTGGTCACTAATGCCAGAATACAACTCAAGGTTGTTATGGCTGTGAAAATCAAAAAGTATAATTTCAAAATGGTCTCATTTGAATTTCGTCAGTTGACGAACATGACGATTTTACAAGGATTTTGCTTTTGTCAAAATGGAACACTAGAAGTTCACAGGCGAAGCAACGTAGACAGTCCTAGTGTTATACAGAAATACTCGTTTTTTACGTGATGTCTCTAGGTACAAGTAATCTAAGTTGCGCCGGCCGGTCTGTGCTTAACTTGATTCAGTCCGATTTCAACCCGCCAAGCGATCGCATGTCCACGTACAACCTAACTTAAACGTCACTTAATCGTAACTTAAATCGATGTGAATATAAAATAATAATGTAAAAAGTGATTCAAAGTTAACCGTGAGTGGAATATATAATGGTTTATGTCACATTACTAAACTTTTATGTTCAAGTTCAGTGTTATTAAGATACACAGTGCAAAGTTATTGTGTTTCACGTTTTTCTGTTGGATTGCTTTTGAAATATGTTTTCATAACTTGTTTTAAGTTGTGATTAAGTTATTTATTGGTAAACGTTTTAAACTTTATTTACTCTCATACTATCCGAACAGATTTAGTATTTTGAATAATTTAAACTTAATTACTATTTAAAATTAACACATAATTAATAAAATTGTATGCTTAAAGATTTTTTATTATTATTATTAATATATTTATATAAGCCTTCCTTGTTGGATATTAAAATATAAATATTATACGTTTATTTATTATACTAGCTGTGCCCGCGACGTCTTCGGCGTAGAATTTGTTTTCAAAACCTCCCGATTTTGAAACGTTCTTCATTGGTGCCCCGTTGCTATTGGTGATGATATATAGCCTATAGCCTTCCTTGGTAAATGAGCTATCTAACACTGAATGAAATTTTCAAATCAGACCAGTAGTGCCTGAGATTAGCGCGTTCAAACGAACAAACAAACCCTTCAGCTTTATATATTAGTCTAAGATTATACTCATTTGCTAGTTGATGATATCTTATAAGAAGTTGAAAACGAAATGAAGTTAAATCATAAGACTAAGTCATTTATTTCGTACAATTATTATTATCATAATATAATATATTATGTACATAACGGTAATTTTGAGTTTGCCTTTAAAAAAATAAACATTTTCATGACACTTGCGCGCGTTGATGTCTAACGCGTTCTTAAACGCGTTTTTAAAAAAATGGCTAGGTGCGTGCCGAACAACGCACAATGAGCCACTTCTGATTTTTTAACCATATATAATTATGTACTATACTAGGATATTCCCGCGACTTCGTTCACGCTTGACAGGTAACGTAAATTACAGTTATTTTGCCAATATTTAAACTCAAAAGGTATTTTCAGCAGGATAACGGAATTTTTAGTATGAAAATACTGAATGTATAATGAATTCCGAAGATTTGCATAAAAATCCGGGATAAGTAATGCTATGAAAGGCATACATAACTACATCTGTTCTTCGATGTCTAATAAATACAGAAACTGACATATTAAGCAAGTTCTAATATCACGAGCTATTCGAAGTTAGGAAATGCCGGGTAACCTATAAACCGCTCCAGGGAAAATTGCCGCGGGATTTCCAAGGAAATTAATGCAGATTTTTAGTCCAAGAATTAGCTGTCAACCAGCGAAAACCGCACCGTAATCGGCCCAAACAAACAGACAAACCGACAAATAATCTTACCATTGATAGAAAATAAACATAGAAAATGTGGTAAATACAAGTTGTAAGGAGTTGTTAAATTTAACCGGTATGAAAGAATGAATGAAAACTCTTTACTATTCGCCATACCTTAAACCTAGACGATTTAATATGAATACATTTCCAATAGATAAATGGGCGGCCTTATCGTTTATAGCGAGCTCTTCCAGGCAACTCGGTGTTCAAGGAGACATTAAAAAAAACCTCCTTGTGGCACTCGGGGACTGCCGCGGTAAAGCTATTGCATACCATTTTTTATCAACTTATGCAATTATAATTATTTATTTATCCATCTTGGCCTTTCACCGGCATGGAGGTGATTTTCGCGACCTCTCAAAATTTCATCGCCCTAATCCCGGTGGATGAGGACACCAGGGGTCGGTAGGCTTGCTCCGCTTCAAT
The DNA here is from genome assembly GCA_949752895.1 of Dendrolimus pini. NCBI lineage: Eukaryota > Metazoa > Arthropoda > Insecta > Lepidoptera > Lasiocampidae > Dendrolimus > Dendrolimus pini. Next base: position 10,137,323 of record OX457149.1, read on the forward strand.
AGACAGGCAGCTTTATGGGATGGGATGGGATGGGATGGGATAGTGAGGACCGGCAAACTAATGGCTGTCAACGCGTTGCTTTCGCACTGGTGTTGCAAAGGTTTATATAGCTTAGGTAGCCGTTTTCCATTAGACGGGCCGTCTGCCTCTTTTCCAGCGTCGCAATAAAAATGAATAAATATATTAAGACTTGAGAAACTGCCTCTTCCGACTCCAAAACTAATAGAACAAGCTTATACGGTACTTACGACATCTGTGATGTTTGTTTGTTTATGATGCATCGCCTATAACATATCATTGCTTAGAATTTTATTTAAATAAACTTAACGGTAATTTTAGTTAACACTTCAACAGCTTATTTGCTTGAAAACGATCCCGTTTAAAATATATAGTAAGGTAGCTTTTTTAAAGTTCTCGAGACTTGTATACATAATAAAACCGTTAAACCGTAGTTTTGTTAAGGAAGAGTTTTAAATTTTTTATTTCTGCTCTGAAGTTTTGCAAAGATGTTAGTAATGTATGTAACACCAAATATACTGCCGCTATCCAAAGGGAGACTGGAACCTGACCACTAATGCCGGAACACAACTCGAGGTTGTTATGGCGGCATACCCTAGACCAAAGGTGGTAGCCACCCACACGGGCAAATACCCTACCACCAGACTGTGGGTTGTATTGTTGCCTCTCACGACAGACCGCCCGGCCGCGTATATAGAAAAGCTCATTCAGTATGTCCCCTGCGCCTGAGACGAACTGAAGCAGCATTTACAAGCTCTTTTACCGAAAAAACACATGTTAATGCTGCTCCAATACGTCCCAGAGGGTGACGTACTGCAGTAGGATTCCTAAGTTTAAACTCAATAAAATATATTAGAAACCCTCATCCTATTCGTCACCCTCGCGGGACGTATTGGAGTAGGATTTCTAGTGCTAAAATCACAAAGTTGTCTTAGAATAGCTAATGTGATACATCTCTTTGTGCAGATGTCTCTGTTCTCTGTCCTCCAAAGGTGCAAGCATTAAATATGTGCGCACTGGCGGAAGTTGTACTTAAAACATTCCAAACGTACAATAAAAAACGTTTGCTACATTTTGCTAATGGCAGATCTCGAAAACTGACCTTAGCTTACGAAAAATTATTATTCGAAAGTTGTAATACTCTTGAAATTAAACAAGTTGATGAAAAAACATTCCACGTGCAGAGCAAAAAAACATCACAGCTGTATATAATTGATATAGAAATTGGAGTCTGCATTTGTCCCAGCGGCAGTGGCGGTTGTTGTTGCAAACATTTACTGTTGGTAGAGAAACAATACGGGCTTACGTTTAAACATTCTCTAGTTCTGTCTGAACCAGATCGCTAAGAATTTGCCTATCTTGCACTGCGCACAGAAATGACGCGGTCTTTAAAAAAAAATATCAATATAGATGACGAAGAAACAATTGAAAATCAAGTTATGTCTGAACAAGCGATAACACCACCGCTGGCGACAGCACCACAATCTTTTAATATGCCTATCGCCGAGGAACGCGTCGGATATTATAAAAATGAAGGATGAGGGTTTCTAATATATTTTATTGCGTTTACATTTAGAATCGTACGTGTTCTATAGTATATGCAGATTAAGTAATCCCTGACCTTCATTAAGTATCAGTTTTCCGTTGACGAATAGAACTAGGAAAATCCCTCGTTGAGGCGCGTTATATCACTGGAAACCCTACTGCAGTACGTCACCCTCTGGGACGTATTGGAGCAGCATTTACGCGTGATTTTCATTAAAAGAGCTTGGAAATGCAGCTTCAGTTGGACTCAGGGGGAGGAAGGGGAGGGGACGTACTCAATGAGCTTTCCTATTTACGCCGCCCGGCCC